>CM053575.1:55150911-55252402 GCA_028646485.1 Cryptoprocta ferox | reverse complement strand
TCTGTTTCCCTCTGTCTTTTTCCATGACTATATCTACTGCCTCGTCTTGATTTATAAACAAAACCTGGAAAACCTACAAAAATAAGTGTTTTATGGTTTATCTAGGAATAATACAGAAAATATTACTGTTATTTTTGGTGAAAAAAATCAATTTTGTATAGTTTATTTCAACCTAAATAAAATGTGAATTTTGTTTAAAGTTCAGGTACTTTTTTTTTGGTGGGGACAAATCAGATTCTTGTGGTAAATTGCATTTTCAAAAATATCACCTTCACAATTGAAGAAGGTAGGTTTTTTGTTTATTTTTGGGGGGGGTTGGAATATGGTTTACTACTTGGGGTATATAAAAGATACTTTAATAAATTACTAAATAATAAGGTTTATCTAACTGATGTTTTATAATATTATATATGCTGTGTGACCCTGTTATAAATTTTCAGGGTTTGTGTAATTGTTGATGGCTAAAATGTAAACACATGAATATAATTGCAGAGATATCATTGGATTATGTTGGGATACTTTAGTGTTGTTTGAGTTTCAGAAAACAGAGTGGGGTGCCTTTGCAGAGTGCAGTTTTAATGTTAGCTGGGAGTGCATTTCCCAGTCATGGACAAGGCTGGCAGATGTGTCAAAGCAGGACACGTTACTCATGCAGGTTATAAAAAAGATAACAGAGTTTATCTATAGCCAGAGCTCTCAGGGGTGCCTCTGTCTTTGACAGAAAGAATTGATCAGCTTCATGATGGCAGGATGACAATGGAGGAGACAGAGCCAGCCTTCTAATACCTGCTTATCATCCTTAGGATATTTAAGAGTGGTGTGACCTTGGTAGATTTTTTAACCTGGGTATGTTTCCTCAGCTATAAAAACCACACTTACGGGCTGCCTGGCTCTCTCTGTTGAAAGAGCATGCAATTTTTGATCTTGGGCTTGTGAGTTCAAGCCCCACTTTGGGTATAGAAGTTACTTAAATAAATAAAAACTTAAAAACTTAAAATAAAAATAAAAGCCACACTTACTTATAGTTATGCTATGAAGGGTAGATAATTTATCATCATTTACCTATGACTGCTTAACAACATCCTGAAACTTAGTGGCTTAAAAAAAGCAGTTTATCGTTTCTCAGTTTTGTGGCTTGGTTGAGTGGTTCTTCTGCTCCTCCCCTGTGGGTCGGTACTCTGCATTCAGCTGGCAGACTGGCTGGGGGCTGGGTGGAACAGCTGGGCCTCTCCATGTGGTCTTTTATCTTGGGCTTAGGGCATAGTGGTCTCAGCACCAAGGAGGCAAAGGCAGTCGCTGCTTCAACGCCCGAGCTCAAGAACTCACAGACCATCACTTTCACCACATTCTTTTGGTCACAGGAGGTCATGAGGCTGGCCTGGATTCAAGGCGTGAGGAAATAGGCTCCTCACCCTGACAGGACTAGCCGCAGAATACAGCCCTGTTTGTGGTCTCCCAAAATACTGTACGCGACAAGCTTTGGTTAAGCTTTTAAGGTGCCCATCCTTTGTTTTTATCATCTGTGTATGTTCTCTAAATTAACTTGGGAATTTATTGAAAGCCCCCAAACCTGAATTTTATTAAATGCATTTTCACAAATTCTGATCTTTGAAGATAGATTGAGTCATTGGGTCACATAAAACTGAGGTTGTCGTTTTTGCAAGATGAGATGGAAAGTGGTAGGTGTTGTGACTGTGTATTACACAAATATTAGATGATATTAGAGTGCCAGGCTTAAGTGCTGCAATAACAGATGCACTTACTGGCTCTTGCAGTCTTGAGTTGGCCCACGGAACTACAGTGTGCTTATTTGTAACTACACGTATGCACACATTACAGAGTTAATCAGATTTACTAAAACTAAAAGTAAAAAAGGGCATCTATAAACGCATATGGAGTTTTTAAAAAATGCTATATTTAAACAGTTTGCAAAATATGCTAGAAAATAGAAGGTTTAGCAAATCTAACTGGAAGAATTTTTGCTTTCGACATATCCATTCTAATTTTGGGGAGACAAAGTTAACACAGTTAAAGCCTAGCTTAGGATTTGTTACCTGAAAAATGAGAACATGCTTCATTAATAATTTTGTGTAATTTGTATTTAATTCTTAACAAAAACCCTGAGATAAATAGTAATTGAGTTGAAAGAGACCCTTCTTGAGGTCAGTTTCTCTGCAGTAACTTAACTGGATCTGGTTTTTATTTAATTTTAGGGACAGCTACTTCTTAAATGCTATTTAATGTGAGTGATTCATAAAACAGGAAAATTGTACTTGCAGTGTTTATTAATATGTATGATACCTTAGAGCTTACAGAGCACTTTGTATCATTCAAGTTCTCTGAAAAAAGCAACTTATTATTCCCATTTTTCAGTTGAGCAGTCAAACTCAACAGAGGTAAATGAATTGCCCCAAATTATATAGCTAATAAGTGCCAGAGCCAGATTTTTCAGTCCTTCAATCCTAAAATTGATTACAAAAGCCACTTCATTCTTATGGGTTGTAAGAGAAATATTTGCTTTAGGAATAGGCTCCTTTTATGTTCCTGCTTTATCCATTGCCAGCTTTCAGCACAGCATCTCTAGAATGTGCTCATTATAGTCGACATGGGTTCTTTGCAGGAAAAAAAAAAAAAAAGCCTGAAACTTCTGAGACTTCACAAACTGGGCGTAGAAATGCTGCCACCTTTGTTTGGCTGCCAAGACACTACCACAAAGGATTGTAGATCCAGGTCCGCTTATTTCACGAGAGTGGGTGCAGCTGTCTGCTTGCTGGAATCGAATGCTCCTCTGTAGCCAGCTTTTTGTGGCCAGAAACGGCAAAGTAATTTTTAGTACAGATTAGCATAAAAATCTACTAGATGGGTTTCAGGAAACAATTACTAGCTTAAAAACAACAATAAGTGTGATCTGTAGGTTGGTGAAAATGGCAGCTCCTTTCCAGGCTTTTTAAAATGCCCTTTATTTCTCACCATGAATACTATGTAAATAGAACACACTACCTGCCACTGTATTTGGTTTCATAAATTATTTGGACAGGGTGAACAACAGACTTCAAAACTAAGTAGAGGTAGTAAATCTGCCCTTTGTAATGAGTTTGAATTTACAGTAGTAGTTTAAACATCTGGAAATTTAAAGTCTTAATTCATTCCAAATGTTCAACGAGGGTATATTGCAAAGAGGATATTGTAATTGGGAGGGGGGGGGGGTCAAGAAAACTACTGCTGACTCAATCTGAAGCCTTTGTAATTTTCTCTACATACATTAATCACATAAAACTTGAGAGGATGACAGTTCAAAAGGTAGAGATGGACCCAGATATCTTAAGTTGGCATGCATACAGAAGAATAACTTCTAAGAGAGGCAG
The DNA here is from genome assembly GCA_028646485.1 of Cryptoprocta ferox. Taxonomy (NCBI): domain Eukaryota; kingdom Metazoa; phylum Chordata; class Mammalia; order Carnivora; family Eupleridae; genus Cryptoprocta; species Cryptoprocta ferox. Next base: position 55,249,037 of record CM053575.1, on the reverse strand, counting down.
TTGTAACAAGGAATGAGATTTAAATGCTGTTCTTATCTAAGATATGGCCAGATAGTGCTGCTGTCTTCTGTGTTTCTTCTGGATATGAGGTGGACCTTTTTATAATTGTTATTTAAACCGGACTGAGGGGAGTCAAACCCTGTGACTTCTAAATTGTAATTTTGATTAATGCATCTTGTAATCCAAGAATCTGGTCTGCAGCCAGCACCTAGCATGAGACCAAGCATTCATTTAGTGCACACTTACTGAATCCCTACTGGTTGGTCGTTAGGTGTTGGTTTGATTTTCTTACAGCAAAATGGTTGTGGCCGCAGGAGGAGTGGTAGTGCTGGTCTGTGGCAGCTGCTGCTAGGTGTTCATTCTCTGCCAGGGCTGTGCTGAAGCACTTTCAACTTACCCACCCTGTGAAAAAGATAATATTATCCGCCCCCCCCCCACCGCCTTTTTTCAGGTGAAAACCTAAGGATTAGAAGGTCAGGCAGCGTGATGGAAAGATTTACAAATCTAATTTGTTGTCTCCTACGTTTGCTTTTCATGCTAATTTCAAATACGGTTTTGAATGCCGTTTTGGTTTTGAATGCTGTTTTGAATGCCGGTAGTGGTCAGTCTTTTTAGCCCCAGGCATGAGGCTAAGTGTCAGGGATACAAAGATGAATGAAGTGGAGACCATGCCTTGGATGCCACGGTAAATAAGATTGATCCCATACTTCAGTGAGCTGTTACCTGGGGGAAGCCAGACCTGCAGGTCAGGATCTGCCAGGAATGAGGCTAAAGGTAGGGTATCGGTATAATTGATCATCCCAACCAGAGTACTTTTGAGAGTGTAAGGAGACACTTAATAGTTCTGCCGGAACAACAGATAAACCGGGACTGTCCAGAACAAACCAGGACTTCTGGTCACCCTAGCTAGAGGAAAATCATGGCATAAGTGGAGCTGACTGGAGGAGGTGATGCCCCAGGTACACTCGGAGTGCAAGGTGTGAGACCTTGCTCTGGTCATCACCCTCACACCCTTGCTGTTTGCCCTTCAGACCTCAGCTTAGATGGCCCTTTTCTTGAGGCTTCCGGTCCCTGAAATCTGAGTCAAGTGGCCCTTACATGTGCTCCCAGGCTTGCCCGGCTCTTCCATTAAATGTAAGCCCTGTGAGAACCTGTGTGGTTTCTACACATCTCCCTGTTTGTAGCTAAGAGGAGACAGTAGGGAACAGCCTTTGCGGCAACCTTTAAAGACAACAATATTTGTTTTCCCACATGTTGCCTCACTTGATTGAAAATGGTATATAAATCTAAGCCAGCTTGACCAACAATTGCCAGTAAGTCCAGTTGGAATAGGTTTGGAGCCGCTGAGAAATTGACATTTGTGAAGAGTAGATCCACCTTTGAAGACTATACGTGGGACTACATGACTCTAAATGTTTTTAAATTAGTCCCTCACTTCTCAGTGAAGATGTGACTTGTTACCTGAGTATTAGAAATACACCTCTATACAGTTGGCCCTTGAACAAGACAGGGATCAGGGGCACTGACTCCCCTGCACAGCTGAAAATTGTGTATAACTTGAGGCTCTTCAAAAACGTAACCAATAGCCTCCTATTGACCAGAAGCCTTACTGATAACATAAAGAGTTGATTAACACATAATTTGTATATGTTGTTATGTAATTTATTCTCGCAACAATACCTAAATTTATCTTATTTTTTTGGTATTTCTAGGTTATGCAGTTCATCTACGAATTTTTTCAAATTGTCTCAAATCTCCAGAAAAATTTCCCAATATATTTATTGAAAATAATCCACTTGTAAGTGGACCCCTGCAGCTCAAACCTGTATTGTTCAAAGGTCAACTGTTAGGTTCTTCATTTTCCCTCAAAAAACGGTAGATAATCATTGTGATACTCAGTATCCTATTTAAGGCTTTCAAGATAACCTAATTAAGATAGAATACTTCTTCCTCAAACCAGTATTACACATATGAAACTGTTAAAATTTACATGGCAGTAGAGCTTTAGAGCCGGAAGGAGTTTGGGAAACTATATACACAAGCTGTCATTTTACAGAGGACTGGACAGGGCATCTGGCTGCGGATTATGCCACTCGGTGGGGGCAGAGGCCGAGGGAGAACAGAAGTGCTCCCATGGTGTTGTGTGCTGTCCTACCACACAGATGTGCTGAAGATGGAGAGCCTGAAAGAATCACTTCTTGGCAGGTGAGCAGTGTCCACCCTTTAAATTGTTGTTAATGTAAACGGTAATCCTGTAAGTATGTCAGCTTTTTAGGAGAGAGATTTGTTAAGCAGGCCAGGGTCTGGGGTTAGTTCTTGGCACATTTCTGTTTTGTGTTACTATAAAATTTTTATAAAATATTTGGTATTGCTTACATCTTATTTGGCAAATTCCTATTCTTGGTAATACTGTTTTTCTTTAGAAGAGTACACATGGTTAGATTATGGATTTACAAAGCCTTAAAAACAAAAATGTTGAAAGCTTTCCTTATAATTGCATCTTGTGGGATTCGGGCTTCGTTTTAGTAAGAGCAGCTACTATGTATTGAGCACTTACTATACAGCAAATATCATATTAGGTACTTTGTATGCATCATACATTTAGCTTCACCATAACCTAATGTGGTAGGTGTTGCTGTCCTCATTTCATGGATCCCAGAGTGACTTGTCTAAGGCCATTCAGTGGTGGAGTGGGATTCAAACACTGACCAGCCGGTTCTGGTAGACTGGGCTGCTCCTCAGAATAGGAGTATCCACCTTTTAAAACGTGTGAAAAGACTTGGAGAAAAGTACATCAAAATACTAATGATTGGGGCGCCTGGGTGGCTCAGTCAGTTGAGCGTCCGGCTTCGGCTCAGGTCACGATCTCTCAGTTCATGGATTTGAGCCCCGCGTCGGGCTCTGTGCTGACAGCTCAGAGCCTGGAGCCTGTCTTCGGATTCTTTGTCTCCCTCTCTCTCTGACCCTCCCCTGCTCACGCTGTCTCGCTCTCTCTCGCAAAAATAAATGAAACATTAAAAAAAATACTAATGATTAACTCTTGGTGATGGGCATATGAGGAATTATGAATTTTTCTTCTTTGTCATTTACTGTTTTCCAAATTTTCTATAATGTATATATTTTTCCTATCAGAAAAGATCAAATAGCATTCTGGAATAGAAAATTTGAATTTCAAGATCAGTTAAATGGAAACATTTTTCTTCCAGAAGATTTGTTACTACTTTTTCAGTTCCATTTAACACACATCATGGTAGGCATTTAGGCCAGGTGTTTTTGCTACAAAGATAAGATATTGACGCTGGTGGCAAGTTGTTAGGCTGCTAGTTCTTAAGGTCCAGCTCACTAAGTGTACCCTCACCTCTTGCCCCCCGTTACTTCTTAACCACCTCTGCTGTTACCACTGTAGTTCAAACCACTGTCATCTCTCTTTATCTCTCCCTCCAAGTTTGTTTTTTAACTACTAGCCAGAGTGATCACACGGATCCCCTCTTCTCAGGACCTTCCAGTGGTCTTAGACCAGAATCCAAGCTCCAACAGTGACCCCCTGGATCTATGTGATCTGATCCATGCCAACCTCTGGTATCTCCTAGTCTGATTCTTGTTCACCCTGTCTGGCTATTATGGTTTTGTTTTGGTTTCTCCCACTCACCAAGCTCATTCAGAGAAACTCGTTCAAGACCTTTATACTTGCTATGCTGTGAAGGCTGTTAACCCAGTTAGCTCCTAGCTCACTTTTGCATCATTTTGATCTTTGCCTAAATATTATCTCCACAGAGAAGTTTTCTCTGCCTCCCCTTTCAAAACTAGCCTACCTTTACTAGTATGTAAGTTCTCCAAGGGCTGAGACCTTGTCGTGCTCACTGCAGTTGTATCCCAATGCCCTAAACAGTGCCTGGCATGTCATTTTATTTGAGGGAATGGCCAAATGATGTGTTCTAGGGTCAGTGGGAAATTCAGAGTGGCTGGAGGGTTGAGCAGAGGGGAAAGCAACTGGAGCTGAGGATGGAAAGGCACATGGAGCTGTCCAATCTCTGAAAACCTTTGAAGTTCCTGCTTAGGAATTGGCCATCATCCTCTGGGCAGGGCATACTCCAAGAGATGCTCAGAGCCGCGGCCTCTTTCCTGTGTGAATTGCCACAGGAGCACAGCCCTTCGTAGGTACCTGTGTAGGGCAGAGTCCAGCCTGCAGTTTCTGGGCATGTTTAGAAAATGGGAGAACACAGTTGAACTAAAAAGCAACCCCCACATTGGTCACTGTTAATCATAATTAATAACATCTGTGATTTGTATAGTCTTTCTTCCAAAGTGTTCCAAGTCTTGAGACGTGATCCCTTGGTTCCCCCCAGGCCCTGCCATAATAATGACCTTGGCATGTGACTCACCACCCTCCTCTGCCATATAATACCCTCTTATTTATCACCAGTCTTACCCCTTCCTTTCCAAGTCAAGTAATTTCTGCCTTGTTTTTTCTTCTCTTCCTTCCCTTCTCAAACCACAACCCATATAATTTTCATTGCTCTCTTTAGTACCTGTTTGTCTCTCGGCTTCAAGCCTTTTTATAGAGAAGGGGAGCATGTGCACTTTTAAATTGGAACGGTATGGAAGGAGAGATGTGCACTTTTAAATTGCCTCCGTTTTGTAGTGGCATTTTTCTCTGGGCTGCAATTCCTTTTTCCAGCTTTGCAGTCTCCCTGGGTGATAGATGACTAAACACAAAGGTGGCTGCTGGTGCTTTAAAATCATTAGCAGTCTCAGTGCTCATTCGAGGTTAAAGTCTCTACCTGTAGTAGGAGATTTTTCAGTATCCTTAAATAACAGAATTAAGGTCATAGTTTCTGGAGTGCTTCATATAATGACACTTATACTTAGGAAGGAATTTAATATTTATTGGTTGCCTCCTGTATGCCAGGCACTGTGTGAGATACATTATGTACATAATCTCATGTAAGACTCACATTTTGATGAGTTTGATACATTAGCCCCATGAGAGAACTGAATTTCAAGGAAATTATTTGCCTGCAGTCACATGGCCCATGTCTGTCTAAAGCCAGAGCCTGTGTCTTTGTAAAACACTATGCAGCTAGCCTCAACCCCCCCTCCTCCAGCGCTTGAGAGTGCACCCAGGGTCTTCACGGACAATTATGCCCTTTCAGTCTGCATGACAACCTGTGAGATTTGTGGTGTCATCCCCAACTGACTTGCCAAAATACAGCACCACTGGGACTCAACTTCATATCTCCTCTAGCCCTGTGGCTCCCTGATTCGGAGTCTGGTGTTTGGGGAAGGGTCCTGTGCATGTCACTGTGCTAGATGAGGGATCTGAGTCCAGCTCTAGAAAAATGAGAGCATTGGTGGGCTATGCCAGAGGGACCAGACCATAACCACTGTGACATCAGTGAGAGCGGGGATGTGGCTGCTCATTCCCCTGGGGAGGCCTGGATGAGCCCGCTATCCCTTCCCTGCTGGTGAGAGTGGAAGCAGGCCTGGCTGGGGCCTGGAAGCATCCGAATGAGAGTAGGGGCGGGGCCGGACAGACCACCAGTGAGGAGCAGAGGTTTGGTGTGAGAACAGCGAGCCAGTGCTGCTGCTTGGGAGCGATGTGGCACTGGGCAAGCCACTTTACCTTCCTGACTTAAGATGTCACTCTGCTCATTGTACAGGCATGGGCAGACCTCACCACAGCTCGAAATGCTGCTTTGTCCAAGGGAAGACTTGGCTGACCTGACTGCTGGTTATGGTTAACTACCCCAGAACAAGCAGGAAGTATTGATGACGTGAAGAACCTGGAGACTCACTTCTGTGCCCATAAGAGAGAGGTTGGGCAAGTTGCTGCCCCTCCCTGGGCCTCAGTCTTCTCATTTGTAAAGCCAGGATGTGAATATCTCCATGATTAAGGACAAAGTGTTCAGTCAGTTAATATGTGTGAGCCTGTCAATGAAATGCTCTGATAGAAAAATGCTTCCAGATGAAATTAGGAAAGGATGAGCTTCATGCCAAAGGACCTGCAGAGGTATCTTGGAGGAGTGTGGTATGAGTAGGTGTGAAGGGTTGGACAGGGGTCAGCAGGGAAGGATGCAGAGTTTCGGGGGGACAGCTAGGGCAGCGGACCAGGAGTCCTTCCAGACAGGGAGGACTCCTGCTGTCTCCTCCCTTCCCATCTGACTCCATTAGCGCCTCCCACACTCACAGCTCCAGCCTTCAATTCTCAGCTCTGAGAGGCTATTAGTTATGAGAAACACTTTCAATTAAATAGCAGCTTTTAGGGGAATAAAAAAATATCTCCACTATAAATACACATTGGTTTTAAGTTGCATCTCAGTTTCAAAACCATTAAGTTGTGGGGGAAAAGTGTATCTTAGAATTGAGAAAATACTGAAAATGTCACTTCAAAATAAATACTACCACAAAAAGTTCGTCATGTGGACCTTGAGACCGATATTTGTGTTCCCGTTCTGCCACATACTAGCTTTATCATTCCAGGCGAGTCGCTTGATTTCCCTAAGCATCAATTCATTTTTGAAATGGTCTATAAATTGCCTGGGCAAAGGAGGTATGCAGTTAAAGTTATTTGAATCTGAATGTTGATGCATTTTGGAAAGAGATCTATAGAACATATTTTGTCTAAAATTAGGGGTTGCCATAGTTAAAACCCCACGAACCTTTATGTTGTCATTTTAGGATAGTATAACACAGAGCAGTGGATCACTTGACGGTGATCTTAACCGTCAAGTGACACTGGGCAATGTTAGGCATTTTGGTTGTCACAGCTGGTGTGGAGGGGGAGTTACTGGCATCTAGTGTGTAGATGCTAGGAGGCTGCTGAACGTCGGTTGATGTGTAGGACAACTACCCAGAACAAAGGACTTTCTGCCCCAAATGTCCATTGCATGAGAGTACGAAGTCCTGACATAGAGATTAGGAATATTGATTATGGAGCCCAACTATCTGGATTTGAACCCTGGCTCTGCCACCTGCCAGCTGTGTATCCTTGGGTCAGTTACCTGACCTGTGTTCTCTGGGGGAGAATAAGAAAGATTTCTGCCACATGGGGTGGTTGCAAAGATTACTAAGATTTAATGTAGGTAGAGAATTTAGAGTGGAGACTGGCTTCCAGGAGGCACCCAGTAAGTGTCAGATGTTAAGGAGTTGAATAAGCACTAGACCTTATAAATATATATTTGGTGACCAGAACTAGAACCTCAGATAAGTGAGTTAACTCCTTGTGCCTCAGTTTCTCCATCTGTTAAAAATGCGATGGAGGGGAGCCTGGGTGGCTCAGTTGGTTAAGCATCTGAGTTTGGCTCAGGTCATGATCTCACAGCTTGTGGGTTCTAGCCCTGTGTCGGACTCTGCACTGACAGCCTGGAGCCTGCTTTGGATTCTGAGTCTCCCTCTCTCTCTGCCCCTCCCCCTACTCGCACTCTGTCTCTCTCTCAAAATAAATAAACTTAATTAAAAAAAATGTAATGTGATGGAGATCAAATGAAATCAAGAATGTGATAGCACACTGGAAACAGTGGAAAATTTTACAAAGACATTTCTGTCATTATTATTGCCTCAAAAGCCAGTAAGAAAATGTCCTGGGGTGAAGCAATGAACTCTCCTGGGCCGGGCTGTAACTCAGAAGGAACAACAGAGAGAGGAAACACTCAGAGCAGCACATTGCAGGCCCAGCAATGGACAGCACCTTAAGTACATCCTCAGCTGTGAGGCCAGGAAGTTGCCTTTATTGCATAGTTATGTGCAGACTGAGCCCTGGCTCCACATACCGCTTTCCCCAGAGGAGTGCTTGGCGAATCAGCATACACGCCTGTTCTGCAGGCTCTACACTTGGAAAAACAACAGCTTGGATGGAAAGAAAGTCCTGCAAGCCCTTGGCCAGGGATCTCTTTCTGCTTGTCCTGTGTCTTCTCTGGCCTGTTTTCTCAGCACTGAGACGAAAGAACTGGATTGCTGGCCTGGACTACAAGCTCTGCCCGGGCTCTAGCTCTGACCATACAGGATTGGGTGAGGATTATCTTTAACAGTTACATCAGCCAACAGTTACTCAGCAGAATTGTGTCAAGCAATTTACATAAATAAACTCATGTAATTCATAGAACAACCTTGTGAAACATTGAATATAATGTCCATATCATTGATGGTATCACTGAAGCTCAGAGACATTGAGTAACTTGCCCAAGAATGCATAGAGCTGAGTCCATACTACTGTTGACCAACACACTGCAGTACCCCAAGCCAGAATGTGCAAAGAGCCTGGGAAACACTAGGCACTTAATATTTGTTACCTGAGTTTAATGAATGAATGCCCAAGGGCAGATCTCAAAGTGGTTTGTCCTTTCTCCAGCTCTGTCCATCCCTGCCTCTCGTCACCTCATTCTCTCCCCTTGCCTGGGCTCCCGGTGCCTGCTAACTCTGGCCAAGAGCTTGGCACCACTGGGCAGTAAGTAAAACTGTTCTCTGAGGGACCTTCTCGGGCAGCAGCAGAGACTAGCCCTTCCCACTATTCCAGCTGGTGAGCCTGCTCTGTGTCAAGCCTGGGGGGCTTGGGCACACAGGTGAGTCATCTTGAGCACCTGATCCGAGGGAAGCCCCCATCTGTGGAGGTCAGTGGGGTGAGAGGGAGACTGATAAGAATACCAGCTAGTTATAAGCAGAATGATAAAAGCAACCCTTGAAAGGGAAAGGCTCAGAGAAGCCTTCCCTAGGGGTGAGAATGCTTTGAAATTTGCGTGAGGATTTCATTTGGTGTAGACTGGGCCACAGCTGCCTTCCCGTCCATCCCAGTTTATCCTCCTCCATTCAGTGTCCTGGCACCACATGACTGAAAACTAAACAATAGTCTCTAGTAGTCCAGAATCTGCACTGGGGAAGAAGGGAGAAAGAAACTACTGCTAAGTACCTACTATGCCAGGTACTTTCATCTACTTTAACATAATACTCTTCAGTAGCCAACAAAGTAGACACACCCATTGTAGAGTTAGGGAAAATGAAGTCCAGAGAGGTTAGGCAATTTGCTGAAGGTTCCAGAGGAAATTGCTTATCAGGATAAACAAGTCAGTTGGCCTCTTTCTGTTTTGGATCCTTGGGCAGGTCCACCCTCATCCAGCCTCTGAGAGGGGCCAGCGTTTGGGGTGTCCAGTGAGCTGTAGAGGCTGGGTGGGGAGTGAGGGTGGCTCAGTTTCTGCAGACCCCCACAAGGTTCTTTGGTCAAAACAATTCCGGGGAGGGGTGCCAGGGTGGCTCAGTTGGTTAAGCATCCAACTTCAGCCCAGATCATGGTTTCCCGGCTCATGAGTTCGAGCCCCATGTCGGCATCCATGCTGACAGCCTCCAGCCTGCTTCGGATTCTGTGTCTCCCTCTCTCTCTGCCCCTCCCCCTGTCTCTGCCCCTCCCCCACTCATGCTTTGTCTCTCTCAAAAATAAACATTAAAAAAAAAAAAAAAACCTCAAGGGAGTGCCCACCTTCTCTGGAGTGCCCATTGGAGACAGTCTAAAGTGGAAGGGCACATAATGTGGTAAGATCCACATTAATTAATTAATTAATATGTGCAGATCCACATCCAGAGGTGAGCATTTTTCTCAGTAGGGTTTGGACAGGGATGAGAGCCTGAGGGAGAAGCTTAGGAGAGAAGGACTTCCCTGCCTGTCCCTGGGACTGCCCAAGATCAGGCCAGCAAGCTGCTTTGGGACCCTCAGTCAGACCTTCAGAGCGGAAGGTCTGCTTGCGCCACCCACAATGAATAGAATTGTGGACACACGTATAACAAGTTACTGCATTACCCACTATTGACCTGAGCACAATCACCCCTCTTAATTTAGTTTTCCACTCTATCCCTCCCTTCTCCCTCCCTCAGTCATTCCTCTATTGCACTCAGCAATTACTTTCTTCCAATAAGTGTCTGGGGACACTTGTCAGGCATCTGACATCTAGAATTTTGCCAGGATCCAAGAAGCCTTCCTCATAGTGCAGAAAGCATAAGACCCAAGCCTTGATGGACGGATGAGTTAGAAATTTGGCAGGTAGAAATGGATTAAAACAAAGAGCAGTCCAGATGAAAGGGATGGTGTGAGTGAAAATAGAGAAGTAGTAAAAATCTATAAGAAGTGTGAGCAATAATTTGTCATCCACTTAGGCAGAACAGTGTTTCCCAAGAATATTTGACCACAGAGCATCTCATAAGATTAGTGACCTGAGGAATGCACTTCAAGAAAGACTGAGGCACAGAGTGAGGGGTTGGGGGGTGGGACAGAATAGTGAGTGTAAAGGCATCTGTGCTTGCTCCTAGAGGTGGTGAGTCTCAGCATCTATTCCACAGAATACTGGCCCCGAGAGGTTCTCTATGGTCCTGCAATAAGCGTGGGAAGTGCCACATACAGTGTCCTCGGGATTCATGAGGCACAGTGGTATATTAAAGGCTACACCCCCACACGCCCAAAATCCTGCAGCAAAGACACTTTAACTTTGCTTAACCCTGCATGGACCAAACTTACTTTACCATGGATCCCTTTGTTTCAGGGGACATTTTTATTTGGGGGACTAGAGGGTTAATTTTTTTTTTTATTTTAAAATGTACTTGCGAATGCATTTCAGACAGGGCAGTAGGATATCCTGTGAAAAGTTTTCTTTCCAGCCTTGGCTCCCTTAGACCTAGTTTTCTTCCATGGGACAGCTCTTCTGTATCTTTCCCAGAGAGTTCTAGGGTACACAGGATGTAAGTGTATATTTTCTTTTCAAAATGCACATGAAGGCAACTGATAAGCACATCTCTTCTGCAGGCGTATTCCATCCTAGGGATACGGGATATGCGATTAGGCATTCCTCTAGTAATGGCATCAAGATCTTTCCTAGTCTTAGGGCGCCTGGGTGGCTCAGTCGGTTGAGCATCCGACTTCAGCTCAGGTCATGATCTCAGGATTCATGAGTTGGAGCCCCGCATCAGGCTCACTGCTGTCAGGACAGAGTCCACGTGGGATCCTCTGTCCCCCTCTCTCTCTGCCCCTCCCCACTCACACTCTCTCAAAAATAAATAAACATTAAAAAAAAAAAAATCTTTCCTAGTCTTTCCTAGTCTTTTGTTCATTTGGACCAGGGGTTGGTTGCTGTGGCCTGCTGGCTAAATCTGGCCTGCCCTCCCTCCCTCCCTCCCTTCCTGTCTTCCTCCCTTCCTCCCTCCCTCCTTTCCTCCTCCCTCCCTCCCTCCCTCTCTCCCTCCTTTCCTCCTTCCTTCCTTCTTCTCTTCCTCCCTTCCTCCCTCCCTCCCTCCTTTCCTCCTTCCCTTCCTTCCTTCCTCCCTCTCTTCCTCCCTCCCTCCCTCCCTTCCTCCCTTCCTCCCTCCCTCCTTTCCTCCTTCCCTTCCTTCCTTCCATCCTTCCTTCCTCCCTTCCTCCCTCCCTTCCTCCCTTCCTCCCTTCCTAGCAGTGAGTCCCTACAGTTCTCAAGCCTAAAATCATTATTGTCTGGTCCTTTATAACTCCAAGCAACGCTGTAATGGCTATCCTTACCCATTCTTGCAAACACTTGTAAGTAGATCTCTCATAAATATATCCTATTTGGTCTAAGCCAATCTGAGGGACACAGCTCACTGTTTAGTTGATTCTTCTTTTGTTTTAAGTGAGATTAAGCATCTTTCCACAGATATAAAAATGTTTATTTTTCTTTTTTGTAAATTTTCTTTCCAATCAAATAAAGAATATGAACAAAGGTATTTTTCTTACTGCTTTATAAAAATATTAAAGGAATTAGCATTTTGTCTGACTTGTGTATAAATGTTTCCTCCATTTTTCATTTGTCTGACTTTGTTTATGGGCTTTTTTTTTTTTTCATGCAGAGATGTTCTCAGTGAAGTGAAGGTGAGTGCAGGTTCTGACAGCATAGAGGGTGGAAGGACCTGACCCAAGCAGGTGGTTCTTGTTTTTGGAGCCCCTGTTTTGTTCTAGGTTCTGGGAATCCAGTGGTGAACAAGACAGGTAGAGGCTCTGCCGTGACGGTGATGATGGGAGAGTAGGACAGTGCTCAGCGAGAATGTCACAGGGATCCCTCCCACTGTGGGGGTACTACCCAGGGGTCCAGGCTGCAGGAGGAGCCTTCTGAACAATGATTCATACAAGGCTAGACCTCAGAGAGATGGAGGTCTCAGAGTTCAGGTTCCTGGTGCCCAAGGCATCCTGGGTGGTGATGAGGCCCCTGGCACAGCCATGTCTGGCTGTTGGAGGGCAAGGACGAGAGTCCGGGAAGTCTCCTTGACAGAAAGTTGCCCTATCAGGGTCTGCCAAGGCAGGAGTTTTGTCTCTTTGTACAGAGGAGGAAAGCGACTCCCAGGGCTAAGCCCATAGAGACTAAACTGGAAATCTGAGTGGTTAGGACTGGTTGGGGCAGTGGTGAAGTGTTGCTCTAGGAGCAGCAGAGGATGGGAGGAAGATGCTGACCTCTCCTGGAGTGAAGGCCTCTCCCTGCTCATCCACGGCCCTGGCCTTGTTTATACATCTCAAGAATAAGAGGGACAGAGAACCACATGTGCAAGACAGGGTGGCAACCAGGGAGGGAGGAGGGGGCAAGAGGGAGAAGTGATGAGAGAGAGGGGCTGAGACCCTCCAGCCTTGAATGCCAGGCTAAGGCGGCTAGAGGCTGATGGGGGTGATGAGGACCAGGAAGTCTGGGAGCTGCTTTCCTGTCTGGAGCCTCACTCCCTGGGCTCCTTGCAGGCAATGACAAGGAAGAGGGGGGGCTGTGGGGAGAGCCAAGAGCTCACAAAGGTTCCGCTGTGCTTGGCCAGGGCCTCTGCCGGAGCCCGCTTGCCTGCCTGCTTGCTCCGAGGGAAGGATCTAATTCAGAGAAAGGTGGTTGCCCGGGGCTCAGGGCCAGGCCTACTGGCTGCCAGCCCAGCACAGCACCCCCACTCCAAGATCCCCATCCTGAGGCCTCCTCATTCTTCTTTATTTTGGTGCTCCCTGTTAGACCCCAGTGAAATTCCACAGCCTTGAAATGAGGACTTACTCAGTGGTGGGGGCCAGTGCTCACCTGAGGACCTGAGGGAGAGGGGTGCACACGATGGCCCAGTGGGCACTTCATAGAGAAGGAAGCACATGGAAGCTGCCCCACACTGAGACCTACTATGTGCTAAGCACTAGGCATTTGTAGGGTTCACATTCAATCCTCTCAACAAGGTAGCATGGTAGGTGTTATTATTTCCATTTTACAGATGAGAAAAGAAAATCCAAGAAAGGCTAAGTGACTTGCTCAGGCCCGATAGTGAGTCAATAGTAGGGCTAGAATTCTAACTCAAGTCAGCCCTGCCTGTGAATCTAATCTCTACTTAAACCCTACAGTGCTTAGTGCAGGATATGGCCCCATGCCTTGCATGTGACTGGTACAGAGAGAGGTTCCCATGAAAGTTGACTTTATCCTGTGCTCTCTCTGCTGGAGGTGGTGAACCTCATGGCAATTCTTCAGGCCAGTAATCGTCTTCTCAGTTTAGTGATGCAAGCTCAGAGAGGCCAAGCAACGGCTCAAGGTCACAAAGCTTTGCAGCAGAGGATGGGGGAAGTCAGGGAAAATTTAGAAGTGAGTGGGGTGGAACGATCTAGCCCAAGTAATGACAGGAGTTTTCAAGATGCCCAGGGTGCCAGCTGAAGACCGGGGGCACCCCTGGGAGCTGGGTGGTAGCGCTGCTCATAGAGTATTTCGCCCTGCCTCTCAATGGGGCTCTCACTCACCGGAAGAGCAGGGCTTCAACAGCCGGGCTCAGGACACCTACCTGGCCTCGTGTATTTCCTAGGATACCTGTAGCAAGAAAGGGCCTTCATTGGGGTTATTTCCTCTTCTGTCAGATGAGAGCAGCTGGAATAGGTCTTTGATTTTCTTTTTTAAGCAATGGTAACTTTATTTAATCTTAAATTGAACCTCAGTATTCTTTCAACCATTCAACAAATTATTTATTGAGACCTTCCAGGTTCCTGGAACACATGGCTGACCGGATTTCCTCCTACATCGAGGCACTCTGACATATGGTAGAGAAATTAAGTGTCCCCAACCCTCTGCTCAGGATTCGAATCGGCCAATCGGCCATCTGGGCCACATCCTCATCTGGGAGCCAACCCACCATAGAGCTGGCCTGAGAGACTCACCGTCTGTGCTGACAGGAACCTTAGAGGTAGTTACATACTTACAGCCAACCGCATCACAGATTAGATGATGAAGGCCCAGAGAGCAGACCAGGCTGTGGGTCCCTTGGAGCAATCACTTCATGGCATCGTTAATCAAAGAGACCTTGCAGAGTCCTTAGAGACCGGGCATGTCTGTGAGGAGAGAGAAGCCGGGAGGAGTCATGGCCTGAGCAAAGCCCTCGAGGTGGGAAAGAAGCTGTTGGCAGAGGCCAAGCCCCTGCACCTTCTGTCTCCTGCCTGGCAGGGCCTTCTGAATAACCTCCCTCTCCTCTGCCCACCCCCGCTATCCTCTGCCTAGAGCCAGGGTGCCAGCTTGGGTCTGGTGACAGCAGCCTCCAAAGAGGTGTTGGATGGCTGAAGCCCTCCATTGTAGAAGCTCTGGCATCTTCCACAAGCCCAGCCTCGCCAAGTTGTCCTCCTGCCAAGCTGGAGAGTGGCTGGCTCCCGGGGGCGGGGCGGGGCTGCGGGTGGGGGGGCGGGGGACGCTCTCCAAACAAGCAGGTAATATGAACCTTTGCAGCACAGCGGCAGCCTATCTCTGGCTACCAGAGCCAGAGCCCTGAAGAGTTTATGGCAACATGGCAGGCCCTGGGAGTAGTTTTCAGGGTCAGGAGAAGGAGCTACCAGGAAGAGTTGGGGCTGACAGGCCAGAGACCCGGGGTCTGGCCCCAACTCTTCGCTAATTTGCTGTGCGATTTTGGGTAAATCACCTCCTCTCTCTAGGCCTCAGTTTTCACATAAGGGAGTCTGACAGAGGGGAGGTTCCCGGAACTTGCATGGACCGACTGGCCTGGGTATCTGACACAGGCCTCCTTGGTCCACAGCATTCCTTTCAGGTTAAGGTCTGATTGCCCTGCGCTGGGTGGTCAGGGTGCCTGCTGGCTCTGAATCCTACCACCTGGCCTCCTGCCTTTTCAGGTAGTAGGGGGAGCAGGGCCTGGGGCTTGCTGACTCGGTTCTCAGCTCTCACAGAACATTCTAAATTCAGGGGAACTCCACTGGGTGTGGTTTCCATTGCCTTCAAGATAACCAAGTGAAACAGGGTTTTCCTCAACAACTGCAATAAAGCTTAGGAACAAGCTGGATATAGAACTCTACTTCCTGTCTGAAGCCCTAAGTTGACAAAACCAATGTGTGAGTGATACTGTGAACTAAGGCTTTGATTGTTTCTCCCTGGAATTTTTTTTCACTATCTTATCATTTTATTGATTGATTGATTGATTGATTGATTATACAATGAGGGAATGTCCCTTCTGGAACAAAGGCCTGACCTTTTTTTTTTCCTTCTTCTCAATGTTCATTTATTTATTTTGAGGGAGAGAGAGGTGGGCAGGGGAGGGACAGAGAGAGAGAGAGAGAGAGAGGGAGAGAGAGAATCCTAAGCAGGCTCCAAACTGTCAGTGCAGAGCCCGACATGGGGCTATATCCCACAAACCATGAGATCATGACCTGAGCTGAAATCAAGAGTTGGACACTTAAAGTGACTTAGCCCCGCCAGGTGCCCCACTATCATATCATTTATTTACTGTCACAACATATTTATTATTTTTTACTATCATCATATAAAGTATGCTATTGTAAACTTACCACTGCCCTTTTTTAGAAGGACTGACTATCCTTTATTGAGATTATTCCTTTCCCAATTTACAGCATTAAAATGTCTTTTTTTTTTTTAGATGTAATGATGGGGTGATAGTACATGGTAGTTATTTGAGTACATTTTTTACGAAGTCAAATATATAGAATAGTCATGCTCTCACGTGTCCAGTCTGATGCGTTCCCAAGAAGTGAACACACTGCAAAACCACCACCCAGATCAGGAACAGAACACAGTGACAGTTCTTTTTCTAATGTTCTTTCCCAAGCAAAATAAGAAGTTGGCAACTTTACGTTGTTCTCCCCACTATTTAGAATGTACCCATCTGTAAAACCGAACATTCAGGGGCCTTCTGGGCTAGATGATCTAGCATCCTGTGCAGTGTGAGCACTCCGTGGCTCTGCCTGAGCCCTCTGGGCCGCGTCTTTGATGCTGCACCAACCAGAGGGAAGTAGGTCTGGCCTGGGACTCCGCCCACTCAATGCCCATGGACAGGGAGAATCTGGCCAGAGATCCCTCCAGATGTGGAACTCAGCACTGCTGGCTGCTGCAAGCCAGGGCCAAGGGACAGTGGAGAGGAGTGGCTTTGGGCAAGAGATGCGGTGGGGGGGGGGGGGATGAATCATTTCTTCCACCCAAGCCTCTCTCCAGCCGCTTTTCATTAGCCATTACTCTTCCCTTCCACCCACTCACATTCCTGCACACCTAAGAATCCCTAGGGGCTCTTTTGTGTACCAACGTTGCCATCCCCTCTCCCCCAACCCAGTTCCCAGGTCATGCTTCCCAGACCCAGGAGATCATTCTCTATCTCTTGTTTGTCTTTGTTGATTTACGGAGAAATCCTGGCACCTTTCTGAAAGATTAGGAAATTTGTTCAAAATCACACAGCAGGCGGGGAGTCCAGGAGGCCACCTCCGCCTCACCAAGCAATGCACATTTGTCGAGAACTTGCTTTGTGCCAAAAACATAGGTAAGGGCAATTGTAAGGAAAAAGAGCCTTTCTGTTCAGTCTGTGTTAAGTGGTATTCTGTTCCATAAGCGTGTGCCCAGCCCTCACTGCATACTGACCATTCACGTGTTCAGCAAATAGTTATTGAGCAGCTTCTCTGTGTCACTTGGCTGTAGTTCCTGTCCTGGGGAGTTTACAGCCTGGTGGAAAGACAGAATACCCACAAGATGAAGCTAAACAGTGATCACAGCAATCAGAATGGGATAAGGGATGAGGGGAAGGAGTGTCCTATGAGGTTGTGGGGACCATGGAAGGCTTCTGGAAGGCATGGCATTTGAATTTGCCCCTCAATAGATGAACTACGTTCCACCTACTATTCAGCTTAGCTCCCCAGAGTCCCCCCAGAACGTTACTCTCCTGCTACCATTTCAGTTTTGGTATTAGACTAAGCCTTCTGTTAAAAATGACTGCTCTCCTGCCACTGGTAGCCGTGGCTTAGGGGCTTGTTGTCACTCAATTAAAAAAACAATTAGATGTGCACGCATGTAGTTTAGGAAGCCAGCAAGGCTTGTAATGGAAGGCAGCTGTCTCCCAGCTCAAAACACGCATGCGCAGACACGGGTGCATTTTCTGCTCTATAGAAGCCATTGCTTTCAACTCTCAATTACTTGCCTACATTGCTACTTCTTGAATTTTTAGTTTTAGGTTTCTTTCTCCTTGCTTTCCCTACACCCACATGTCCATTTTGTGTCCCCCACCATCTGACCAGTATAAGCACATCGCAAATTTGGTTGGAAGAGTACTCACCGTTTGCATTATTAGGCCATATAAACGCTGTTGACAAGTGAACCATGTAATATTCTATGATTACTTTTCCTTTCCTGCATAACAATCACAGTTATGTAATCTTGCAATATGTTTAAGTGTGTTGGAGAGTCTACCAATTTCATTTTCTTGGCGAAATCTCTTCCAGAGTCTTCCATCCTGTTCCAGTGAGGATTGGTTGCTTTCTATGGCACAACCATTGGCCTGGGGACTCCTCTGCCCCCTCCTTTGTGGCATTTTCTCTTCCTTAGATATCATGTCCTTCTCTTTCTTGGTTTACTCACTTGCCCATTTCTGCCAAAGCACATCCTCCGGCAGCTTCCTGGGAAGGCATGCAAAGAGATCTTACGTGACTAAATATGTCTTTATTCTCTCTTCACTCTTTATAATCATTTGGCTGGGCATAGAATTCTGGGATGGAAATAATTCCCCTCAGAATTTCGAAGGCACTTTGCCATTGGCTCCTAGTTCCCATCTTGCTATTTAGAAATCCAAAGCCAGTATGATTCTTTTTTTTTTTTTTTTTTTTTTTGATTCTTAATCTTGTATGAGCCTGCTTCTTTTCTCCTTCTATCTGGAAGTTTTTGTGATCTTCTCTTTGTTCTCAGAGTTCTGAGATTTTGATGTCATGGTATCAATCTATGTTCGTCCATTGTGCTGAGTCCTCAAGGGGTCATTTCAATCTGACATGCATGCAGTTCAGTTCTAGGACATTTTTGTCTAATCTCTCTTCCTAGAATCCTTGTCATTCAGATGTTGAGCCCTCTAATATCTCGTCTTTTCTGCTTTCCATTTCTTAACCTTTTTGCTCTGTTTTCTCAAGTTTATATCTAACAATTCTTTTGAGTTTTTCATTTTCTGCTATCATTTTTAATTTCGAAGAGCACTTGGTGCTCATGGATGCAATTAAAGATGCATTAAAGATGGTTTTCTCTTTCAAGTCTTCTGCTTTTTGCATAGTTGCTATCTTTCAAGTTTCTCCCTCTGATGTTTATTCTAATCTCTTTCTTATTAGAAGCTTTCCCTCAGATGTCTACTAGTCCTTTGTAGTCTGCTCATATTTAAAAAATGGGACACTAAAACACAAACTGGACACCTTATGGATATGATTGGGGCTGAGTGCATGGAGCTGGTTGGGCCATTCCATGTCTTCTGTTGAGCTGGTCAAGAAAAAACTCCTTCAAGCTCCTGCCTGGGGTGGGGTACTATCCTAGCAGCCAGAGTTTGGGTAGTTGAATGGAGAAAAAGGACTAGAGACGTCAATATTGGGAACACAAATAATTACTTAATTCCGTTGTCAGAGGGCCCCCAGAATAGAGATCCCCTGCTACTCTCTTTTGAGAACAGACCTTTAGTGTTCAACTAAACACTAAAGGTGAGGAGGGTATCTGGGAGTCTAATTGTTTCTTAAATAGATTTTCAAATCATCTTCCTATGTTAAGCCTCCCCACCCACCCATTTTCCAGAAGTACCTGGTACAGCCAACTCCTGAACCATTTGGGGATTTCACAGTGTGAATGGACCGCTTTTCAACTTTCTTTATTGCCTATTTAGGATTCAATCGCTTACTATTTGTTGCGATTGTCTGGTTTCTAATATTTTCAAAAATCCCTTTACTGCTGTTTTAGTTGGTTTCAGGAAAGACCACAGTATGTGTTCAACGTGCTATCCTTATCCGATTTCAACTTTTAAATGAATAGCAACAACACATTTTAGAGCAGGAATTCTCTGCTGCCAATTTATAGAAGTAAACTGAGGGTAACCAGCATATGGAAGAGGCCTTCCCCACTAGTTCTTTACCTGATAAGACCTTTCCTGGCTTTAAAAGCCCAGGCCCAAAGCCATCCTTTGTGATGCCTTCCTCAGTCTCCCAAGCTTGTATCTGGTTTTACCCAAGTTGAGTCTACTGAGTGATAGACATTATAGAACCTTACAGACATTATCCCATTTAAACCTTTACACTTTATAAATACCTATAGAGACTCAGGGGGATCCACAGACCAAGATCCCGCCACTAATGAGCGACAGGATTGAGATTTGAACTCAGGTCTGTCTCCACCACTGAAATTGACATTATTGCGAATTCTGAGGAGTCCCAAAGGAGGAGCTCACATTTTAGTTGGGGAAGGGGAAGAGGGGGGCCAGGTACTGCAAAGGATACACATACCTCAGCCCCAAGCACAGGAAAGGAATACCAAACAGGAATAAAGAAGCTGAGTGGTGTGCAGTTCAGAGGAAGGAGGGCTTCAACCCAAGTGACTGAATCAGGATGGGCTTTCCAGAGGAGGTGGCGCCTGAGCTCATCACCACACCAGGCTGGCTTCTCTCCTTGCTTAGAGGATCGGCAGTTGACAGCAGTGACAGCTAATAACATCGTTGGTGGTGGTTCAGTTTGCAAAGCACTTTTATGCAAATCTCTTTGACATTAGAGAACCTTGTGGGATGAATGTTATCTCCGTCTTAGGCAAGAGAAAATCAAGGCACAGAGAGGTTGATCACCAGCTCCTGGTTCCCCAGCGGAAAATCAGAATTCAAATTCATCTCTTCCAAGTTCAGGCTTTCTGCTTCCCCAACCCTGTCCAAACTTGCTTCATCCTGGCCATCAGTTGAGGGGAGCCTTCCTATTCTAAAATATCCCTTCACCAATATTTCACAATGCGTGGTGTATGGCCTGCTTGTTTCGGGTCCCACTCTAGGCCTACCTAATTTCTGGAGACGAGGACCTAAAATCTGCATTTTAACAACTGTCCCCGTGATTCTTGTCCTCACCCAAGAGTGAGCTGCCCTCGGCCCACAGCGATGCCAAAGGGCGCCGTGGGCAGAGCGCAGACCTAGGATTCCTCACGGCCCTTCTTGGCTCTGTCTCAGGACCGCCTCAGTTTTCCGCCTGCGAAGTGGGCTGAGTCACGAGGGGCAGTAGCACAGCGAGCCCCACACCTGCCTCCCTCCCCAGGCCCCTTCCCACCTCCATCCTCCCGGCCCGCCCCGCCTGGAGTGGAAGAAAACAGCTGGGGGCTCTCCGCTTCCAGGCTGCGGTCGCCTCCTGATCGGCTGCGGGCGGGTCCCGAGGTTGGGGGCTCTGGGCCGCTTTCCGCACGCGCCGACCCCCCGCCGGGGACCGCAGGGAACCCGAGCGAGCGGCGCATCCCGCCCGCGGGGCAGTCGCGGCCCCCGCGGCCCCGCCCCCCTCCCCACTGCCCTCGGGCAGCCCATAAATATTCCCTGGGCCCGGAGGGGGCGGAAACGGACTTTCCAGCGCGCCTCCTGGCGCAAGCCCACCTTCCCCCTCGCGGAGCCGTGCCGAAACCTGGACGGGAGTCCGCGCCTGGCCACAGCGCCGAGGGGCGCATGCGCGAGCCGATACCCGCTGGCATCCTCGAGCTCTGGGTGTAGGGGGCGTGGGCGGCAGAAGCAACCAGATCCACCGCGGGAATCTGCAGGAGGCTCCCGCCTCGACCCAGGGGGCAGGGAAGGAAGGCTTCCTGGAGATATGCAAGCTAAGTCTGAAAGATGAAAGAATACGAGACGGGCAGAAGGAACAGAATATGAAAAGGCCAAGAGAGTGGCATTTGGGGGAAATTACCATTATCGTTTTGAGTTCTAGGTGAAGTGTCAGAGGCTGGAGAGGGTACCAAGGGCCAACGAAGTGGAGTCTTTTAAATTATGCTAGGCAGGTGCTGAAGAGTTAAGCAGGACCGTGACTTGGCCAGATTATTTGCTTTTAAGAAAGACCACTCTGGCTTGGTGTGGGAGGTGGAATTTAAGGGTTGCAGGAACATGGGTGAGGAGTCTGTAGACAGAGGCCGTGGTAGCTGGGCCAAAGTAGCTGCAGTGGGAATGGAGAAAACGGGGATGGACTGGAGAATTTCTGGGTGGAATGGGTAGGACTCTGTGATATGACAGACTGGATGTAGGGATGAGGAAGTGAGCGGATCGCCTAGCCTTGGCCAAGTAGGAAGCAAGAGGGAGGATGGTGCCTCCTCCTACAGTGAGTCCCTCCTGGAAAATCCTCCTCTTTCCCTATCCAACCAGCTTTAGTCAGAACCTCACTCAATATCCCACCTCACCACCTCCAGGAAGCCTTCCCTGTTCCCTTATGGATCTCAGAACATCAAAGCTTGGTTATTTGGTTATTTGCTGTCTTGATTGGTTCTAGAATTAATTTGTGTTTATCAGCCTTCAAGGGAACCCCGCTCTTCAAGGGTGGTTAAGATCACAGTAGAATCTTAGCTCTCCTGCAGACTTTGCTCTTCGACCTGCGAAAGTCAGTCACTCTAAGCCTCACTTTCATCTGTGTAATGGAGAGAATAATCTTGAAGGATTCCATATGACTGGCATTTGGTATGTGCCCAGTAAGTGGGCTTCCCCCCCCCCCCCCCCCACCGCAGAGTTGGTCAGCCTGGAAACCAAACAAGGGCCTCTATAGTGTCTCTGGAAACTTCTTGTCTGGGACTTTTGGATAGGGATAACAGAGTGGGGTAACAGAAAGATCTTAAGGCCAGGGATTGGAAGACATGAGTTCCTGCTGAGGACTTCCTATGTGACTTTAAGCAATTCAGGGCCCCTTTGTCTACCTTGGACAACAGAGAATAGGGTAGATGGCCCCAGAGAGCTCCACTGTTACCCTTGGTCATTCAGTTTCTGGTGGAGGTCCGTAGCTCCCAGATGGCCCTGAGCCCTGTGGGACAGCAGTGTTTCAATCCACTGGGACTCGTTGAGGTCAGAGCCGGGCCCCTGGGACTCGTGCCTCTTCCCAGGTGGACAGTAGATGGCGCTAAAGCTCTGTTTAATCCAGCCTCGGGGGCGGGGCTACCTGGCCCTCACCTAGGTGAACCCCCTTATCCAGCGTGCCCCTGGTGCTTCTGGACCCTATCTTCTGCTGATGAGCTCTGCGAAGGGCCGCGCTCGGCTTTACTCTCCCTCCTCCAGAAGCTGGGAAAGCCACTTGCTTTGCTTTACAGAGCCACAGGATATGTGAACAGGGAGAGCTTCTGGGGCTCTTCTGGTCCATTTCACTAAGGCCCAGAGAGAAGGGGGCTTGCCTGGGTGGGTTAACAGCCCAGGAGTGGTGCCAGGGTGTTGGATGCGGCAGGTCGTTCTGTCCTTCCTTCCTCCTAAGCCCCTCACCAGTTTCCTGCTCCTTGCTATCCCACTCGCCATGACCACGCCTTCCCACCCAGTCCTCAAGCATCTGGCTGGCCAGGACCATCATCCCAGCCTCCTCACAGGCCCCTGTCCTGTGGATTTGTTCTATGGCTGCCTGTGCCTCTCCCCACCCCCTCAACCCCCACCCCAGTCCAAGGATTTTTCTTACACATAGATCCTACCATCGCCCACCCCTGCTGAAACCCTTCCCTGCCCCTCCGCCCGGGAGGGGACTTAGTCCAGCAGTCCAGGCCTTGGGATCAAGGCCCTCTCCCTCTCCCAGGCCTCAGCCATGCAATTCTGCTCTGAGTCCATCACACCTTTGCCCGTGCTCATCCTCCCTTCCCTGTCGTACTGTCAGACTGCTACCCATCCTCCACCACTTAGTGGAGCCTCCGAGATGTGGGGGGCTCAGGGGCTCCTCCTCAGCTCCCATGGCTGTGACTGCAGTATTTGCTCGTCTTCTCTGCTGGGTGACCCTAAGAGCCTCTGGGTGGGGACCTTGGCACAGGGTTCGGCCTCCCATTGGAACTCCGTCTTTTGGTATTGGGTACACTGGGAGGAGCATTGCCAGATCATAGCACACTGCTGGGGGCCAGGCACTGTGTGCCCCATCGCCTCCCGAGCACCACAACACAGGCAGGTCAGAGACTGCAGTGATCATCCCCATTTTACAGAAGAGGAGACGGAAGTGCAGAAGGTCACATGGCCAACGAGTGAGTGAATGGAACCGAGTTCAGCAGTCTGTGGGCACAGTAAGGCCTCAGGCCACAGCTGAAGGGGGCCGTAGGGCAGTGGGAGCCACATGTACCCGAGGATGAGTAAGGCTAGTGTGGGGCTATCGGGAGGGCCCTTGGGATGCCTGGGGCTGGGGCCCCTCAAGAAATGAGGCCTTCACCCTGTCTTAGAGCATTTGGAGCCCCCAGCTCTTCTGAGCCAGGCGGCATGGGCCTGAGTACCAGAAGTGTGCATGTGGCAGCTATGTGAGAGACACCAGTGACTGGTAGCCAGGGAAGAGCTTGACCCTGTGATCCAGGAGGAGGCAAGGCCCCGCTTGGCGGGTGGCTCACGGTCTGGGATCAAGCCGGGCTAACATAACAAGACTTTCCAAGGAGCCCTGTGGTCAGCAGGCTGGAGGCTGGGAAGCCAGAGGTAAGGCTGTCCGCAGAAGGTGGGCCATGGTAACAAGCAGCAAATATTTGCTGTAGAGAAATCCAGGGGCTGGGGCTGGGCAAAACTCGGGCTTTTGGGCCCCAGTGTCAATAATGGGATTGTCTTCAGCTTGCTGTACAACATTGGTGTGGTCCAGACACTAATAAGGAAAATTCTAGCCTGGAGTCCCCCAGGGAGCCCCTGAGTCTGGGTGCCCCAGTCTCGAAGTTGCACAGAAGCCAGAAATAGAAGGGCCCTGGTGCCGAAGCCTGAGCCCTTCATTATCTGAAGAAGAAACTGAAGCCCAAAACGGGACTGGGCAGGCCCGGAACCCAGGTCTCCTGATTCCCAGTCTGATTTGGTGGCGACTCAAAGCACATTCCCTCCTTCTGGGGGAACCGTGGGAGGTCATTTGCTACAGCCCCTGCAGCCGGGCAGCCCTCCAGTAACCCTCACCCCCTGGGAGGGAGTGTTCAAAAATGCCTTCTTGGTTTAAATTCATGCGGAGAGTGCCGGAGAACTTCTTTGGGTCTACCTTGCTCTCTCTAAGTGCAACCAACCTGCCTGGGGACGTGTTTGGGGCAGGGCAGTGTGAGGAGTTGCTGGTCAGGAGAGGAGTGTCTCCTAACTAAGGAGACTGAGCTCGGTGGCGGCACCCAGCTCAGCCTGACGCCTGCCCACGTGGTGGCATCACACTGGTCGATGAGGTCATCCTCTCTCTGGGAGGCTTGCTCCCAGGGGCTCCCATGCAGTCCTAGTCAGGTCTTCTCCCTGACTCAGCCATGGGGTCCAGCCACTTCTGGAAGGTAACTCTTTTCCTGGATACTCAATGTCATGGTGGGTCACCTCTTCCAGACACACAGTTCTGGACCAGGGGGCCTGGGATCACTGCTCCCCAGGTGCCACCAGCTTGCCTCGGGGGTCATGAGGGGCAAAGCATCATCGCACCCCAAGCAGAGAAATCAGCCAAGTCTTAACATGCTCCAGAGCCTCCTGGCTCTTCCTCGGGCTCTGCCTCATCCCCGAAACATCCTCTCCCTTCCCAGGGAAGGGAGCACTGAAGGCGCTCACCCTGCTGAGGGGACATTTACTGAGCTCCTGCTGGTACCTGATGTAAAGGCCTTGTCTGGCAGTCCATACGGCCACTCTGTGTGGTGTGAGTGTCACCGTCCCCGAGGACCCGCTGAGACCCCAAACTGCCAAACTACTAAGAGGGGGAACCAGAACGTGAATGTCCCTATTTGTGTGTGGGGTAAGATCATTATTAATTTTTTTTCTCAAAGTGATTGCAACTGGTGAGAATCACCATATAGTTCAGCTAACACATAGTAGGGGCTCGATAAATATTTGTTGAAGGAAGGAGTGAGTAAGTGAACTCGTTCCCAGTGGCCGGGGCTGCTGGATGAGGACCTGCCCTTGTTGGCATTCAGGCCCAGAGAGGAGGTACCCACTGGGGACCTGAGGGCAGAGACATCCTTGTCCCTCACACCTAGCTGGGGTATCATTTCCTCTCCCTTGTCCCCCACCATTGAAGGGTAGGCAAGGCAAGTCTAAGGGGGGAAAGAGGACCAGGATTTGAGTGGAAGCCGAATTAACAGTGAGGTGTCCCCTCCATGGGCTCTTGTGTCTTGTCCTCCTGCATGGCTCTCCTACCCCTGTGCTCCCTGCTCAGCTGGGGATGCACTCCTACGCGCCCCTCTTCTCAAACAGACTCGAACTGCTCCAGGATGCCTCCTCGCACCAGAGCCTGGAGGGGGCCTCTCCCTGGGCTCCCCCAGCCTTGTGAGTTGCTGTCACACAAGCTCTAGTTGTGTGACTAGTTGTCATTGACTAGTTATGTGGTTGTTTCCCCATCAGACCAGGAGTTCCCTGACGGCAGGGCTTGTCTTCTCCCATAAGAAGGCCAGGAAGGAAGGTTGTTGAACCAGTGGAGGAATGAGTGAACGAACAAATGAATGAACCAAGGAATAGGCAGCACGGATATTCCCAGTTGGCAAGCCCAGGGCCTCAGTTCTGCCACCAGCTGGCTGGTTGACACTGGGCAAAGCCTTGTTCCACTTTGATGTCAAACATCCCATCTGTCCTTTGGGCTAATGGGACCTTCCGGCTGTCCCTCAGGGACCAAGAGCGAGGGCAGGGGTGAGTGCACTGCAGATGCCCCACAGGAAACTGTCCTGTCCTCCCTGTCTGCTTAGCTCTTAGCCCCGCCGAGGGAGGGTGGAGGAAGGACCATCAAGTTGCTTTAGCTCCACGCTGCTTCATATTGCCTCATCTCAGAAATGCTTCATCTCAGCTCTGAGTTCTCTGCCCCGAGCAAGGCTGCTTGGCCAGCAAACCCATTGACATCAGCCAGGGCTTGCTGGGGGCAGGCCCCGCTGTCCAGCCCCAGGGCCAGACAGTATCTGCAACGCTCTCCACGTTACCAAGCCTACGCCACTCCCCACCCGGACTCCCCACATCCCAGGGGGCCGGGTTCTCAGGGTCTTCATTTGGTCACCAAGGAAAGTGGGACCCGCAGCAGGAGAGACTGGACTGGCCCTGAGTGCTCAATGCCCAGTGGCCTAGGTGGGAGTCTGAAATCAAGTTTTAAACTCCAGACTGGTTTATTTTAATCCCCAGTGCTGCCTGAAGGTGTGATTTGGGGTAATTTTCTCTGGGCCCCATTTCTTTATCTGTTTGGGAAGATAACTTGCCCAGTAGTCCTGAAGGTGCCTATAGAGCTTGAGGGGCCACTTGTGGACAAAATGCTAGCCCAGGAACCAGACCTGGCTCTGCCTTTCTCTGAGCTTCCAAAATGGGGGCCTCGGCTACCCCCTGTCCCCCCCCCCCCCCACACACACACATCAGCCTCACAGCCGCGGTGGTGGCGGCAGGAGCATTCTGTGTTCCTGCCACTCTTTGGGCCTGGGCTGTGGGCATTACAACCTGAGGGGCCTAAGATTCTCCAGGAGATAGCACCCCTGTCCATTCATCCATCTGTCCATCTACCATCCATCCATCCAACATTTAACCTAGCAGGGTTACTGACCTAAGCTTAGGATATACTGTGATTGCAGAGCAGACCGCCATAGGGTCCCTGCCCTCAGAGACTCATAATCCGTCTCCAAGCTGCCCCCGCCCCCCCCGCTGCCATCTCTGTCCCCATCCTGGACATTTCTTCCCAGATCCAGATTCTTCTAGTTCATGGGTGCCTGGACTCCCCGCCCCCCTACTCGGATGTCTCATAGGCCCCTCAAACTTGAACACTTGAGCACCACCATACCCCACCTCTTTCTCTTCCGGTTTTCCCCAGGTTGGTGAATGACCCCTGGGATCTCGGCATCTTTTCAGACTCCCTTCTCCATCTCACTCACCTCTGACACCTAAACAAATAAGCAGGAGACTCTGAGGATATTCCCTCCAAATAGATTCTTGCTATTTCCTGTTTTCTCTATTTCTACCATCACTGCCCTCATTGATCCCTCATCACTAAAGTCTTCCTGGGATCATGACTGTTGACCAGCTGATCCCTCTCATCCATCCTCCACGTGGCAGTGGGATGCCTTTCTGAAATGCAGACCTGACCATGTCTGCCTGAAACTCTTCCAGGCTCCCCATTTCCCATAGACTAACATCATGTCCTATGGGTCAGTGTCCAGCTATACGATGTTTACCAGCCTCATATTGTACCCCCTTGCCCTTTATGCCTGGTTTCTTTCAGCTCCTCAAACCCCTGCCCCAGAGTCTTTGCCTAGAAGAATATGTCTTTCTGCCCCCTTCACCATCACCTCGTTGGCATCCACGGCTGGCCACTTTCCTCCCTCCATCGCCTTCCCGGAACTCTTACCTGACCTCCTGAATCTAGTGAGGCTTCTCTGTGTACGCTCGGACTGCCTCCCTTCCTCGAGACCACCCTAACTTCTCCATTTCCTAACTTTCATTTCTCTGCTTGTGTTTATTAACTACCTGCTACCTACCAGGCACAGAAATCTAGTGATGGACGAAAATAAACATGGTTCTTGCCCTCTTGGAGCTTGGGGTCTACTCAGGAAGACTTACATTAAAGAAGGAACACCCAGTGAACAACCACACACCAGGACAAGCATTTGTCACTCTGCACATGGCATCTGTCATAGGTTGGCCTCCCTGGGAAGCAGTCCCTGAGGAGGAGAATGGCATGCAGGCTATTTATTAGGCGCGCCTTTGGAGCTGCCCGCTGTGAAAGGGAAAGAAGGACGCAGGATTAGGCAGAGGGAGATGGCGGGCTGTGATCTTGTCTCATGAAGGTCTCAGCTGACTCTGGAACTGGGAGGAGCCTCAGAATTATCCCAGTCTGGGGTGAGGGGCTGGGCAACTCCATCAGTTGTTGATAAAGCTTGGCCCTTTATCAACAACTTGGATGGCCCTTGGAAGGGGGTGTGATCTCGGGCAAGGCGGTTTTCTTCAGCAGAGCTAGTCCCCCAAAGGGCTGACAGCTGAGGTAGCACACCCGGCCCTTCCTGTCTGAAGAGGGACCCGGCTGGCCCAGCATAGTACGTGCATGCCACGCGGGGAAACAAGTTCACAGTCGTTCCGAGCTTGGCCTCTGTGATTGCTCTGTGATTGCATGGCCATTTAGCCTCAGCTCCTCTGTCCACTCCCAAACTTCCTTTCTGCCCTTGGCATCCGCTTTACCCTTGTGGAACTATGGAGGCAGCTGAGTACTGGTGGGTCTGAGGGATACTTCATATGATTAAGGGATCCAGCGCAGGGGCAGGGAGGGGATGGTCCCTATGCTGCGTGGTCTCACCCGATGCTTAGAGAGGCATTGCAGAAGTCACCCCCAGGGCACATGAGAGGGAGGGGAATATCTTTGGCCTCCTGCTGCTGTTTCACAGTCTCAGAGCTGTCCTCACTCGGCCTTTGGTGCCATCCCTGGCCTCCCATACCCTTCAGAGGCACAGCCTGGGTACTGGCTGAGAGCCAGCAGGTGATGTAAGTAATATGTTTTAGGAGAAAGATAGGCAAGCCAGAGCTGGGCCCTGCCATTCCCAAGATCATGGGGAAGACAGGCTAAACAACAAAACAAAACAAAACAAAACAAAACACCCAATTCCCCAGCCATCTGGAAGGATTTATCAAGAGCTTCCCCTGTGCTCTGTGTACATTGCAGCTGGTTCTCACAACCCTATGAAAAGCTACAATTTATTATCCCATTCTAAAGATGAAGAAACTGAGGCTTGGAGAGCTGAGCTACAGTGACTTGCACAGTTAATAAAAGGTGGATGGTAGGCACCTAAGTAGAAGAGAACTCAGAATGAAAGAGAGGAGTGGGAGCCAGGAGGGAGTCCCTGACTTGAGCCACTGCCACTTTTCCAGAACCCTGGCAGCCATCCAGGAAGGTGGAGAGAGAATCCCTTGAGCCCAGGACCAGCCAGGTCACCTACAGCCTACGCTTGGAGGTATGTTGGAAGTAGGACTGGTTAAAGTTGTCTCAGCCACAAAGCCCTAAGTGAATCTTGTCTGAATCTTTCTGTCTGGTGTCTGCTGAGCCCTGGGTGTTGAGGGAAGGGAAGAAAGAGGGAGCAGAGCCACCTCCCCCAGCATGGCCACTGGCTATAGAATAGGTTCCATCTTGGGTAACAGGAAGGGGGGGGGGCTGATTTCCAGCCACTGGGCCCCATGTGGAGATCCTTCTTCTAGGGCTAGATGAAGGGGACAAGAGTTTATTATCAAGAAGACCCTTCTTGGGGCACCTGGGTGGCTCAGTCAGGTAAGCATCTGACTTTGGCTCAGGTCATGATCTCATGGTTCGTGAGTTTGAGCCCGATATCGGGCTCTGTGCTGACAGTGTGGAGCCTGCTTGGGATTCTCTCTCCCCCTCTCTTTCTCTGCCCCTCCCCACCCCTCTCAAAAGTAAATAAATAAATGAAGACGGAGAAGGAGAAGGAGAAGACTCTTCTTATCAGTTGGGACTTGGGGACTTATCAGGAGCTACTGTCCTGGATTAGCAACCCTGGGACTGAGTTCAGATGCTGATTTATCTGTGTGCATGTCTTCTGTGCTGAGCTCGGGTGGTAAGTCCGTGGTCTCATCCAATTTGCACAGGGGCCCATGGAGAGAGAGGTTGTCACCTCCATTGCTCTGATGGGGAGACTGAGGTCCAGAGGGGTGCAGGGACTCACCCAGATGTCCTCACTCCCAGCCCCGGGTTCTCTTGATTTTCCCTAGCAATGTCCCCCAAAGACAACACCTGTCCCTTACAATCCCTAAATTAGGGAGCAAATTCCAGTGGGTAGGAGCCTTTGGGCCTGCTGGGGAGAGATTTTGGTTGGACCTGCCAATTCACTTGCCCCATTTATTAAATGGGTATTGATACTAGGAGTAGTGTTAATAAATCAAGTGCCTTTCAGTTGCTGTGTGGTGTAGGGGTTAGCACAGGCCGAGAGCCGGGAGTGCAGGAGGGCCCTACGATGATTGGTAGGTATTTCAGGGTCGGTAAGGGAAGAAGCAGGCAGACCAGTAAATACTTAGTCTCCTCGCCCTTTTTAGGGCCTGTGTCCCTTGCCTCTTCCCGACAAGGTCCTCAGCAGTGCCTGGGCCCCCCTGTGGGTGTGTGGGGGCACACACTTGCATTCATGCATGGAGGGCTGCTTCTGCCCTCAGACTGGGGCCTCGAGGGCCCCCGAGGCCACGTCTCCCCTTCACATTGGGGCTCAACCCAGAGGGTTCTGTTCATGGTGCCTGATCGCTTAATGAGCTTGGCATCAGGGTATGAATAATTGCACCATAAAGTATGTAAATCTAAGCATAACAACACCGTGCTGGGCGACCTGCATTCTCTCAGCTCTCAGGTGCCCTAATCCTGGGACAGCAGTTCCGTGGGAACCACACCACCCAGCTCCCTCCTACTTTTCTGAAATTATAACTGCACTGTGTACCTTGGCCTCAGCAATTACAGTTGCACAAAGGGCTCCCTGCCCCTATCCCATCCAAGTCTCACAATAACAATGAGTGAACATTTATGGAGCGCTGATGGTATGGAAAGCGTACATCTAATCATTTTACATAGAGTCACTCATTTAATCCCTCTAATAACCCTGTGAGATAAGCCTATTAGATTCCCTGTTGCACAGATCGGGACACTGAGTCTCAGAGGGGCTTGACAACTTGCCTCAGGCCACACAGCTGCGAAATCGAGAAGCTGGGGAATTCTGCAGGAGGGGAAACTAAGGCACAGAGAGAAAACATAGCCTTTATCCAACAACTTGTAGAAACGCAAGGTTCACCAGGCCCCCGGGGGCTTCTTCAGCCATTTTGGGGTCTGTGAGGGCTGGAGTGTCACCCCGACATGTGACTGAAGCCTGTATGTACTGGAGGTGTGGACCAGGGCCTCATTCTGGGAAAGTCAAGGGATGCAGCCAAAGCAAAGAGCTATTTTAAGGCCTCCCCTGCCTTCCCTGCTCCCTACATACCCCCTCTGCTGAGCCAGGCTGCCGTGGCCCGGGGCCTGGGCCAAGCATGGAGCGTTTGTTCCGAGAGCAGAGGGAAGTCTTGGCTCCAAGACTTCACACTCAATGAATTACTTCAACGCTAGATTAGACTTGCAGGCTTGGAGCAAAGTGATAATAGGGCTCAATTAAATTAATTTATACGGCCTCTATGCTCCGGGCCCCTCCCTCAGTGTTGGGGCAGGCCTGACCCACCGCACCTTGGCCCTCAGGCCCAGCCCACGCTGGGAGTTTTGGATAGCGGTCAGGCGTTGGGTGCGGGGGCCGCTCCTTCCATGTGGGAAAAGCAGTGATGGAGCTGCGAAGGGAGAAGCCAGGGTTGTTGTTTTGTTTTTGTTTTCGGTCTGATGTGCCGGTTGGGAGAAAATGACCCTAATTAAACAAAGACTGCAGGAAGCGAATTCCTGGTTAGAGAAGGTAAGGACTGGCAGGTCTGGCTGAGGCCTGATTCCTAAGGTCCTAGGGAGTGACCTTGAAGAGATCATCTGGGAGGGACCTTGGCCCATGCCCAGGCCTGTGTCCCTCACTATCCAAGGCAAGGGGACGTGTGGCGTTTTATGGTGAGTGAGTGGGTACAGAGAGGGACAGGCACCCAGGCCACAGGCTGGGCTCTGCCGACAACTTGCTGTTAGAATCACGGAGCCCTCACAATCCAGTCCCTGTCTGCCGACCTCTCGGGCTTCACCTCCTGGCCCTCTTCCTTCTGTCCAACCCAACTCCCCTCCTACTCTTCAGATGCCCTGAATCTACCTGCAGTTGTCTTGCTGGCATGCTTTGCCATCCCGCAATCCCTCTGCCCCCGGGCCTTTGCATTACCTGTTCACCTGTCCAAGATGGCCTTTCCCCCACTTTTCTTAGAGAGTACCTGAATCTTTCCCTGTCCCTACACGTAACACCCTGAATGTGGGGGTCTGTCTCAGGGTCTGTCTCTCCAGGCCTTCTGGAGGGCAGGGGCTGATCTGATCACGCCTGTGGACAGAGGTGGCACTGGGGGAGATTAGGTCATCTTGAGCGTCACCTAGAGCACTAATGCTGTGACTCTGTCATGGTCTCTAGCCCAGGCCCAGCTGCACGGGCCACACTGGGTAGAGAACCAGGTGCCTCATTTGTGACCCACCTCATTCACTGGCCTGAGATGAATTACCGCCTTTCCCTCAGTAGCAGTTTCCCATTCTGCAGCGGGACCTCCAGCACACCCCTCCAGGGCCCCAGGGGCAGGGACTTGCTGCCCCGCATCTGGTGCTCAGAAATTCCAGCAGTTCGGGGTGTAGGTCTTGCCGCACCAAGTGGAGGCCGGTGCTGATGCCGCGAGGCTGAGGCCGGCAGAGGTGGGCGCACTGAGCCAAGTCTCAGCCGACGGACTGCTCGAGGGGTTTCCAGAAACTGGGCCCCTCTTGCTGTGTTTTCTCCGGCCGACAGGGCTCCTTCCACAGGTATTTATCCAGTGCCCAGTGTGCTCTGGTCCCGCCTCCGGCTCTGCCACGGGCCCTCCACGTTGGGGTCCTGGCTGCCGTCTGTGGGACTGGGAGCTTCTGCTAGGCCTGCGTGGCTCTGAGCCCCGGAGAGCCCCCAAGGATGTGGGGGTAAGGAGCTGATCTCCCCTCTTTGCTGACCTGACCCCCTGGTTTTGGAATCCAGGTCAAGGAGTTTGAACCTCACCTAAGAAATGTGGGAGTCTGTGCAAGGCAGGAAGTGGCCTGGTCAGATGGGGGCTCAGGCGATGAGCCTGTCGTGAGATGCTTCCCCGTGGGGTCACCGTGGGCAGGCTCCGCTCCTCCCGGGGCAGGCCCTCTCCTCCCCTGCCATTTCGTCTTCCTCAGACTTTCCAACCATGGAAAAACCCGTCCTCCCCACCCTCCCCCACCCCACCCCCATCCCCCAAGGACGCCAGGCCTTTTTGGGGTTATAAATTTATGACCGAAGCTGAGGGCCAGGCCTGCTGCAGGCCGACTTTGAACCTCAGCCTCACACTCAGCACCCACCAGGGGCCTTTCCTCCAGCCAGCAGGAGGAGCAGGCCTTTGGCCTGGAAAATGAAAGGCCTCTGTGGGGAGGCAGGAGCCTGCGTGACGCCCCCTGACCCCCGGCTCACCCCTCCAGGGCCCCAGGGGCAGGCCTTGCTAGCTGAGGTGCGGGAATGGCTGGCTTGGAAGCCCAGAGCCAGCTCGGGCCCTCTCACTCCACGGGCCTCCTCTTCGTCTTTCTTTGGTCAGGCCAGCTAAGGGAAGGAGGCTTAGCGCTTAGAGTCCCAACCTTCCAACTCTGTCTTCTCTGGGCCTCAGTTTCCTCTTCTGTGACCACAGGGGGTTAGATAAGGTCACCTGTAAGTTTCACCGGGGATCTAATGTTCCACCGCATCCCCCATTCCTTTCTGAGCCCCGATTTTGTGCCAATGCCAGGGGCAAGAGAGATGCCAGGGCCTACTGGTGTGCGGGGGGCAGGGTGTGTGGCTGAGGGAGGCTAGGACCAGCTGGCTCACTCTGGAGGCAGGAGGAGGGAGGCCCGCAAGACTCCCCACTTGGGTGAGAGCTGGGTAGAGGACTGGAATTACCGATGTATTCGTGTATTGATTAGACACACACAGTGTGCCAAGGGTATGACATAAAGCACACTTTTGCTGCTGCTGTGTGTGTGTGTGTGCACGCACGCGTGTGTGTACATGTGTGTAAAGCAATGATGAAGAAAGACATAACCCTGAGAACAGAAGCTGTCAAATGGACATGGAGGGAGGGCATTCCACGCAGAAGGGGCACTAGGCAGTGATTCATGAAAGAGCACCATGGGTTTGGAGGAGGACCCAGGTTGTGTGCGGCTGAAGCAGGAAAGAGGTGAACACTTTCTGCTGTAAAAGGTTCTGGGACCAGAGAGACGCAGGATCAAATCCCACTCTGCCCTGACTAGCTGTGGGACTCTGAGAGTGGTTTGATTGGTCTGAGCCTCAGAGTTTGTAGAGAATGGGACATAATTCTCAGGGTTGTGAGAATTACATGAAAGGAGGTAGGTAAAGCCCCAGCCGAGGTCTGGCAGAGATCAGGGCAGATACATCCAGTGGGGGCACAACCAAAAAAAAAAAAAAAAAAGCCTTCCCACAGTCAAAATCTTCTTACTGTGGAAGAAGCGGCCAGGTAGGGAGTGAGCTCCCTGTCATGGGAGGTATGTAAGCTGGACTAGGGTTTATGTCAGGGAGGCAACTGGGGGAGATCTTGAACCAGAAATCTTTAAGGTCTTCTAGCTCTTGGGTCTATAATTCCATCAAACACATATGGCCATCTATCCCAAGACATCCTTGCAGAGGTCTGGAACTAGCACCCTTGTCCCAAGTTTGCTCTTCTCCAGGCTGACCTGGCCCAGAAACCTCAACATTCTCCACACGTTCTGGGTTCCAGAGCTCTTACCTCCCCAGTCGTCCTCTGACCCCAGAGTTCCACTCTGTAGGAATCCAGCCAGTACGGAGTAGATTGAGAAGATCACCTCCCTGGATTTGGGCACATTCTCTAGTGATGTGGTCAAAGAAGTCAGTGGTTGTTTGGCAGCTTGCCTTTCGCTCAGCTGCAGCAGGGAGGCCCCCCCAGTTGGGCTAAATGCTCTCAGACATCTCAAGATTTGTAGAAGTACAGAGCATTCCAGGGAAGTGATAAATCCTTGTGGGAAGAATGAATGAAGTGTCTAACTTAGGGCTCAGGCCGGCCCCGAGGAAGGAAATCCAGAGAATTAGGGGGCGCAGAAGGATCCTCGGCTGGGCGCCATGTTTCAGTTTTTCCTTGGGAGCTCAGAAGGCTTCCTGTCTCCCCATTCATCATCACCCCACCCTGCTCGTTGCTTTCTGTCTTCACAGTACCCCTCTTTGGGGGATGGAATGGCAGGCTAATAGACTCATAGAATCACAGGTTGTCAGTTCTGAGGGGCCTCCACACGGGGTCCAGTTCAACCTCCTCATCATACAGATGGTGAGCCCAAAGCCAGAGGGGAGGGGGGCTGCCGAGGTCTCCTAGGATCACTCAGTGAGTCCCTGATGGAAGGCAGTATAGACAGGTGGTAAGGATCACGCCGGATTATGTAAGTGTGGGTGACCCCTGGCCCAGGGGGACAGGTGGTTCACTCTATTTGTGAGGTCTTTAAGTTAACCCCATCGACCACCACCGCCAAGAACCCTGCAGAAACTAAAACAATCTCTGGGCTTAGTGACCCTGGCAGAGTCCCCGACCCCAAACCCCACTGGAGGACCCTGGCAGGGGACCACGGGAAAACATCCATCCTGGGGTGTGATCACAAGATTGGTACTGAGAGAGAGCCACCAGCCAATAGGTTCTGATACTGGCTTGGCCCCTGCTCTCCGTGTGACCCTGGGCAGGAGCTACCTCTCTTTGGGCCTCAGTTTCCCCATCTGTGAAATGATAGTGCCCAAATGGACTCAGAGACCTTTGAGCTCTCACCTGCTGTTTATCGGAATGTTTTAGCAGGGAGGAATCTGAACTCACCTTCAGCATTTCCTGCCTTGGCACACACCAAGCCCCCTCTCTAATCCTGGGGTCCCAGGCCCGCCCTCTAGGGAGAAATTGTTATGATTTAAGGTTCCAGATTTCCTGGACCATTAGTGTCATGATACCTTATATCTGGGCCTCAATTGCTTTTTAATTAAAAACGAATCCGTCCCAATCCCTGGTTTTACGTGCGTCTCGGGGAGCCTGCAGAGACTCCTTTCTACCTGATTCGTTCTGCTTTTCTGTTTCCTCCCTTGTTTTAGGAAGAGAAAGGTCTGGGGTTATTTACGGACACCTTCTTTGTGTTGAGTGCGGTGTATACCACGGATGCCTCGCATCCCACATTTGAAGACATCTGTGCAGGAATGGAAAAAGGGATGGCTCCAAACCTGTTCTGTGACTGGCACTCACTTCCAGCCTAAGTGTGAGACAAAGCAGGGGCTAGGAGGACGGGCTTGGCGTGCAAGGAACCGTCCCCTCCTCATGGCAGGCCCTGGAGTGTGGGGGCAGAGAGATGTGTGTCTGATTCTCACCTGAAACATCAGCTGAAGTCCTGAGGCCTCAGGGAGAAGGAGGGTCGACTCGGCCTTGCCAGAGTTTGGCAGGCAAAGAAATAAGTTTCCCACAGGCCAAAGGGGACAGTCTGGAACGGAGTAGGGCACAAATCATTTAGCAAGGGCAAGTCCAGGGGTTTGCTGCCTGCCAGGGATGGGTGACCCCAACGAAATGTGTCTGTCTGGGGTGGAGGAGAGGGTGGGAGACATCAGCTGGGAGAGGGGGTATCACCCATGTCAACATATTGTTTCTTAGCAAGAAGGCAAGTCACTGAAAACTCCACAATACTCCCCCAAGAGGGAAAGTTGGACTTTGGACGTTGCCATCAGGAAAGGACCCCTGGGCCAGATTCCAGCAGCTCCAGGTAAGCCCTACTGTTGTCATATTATGTCTATTCCCCGTCCCCCCCCCTCCCCGCATCTAAACCTGACCCTGGAGGCAGAAAGCCACACCGAAGGGTGGAAGGAGGGGGGAAATAGAAGAAACCCATGATCCCTTCCCCCACTCGGTGGCTAAATCTGGAAATGGGCCTGAGCTTTGAATTGGGTGTGAGGGTGACCTACTGAGGTCAGATTGGGTGCTCCTGGTACCACCTGAAAATGAGACTGTCCCTTAATGCCTAACATAGAGCAGGAAGGCTGGGGTCCATCATAGGTGGAGGTGGAGAGCCAACAGGGCAGGTTTGAGAGACGGTGTTGAAAAATAACGTGTTTTTATTTGCATGCCTCAGAATTTAGCCTGTCCCACACGCCACTTATATATACATGTCATGTCATTGACTCTCACAGCCATCTGCAGGATCAGTTTATCACTTCCAAATCACAGATGAAACAATGGAGGTTTGGAGAAATCCCCTGGCTTGCCCAGGGACCCTTGATACAGGATTTGAATGGACTCCAGTGTCTGGGCAAGACTTTCTAGTCTAGCATTTCTCCTCAGCCTTCAAGCTTCTCAGCCTTCAAGCTCAACTCTCAGAGATTCTGATTCAGGCGATCAGGAATGGGAGGGACCAAGGACTCTGCATTTTTTGTTTTTTGTTTTTTGTTTTTTTTTGCTGGATAGAATATCAGCAAGTACTTTAATTGTATAATTTAGTTTCAAAAATGTAAAGAAACTCCTCAGAGACTGACAACAAGAAGGATACATACAGCTGAATTGATTCCTTGAGGATTTTTAACAAGTTTTTATTTTAATGACCCAGTGCCCATCGCCCCCTCACCTATCTCACCCATCCCCCCCCTCGGATAACCAGTAGTTTGTTCTCTATAGTTAAGAGTCTGTTCCTTGGTTTGAAGGATTCTGCATTTTCATGAGCACCTGGGAGACTCTGGTACAGGTGGTTGGTCCAGAGAACACATCCTGGGAAATACCACCCTCACCTCGATGCTTTTATGGTAAGAATAGCATTCTTCAGGCTGTTGGGGCAGCTCTGGAATGCCAGGGTCAGAAGATACCCTTTTTATCCTCGTGTTCTCTGTGCCCTCCAGTCCCCATTCATGGCTCATGAATGAATGTTCATGAATGGTCATTTTGGGCTCTGGAGCCGGACTTCACAAGATGGAAGCCCAGCATTGCTGCCTCTTAGTTGTGTGAACTTTGGGCAAGTTACTTCTTTCTGTGCCTCAGTGTCCTCATCTGTAACAGGGGATGATTTTAGTACCTACCTCATAAAGTGGTTGCAAGGATTAATTAAGTTGGTATATGTAACTCAGTGATATGTCACATGTAATATATAGGGAATGAGCAGTCCAGAAATGCTAGTTATTATTATTATTAGTAGTAGTAGTAGTAGTAGTAGTATCATTACCTATGTGACTGAAACACATCAGATCCTTCAGCGCCAGGGGAATAGGAGGGCAATGATTGGTCTGCAGACCAGGTCCAAGGAGAGCCATGAAAATCAGGGTAGGGGGTTTGAGGGGGGCTGTTGGGTATGGGCAGAGGACTCTGGAACAGAGGCTTCTGTAAGAAGATCCTTGGCAATCCAGGAACAAGAAGACCATCAGCTGGATTGGGGTAAGCCCCAGAGAGAAGCAGCCTTGCTCACGACAGAAGGGGCCCACCTGTTGTGTCAGTGGTTGGCGCCATTTTGCCTGGAGGACAAAGCAGGGACAAAATAATAGCTCCTTGACTGTTGGACACCATGACCCGACCCCCACAACCACCGCATGAGGTAGACATGGCTGCTCTCATTATTCCCATTGTAGAGATTAGGACATTGGGAACTGGCTTGCTGAAGTGCCCTGCTTAAGGTCACAGGGCTAATGGCCGAAATAGGATTCAACCCGGGGGTTGGCTCCAACGCCTGTGTCTGTAACCATGGCGCCCCACAGAAGTGATGCAGAGGGAGGTCTCTCTGGTTCCCTCTCTGTGATACCTGAGGACCACACAGGGGCCAATCCAGTTTAGGAATATGGTCAGTCCCTCAGCTCACCCAGCACACAGATGAGCAATCTTGCAGCACCTCCTCCATTGGACTGGTTGGGTTGAGAGCCATTCCCCCTCGTCTCTCGGGTCACAGGGCAGCAAGGCAGACAGGGAGATTTATCTTGGTGCTCCAGTCACACTGGCCCTGGCAGCTTTCCTCTGGTTAGAGGGTGCCGTTGCTCCCTGGAGAGCTCAGGGTTCCCTGGGCAAGGGGACCCTGGGCGGTCTCAGGGCTGGTTAGCCGCCTGCAGTGACTTTATGGGGCTGCCGTGTTCGTTGGGCCCATAAAACACACGGAGTTTGAAGCCCTCAGAGTTTCCATGTCTCCCAGGCCCGAGGCCAAAGTATGAGGAGCGGGGAGCCCCAGGTAGCGGCCCTCAGTGGGGCGGCTCCCGGTCCTGGCGCCTGCCCCGGGGCTCCGACGCTGTCCACAGGAGCCGGGCCAGGGCAGACGGCTTTCAGGCCCTTCAGTCCTCACAGCCCCTCGAGCAGATGGGGCCAGTCCTGGCTTTGAGAACTTTGGTTTGTTGTGATTTGGTAATGGAGTCCTGTAACCTCATTCAAGAGAAGATGAAAGTGAGGCGCAGAGAAGTGAAGGGACCTGGGGACTGGAAAGAACAGAGGACCCAGAACAGGCCTGCCCTGAGGGCCACCTCCACCCCCCCGCTACAGAGGGGGTTTCTTGTACCTGTGAAATTGTATTCAAAGCAGAGCGTATTCCACCCCCCCTCCCCCGACTGTGTATAAAAGGAATAACCAGTAAACATGGGTTTAGGCTACAAAGCGAGGGGAAGTAGGAGTTGCCTTGGCCTCAGGGCAGCTCTGAGAATGGATGGAGCAGGTGAGGGCACTGAGGGGTGGCCCTACGTGAAGCCACACAGTGAGCTGGAGGCAGGCTGGCCTGGGCAGTTTGCGCGAGGAGGCCTTCTGGTGTGGAAGCCTCTGGTTCTCAGCAGGCCCCGCCTCCTCCCGACCCTCACCTTTCCGCCCTGCTGGTCTCTGCTCTTCCTCCTCCTCACCGGAACCAGCTCTCGTCTCCAGCGGCTCTGTGGAAAGAATCTCAGAACCAGAGACAACGGATCCTCAGGAGGGAACCCCGGCTCTGGAAACCCAAGCCAAGTGCCCTCCACAAGTGATTCTTCCACCCCTCCCTTGATGGGGAGCTCACTACTCCCAGGGCATCACCTTCATGGGGCGGTTCTGCCTGAGAAATTGTTCTTCCAGACACTGGTCAGAATGATCTCCCTGTGCTGTCTTTCTATTGGCCTTCACTTTACCCAGTGGGACCCCTCTCCCTCCCTCCCTCCCTCCCTCCCTCCCTCCCTCCCTCCCTTCCTTCCTCCTCTCCTACCCTCCTCCTCTCCTCCCCTCCTCCCTTCTTCCCCTCCTCCCTTCCTCCCTTCCTCCCTTCCCTCCTTCCTCCCCTCCTCCCTTCCTTCCTTCTCACCTCCCTCCCTCCCTCCCTTCTTTCCTTCCTTCACTCCTTCCTCCCCTCCTCCCTTCCCTCCTCCCTTCCTCCCTTCCTGCCTTCCTTCCTTCCTTCCTTTCCCTGTCCCTCCCTCCCTCCCCCACTTCCCATCCTATCTCCTACAAATATTTGTAAACCTAGTATGGGAGGCCTGTGTCTGCCATTCCCTCTGTCCAGTCAGCCCCTCTGGGATGAGTGCTCTGACTGGTCCTCTTGAGGCTGCCTCCCCCTCCCCCCAAGATTAATCGTCAATTCTTTCTTTGCCCCTACCTTCCTATCACCAGGCTGCCCCTCTGAGCAGTTAGCAAGGCTCCACACGAAGCTGTGGATGGAGCACAGCCTGAAGCCCCAGTGGGGCATGAAGGGCCTGGGTTACAGGTGCAGCCCTCTGTCTGCTCCCCGTGTCCCCCTGTGGTAACTGCCTCTCTTCTGTACGAGGGGGAATTGAAAGCAGACGGTATTGAGGGGCCATCCTTTTCCCCTGACCCTCAAAGCTCTGTACAAAGGCCACCTCTAGCCCTCCGATGCCCCAGGTCATACGTTTCAGGTCCTCCTCTGGGAATGGTTACCTCCTCTAAGTATTGTCTTGTATAAATCTAACGTGCCCTGGCAGAGCCCTGAAGGTTTATCCTGTATCCTTACCCAGCCCCAGGCTGGGTACAGAGGAGGGTTTGGTTCACATGGGTGTGAACTGAGAGATGGGTGGCACAGGGCAGGGCAGCAGTTCACACTTCAGAGGTGGGCGATAGGGCTTGAACCCTGACCACAGCACATGCTTCTCTGTGAATTTGAGCAAGTTTTAACCTCCCTGAGCCTCAGTTTCCGTACTTGTCAAAAGGAATAATACTCAGAGACAGAGTTAAATAATATAAACATGTCGGGGATGCCTGGGTGGCTCAGTCAGTTAAGCGTTCAACTTCGGCTCAGGTTATGATCTCAGTTTGTGGGTTTGAGCCCCGCGTCAGGCTCTGTGCTGACCCCTCAGAGCCTGGAGCCTGCTCCGGATTCTGTGTCTTCCCCTCTCTCTGCCTCTCTTTCACTCATGCTCTGTCTCTCTCTCTCTCTCAAAAAAAATAAATGTTAAAAAATAATATAAAATATCTTATTATTGTAGGCATTCAATATAATGTATATTATATTATATTATATTATATTATTTTTTCCCAATTGGGCCAAGCATTTCTTTACAGATGTATCTATGTATTCTATGGGAATGTGCCCGTAGAATGTAATTATACTGAATTTACCTGGCTTTGGCCGGGCACCCACTGTGTGCCGGGCTGTCACATTGGGCTCCTACCCATCCTTACCCAGCTTCAGGGGCTGCACAGGGTAAGCAGCCAAGCAGGCTGTGTGGCCGGTGCCTGGCGGGTGGGAGTAGACAGGCCTTGGAACGCCATGTTGGAGGCTTGGCAGCCAGCATGGGTAGGCTCAGGGGGGCCAGGCCGCCTGCCAAGGTTAGGCAGGCTTGATTACCTCCACCCACCCTCCTGGCCTGGCCCCGTTCAAAGTTTCTGCCCCACTGGACTTGGAGCCCCTGGGGCTGAGGAACTCGTGGGAGAGGGAGGGCCCCAGCTCAGGCCAGACTCTGACACGGCACATCCCTTCCCCCCGCTCCTTCCTCTGGCTGTAAACATGTCCGAAGGTGGTGCTGGGGGGGCTATATAAGGCCCCTGCCCTCAAGGAGCTCATCATCTAGTGGGGAAACGGGAAGCTGGCAGTTACTGCTTGAGGGAGGGTGGGAAGGAGAGAGAGGGAGGTGGAGAGGACCACGAAGGGGACTACACCGGGGGAGAGGGTGTGTTTGCAGGACTCTTCATTCAACAAAATTTTACTAAAGCTTCAGATTATTTATTTCCAAAAGGGAGGTGGCCTACAGACATATGTGGAATACAATCGCTTTTGAAAGGAAGAAGGGACAATAAGGAGAGAAAAAAATACCAGGATACAGGGGATGAGGTCAACTCACAAAATGCCAGCTGGAAAGGTCTCTCTACTCACCAAACATGAGCCTGGAATACAGCTTGGGGATTCCAAGAGCCCACTCGAGGCAGAAGAGACACCAGTGGCTTTCCATCTCATTTTGAGCATTGTGTCTCATTTTCCAGATGAACTCTTATGCAGAGCCCCAGTGAATATGTGCCTTGAAAGGGAAAGTGCTCTGGTCGAAGGGAGGTGAGAGGGCTTGGAATCCCAACCACTCAGACTTCTCTCAACCTCTTGGCTGCTCCTGGGGCCCCTCTAGGATCCCGAGGGCTCAGTCTAAGACCCCGAAGCTACACTCTTCTTTGTCCACTAGATGAAAAGTGAAGGAAGCTAGGGGACCCTAGCTATGACTGACACCAAGCCCAAGACAGATTCCTCCTGTGGGACCTCTTCCACACCAGGCTTGTCCTGGGCACTGAGGACCCAGATGAGTTAGATCACCCTTGCCTGGGAGCCTCCCCTCTGGTGGGAGAGACAGAGGTGTGACAGGGACATTGGCTGGCTGAGCCAGCATTGACCTTGCATCTGCCCTTATATTTGCCTCCATGTACATGTTTTTTTTTTTAAATGTTTATTTATTTATTTTGAGAGAGAGTATGTGCATGGGGGAGGGTCAGAAAGAGAGGGAGAGAGAGAATCCCAAGCAGACTCCATGCTGTCAGCACAGAGCCTGAACCCACAAACAGCAAGATCATGACCTGAGCCGAAATCAAGAGCTGGACGCTTAACCGACTGAGCCACCCAGGGGACCCACGGTGGGAGGAGAGGGAAGACTCTGGAGTCCTGGCTAGGGTAAGAGAACCAACACTTTCTGAGCACTTATGATGTGCTAGGCAGGGTCAGATGCAGTTTTGGGGGGCCTGAAACTTATACAGTATTGGGAGTCGTCTTTAAGGGGAACAATACAAAATCAAGCCCAAATGTGAATGTTTACTTAGAATGAGAAAAGAAATCATACTCAATCATACATTTTAAAAAGTGGACAAATACCAAAAACGTCACCAAATTCAGAAAAATGATTATTTTAATTTAGTGCCAGAAGTACTTCTATAACACCTTGTTCTTATAACTTGGGACAACAAACTCTTTATTTGCCTCCTCTTACAATAGCAACTTTCATAATTTTTCTGTAGGAAGAATAGAAAGACAATTGAATCTTTTCCTCTTATATGACTATTAGTTTGTTGAATACTCGTGTATTATTTCTGATAGTTATAAAATATGCCACTTTAGACACAAATATACTTGTTGTTCGTTGTGTTGCTACAGATTGTGCCCTACGAATATATTTATGAGAGATAGAGAGAGTGTGTTTGAGTGGGGGACAGAGCCAGAGGGGGGGGGAGAGAGAGAGAGAGAGAGAGAGAGAGAGAGAGAGAGAGAGAATCCAAAGTAGGCTTCATGTTTAGCCCCGAGCCCAACGTGGGGCTCAATCCCATGACCATGAGATCATGACCAGAGCCAAAATCAAGAGTCGGGCGCATAACCTACCAAGGCACCCAGGTGCCCCTGAAAAAGGGCATATTTATACTTTCTAATTCTGTTGGCCTCATCATCAGTGGCATTACAGACAGGAGAATTTCTGTTTTGATAAGGCCTCAATTATTTGCCAGCAATTTGGCACCTCTGATGCTTGAAAGAATATTCCCCAGACTGACTTCCAGCTCCATACATTTCGAACCTTGTTTCTCTTCCATGATCCACATGCCTCCAGGGCCGGTCACAGTTCTGACGCTAAATGAGTCGGCACCGTGGGCAGCAGGGATCCTGGTTCTGGAAGCCGTTCCTACACTAGGGCACCTGGCACTAACTCTACCCATAAGTGACTGTGAAGGATATAAATGGGTACCACTGATCCCAAATTCCTGTAAAGGTGTCCTCAACTTCCCTTTGGCTGGATTTCCAAAATGCCTCGGCCCCACAATATCCCTCAACAGGAAAGAAAGGTGGAGGGGGATTCAAGGTGAAAAGAAGCTGTCAAACTTTTATGGCTCAAATATCTTACATTTTACAAACATTTGCAAAGACCTGTGGCCATGTGAACACACTTTGAGAGTATCACCCAGAGAAGGGACAGACGTAAGCAAAGCGCCTTGAAGTGCAGACTTCATTACCTCCTGGGTGAATCGGCTTCAGGGTCAGGCAGGATTCTAATCCGTTTACAGGTATTGTGTCAGGGAATCCAATTACCACCCTGTGAGGTAGGGTTTCTAGGGATGAGGCTGAGAGAGATGGAGAGGGGAACCAAAGGTCATGCAATGGGGGGCAGTTTTAAATTCAGAACCATGTGACTTCAGAGCCTGTGCTGGTGTCTTTCTTCCCCAGAAGCTGATGGGACTGTTGTCAAGAGATGGACGGATGGACGGATGGACGGATGGGTGGATGTATTCCTGCCTTGTCCTCTGATGCATTGGGTACCCATTTCCCCCCCCTCCACTGGTGTTTCATAAACTTTCCAAAGGCAGGACTTCCCTGCTCCCAAGAGCTCAGCACAGGGTACAGAGGAAGAACTTAGAGAAGGGCCAGGCCAGGGACAGAGAGTTGAGGAGACCTAGGTGCCTATTATCAGGAGCTCAGCAATGGCCCGGGCAGAGGTGGTGTGTCATAGAGCCACACACCCTGGGTGTCCAGCGCACAGAGCAAGCCCACGTCCTCCCCATGGG
Organism: Cryptoprocta ferox; assembly: GCA_028646485.1. Lineage (NCBI taxonomy): Eukaryota > Metazoa > Chordata > Mammalia > Carnivora > Eupleridae > Cryptoprocta > Cryptoprocta ferox. The sequence continues at coordinate 55,204,154 of CM053575.1, read as the reverse complement.
CCGCATTGCGGCCCACAGGGGACTCCTGCCGTGGGCTAGAGGTGGGGGGTGCACAGGCGGGCGGACTTTTCAGGCCCTGAAGCCCTGCATTCCCACCCTGGTCCACTCCTCTGCTCTGAGGTATTGCCCGGCTTCCCTCTGGAGTTTTCCAAGACGTCCAGGGAATGAGATGCCCACCCAGGTGGCCCATTCCAAGGTTGAAGAGCCGGAACGGATGATGCCAGATTGCTCCAGGCCGAGCTCAGTTCCGCTTGAGGCATTTTATGGGCCCGGCCTGGGTAAACATGGGCCTCATTAATGTCCGGGGGGCTCCACCTCTGCTGCCTGTTGGCCGCACCTCCCCGAGCCTCGGGTGCTGGAGCGTGAGGCCCAAGGGCGGTGTGGAGAAGACCTGGTGAGGGCTGAAATGGCTGCATGGCAGGGACCCTCAGACGCTTCTAGTCTTCATTCATAGATGGGGGACCGAGGCTTGGGGAGGGGAGGGTACAGGGAGCCCCTGAGGCAGAGCCGGAGCTTGAACCGCCGCCTCCCCACCGACTCTGCCCATGCAGCCCACTGTGTACCTTCAGCACCTGTGCCCTCCCATAGACACAGATGGCGCTTTCCAAAATATCGGTTGGGACACATGTCCTGACGATATCCAAGCCCTTATGGGAGCAACTGGAAAGAAACTGTGAAATCATAACCTCCTTGAAAACTCTAAGACTCTCCCTTCCCTCTCTTGTCACTGGGTTCCTTCGCTTTCTCCACACACCTTTCCCGATGGCAGCTCCGCTCCAGGCCCCAAAGCCGGGGCTGGGAACCCCCAGAGGAGTCAGGCCTGGCCTTTGCCCAGAATGAGGTCACAGTCGGGTGGGGAGACAGGTGTGGACACAGGTAATGACAATGACAAACTGGTGTGCTCAGTCCTAGGACACAGGGACGTTCAGGGAATGTGGAAGGCCTAGCATAGCCTGGGGTCAGGAGGGTGCCGGGGGTTCCCTGGGAGGAGAACTGAATTTTGAAGATGAATTAATTACGCAGCTAAGCTATGGGGAGGCCCCTGAGGCAGAGGGAATGGCACTTGCAAAATGGCAGTCCCTTAGAGGCTATGAGATGGTTGGGTAAGAGGGCCTGGCACCTAGTGGGCCCTGGGTGACTATCTTTTGAACAAATAAATGTTAAGAAGTTTGGTGAAGCTGGAGTGTGGGAGTTTTAAGGGCGTGGGGGTTGGACCACACTGGAGAGGAGCTAGAAATTGAGAAAGTCTTACAGACCATGCTAAGGAGTTTGGGGGGGCGGGTGGATCCTGTGGCCAGAGGGGAGCTGGAGAAGCAGTTTAAGCAGGGAAGAGACGTAGATCTGCCTGGGAGAAAGGCCACTCAGGAGGGTAGGGTTGGAGATGTGCTGGGTTAGAGATAAAAATATGGGAGTCCCGGTTCAGTTTGAATTCCAGGTAAACAATGAGTGATGTTTGTAGCATCAGTGTACTTGACAACCCTAATCTGGAGCAGGGGTGGGAGGAACGGGGAAGGAGACGGATGAGGGGAAGGCCCAACAGTGGTCCAAGGGGAGGCTATGATGGCCTGAATGGTGGCCGGGGGGGGGGGGGGCTGTGGGAGGAAAGGAGGGGACAGTCAAGAGGGTTAGGGTTTTGTTTGTTTGTTTGTTTGTTTTTAACAAAGGCTCATTAGTGAAGTACGCGAACTCATCCCGGTGCTGCATGTCATAGAGCAGTGTCCCGTTCACTCCCATTGCTGAGCGCTAGTCCGCTGTGGGAACAGAGCAGTTTAGGTGGCCTTTCTTTTTCTTTCTTTCTTTCTTTTTTTTAGTGTTTTAAGTTTTGAGAGAGAGAGAGAGAGACATTGTGAGCAGGGGAGGGTCAGAGAGAGAGGGAGACACAGAATCCGAAGCAGGCTCCAGGCTCTGAGCTGTTAGCAGAGAGCCCGATGCAGGGCTCGAACCCACGAACCTCGAGATCATGACCTGAAGCCGAAGCCAGACACTCAACCGACTGAGCCACCCAGGCGCCCCAAGGTGGCCTTTCTACTGTTGGTGGGCGTGTGGCTAGCCAGCTGGGGGCTATTCAGAATTGTGCTGCTCTGAGTATTCTAGCCCATTCGTGCGGGATATGCCCAGTGATGTGCTGGAGACAGCCTGCTCTGGCTTCCTGGAGTCCAGGACGGGCTCTTCCCAGCTCTCCGTTCAGCGCCATCACACTGGTACTTTCAAATGGACCGTGGTGGGATTTTTCATACCACAGGAATTGGCAAATGCTACAGTTCAGGGCTCCCCCCACCCGCACCCCAACATTGACCAGCACAGCGCTGGGCATAGCCCTAAGAGTCGATTGCTGGGCTACTTAAACTCGAACTTGAATTTGAACATTGGCTATGTCCAGCTTTAACTGCAACAGAGTTTTCCAAAGCGCTTATGCCAATTGGCCCTCCCCCAGCCTTGTGCGAGAGGTTAAGGGGGGCCTCATGTTCACCGTAGAGAGTCCTTCATGAGGTGGGGTCACCAGACTTTGTGGATGGGCTCACTGAGGGGAGGGACGGGGAGACGGGACCCTCTGGGCTCCTGGAGGGTGGGAGGGGGAACACAGCTGGAGACTGGGTTTGAGGGTGGGTAGCACTTTGGGATGGGTTGGGTCAGCAGTGTCTGTGAGATGTCCGAGGGTTGTTAGATGTGCGTGTGAGCAGCCAGAGCAAGGTCTGGGACCCAAGGGTGAGTGTGTTTCATGCCTCTACTCACTGCTTCCCAAAGCCTTCATCAATGCCCCAGACTTCACACTGGTGCTCCCACCTGGACCTAATCCTCTGCATGTTTTCTCCTTCCTTTTCCACCTTCCTCTACCCCTTCATCTAGGGTTGTGGGGACCTGGGTTCAGTGCCCTCGCCCTCTCCTGCCCCACCACTCTGAGCCACACTGACTCAGCGTGGGACTGGAGAAAGCATCCTGCTCCTCTCTGGACCTCAGTGTCCCCTTCTGCACAATGGAAGGCCTGGGCTGGAGGACCCCATGGAGGCGGTGAGGGGCAGACCTCCAGGTTCCCACTCCTGGGCTAGGTGTGGACAATCTCATCCACTTGTGAAACTCTTCAGCACTTCCCAGAGCGAGTTGTTAACTTAGCACCAAGGATTTGTGGCCCATCAGCCTGCTTATTAACTAAGGCCTTATAGGCTTTTTACAGTGTATAAACCCCGCTGGGAGTATCTTACGGCCTCCACTCATCCCCACAGGATGTCAGGGAGGACATCCAGGGCTTTGCCCAGAGCCACACAGACTTGGGAGTGGCCAAGTCACTGGGGTTACAGGGTCTGGCTTTTCTCCATACCTCAGTTTCCCCATCCAGACTGGCAGAGTCGTGGGGCATGCTCACCCATCACCCCAGTGCCCAGCCCAGGCCCTGGAATGGAAAAGATGCTTAGTGGAAGTCTACTGAATAAAAGAACATTCTGCACCTGCCCCCAGTCCTCTGTACAAGGCCCCCCGGACAGGAGTGCAGCGATCAAGCCTGGGGGTGGGCTGAGTACGTGCATCTGGGGGAGAGTATATGAGTGGGGAGTAGGGGATGGGGCGAGAGGAGAGAAGGGCGGTGGAGGTGGGGTGCACAGACTACTCTGAAACCATGGTCCATTTCACCCGGGCAGTTCTCTGCGAAGCCAGGAAGTGGGTCATATTTTCAGAAGGAAATGAGTGAGTTTTACTCATGGGGAGCAGACGGCTCTGGGAAACAGCTCCAAGGGAAACAGGCCATAGGGTGGGGGGCCGGGGGTGAAGGCCAGAGCCAGCCGCTCCACTCCCCTGCCAGGTGAATGGGGGGTCAGGTGTCGACCAGCAGGCTGACAAATGAGCTGGCCATGTCCCTTTCCCGATGCTGGTGAGAGATTCCCCTCAGAGGTGCACAGGGGCCAAGCAGGAAGGGGAAGGGGGCCTAGATTCTTTTCACCACCTTGGGGACCCCACAAATCAGGGCTGGCGAAGGGAGGGCAAGGCCCACTGCTGTCTTGCCTGGGAGGCTGGCTCAGGGTTGTCAGAGGGGCCCGGAAACTAGCTGGAGGCCATTTGGAGATTAGAGTGTTCCTTCCGTCACTCTGTTCAGCCAACTGAGGTCCCTGAGCTGGGACTGGGCTCGGGCCCTGACGTCAAGGGGCTTCAGACCTAATGTGGAGAGGGGTGCCACTGGCAGATGGCTAACAAATGATATGGGGATTCTCTGAGGCAAGAGTGGCCAAGCCTGCCTGTCAGCAGCCTCAGGGAGAGTGTCGGACGGGAAGGTGGGGACACGGCCCTGTAGGGCACTGTGAGTGGAAAGCCCCTAGATTCTCAGGCCTCAGGGATCTCTGAGGAGAAGGGCAGGGGCAGGACAGGGCTGCAGGTATATCTCTGGGCTGGCCTGGGTTCTGCCCTGCTTTGGCCCCCGGTTCTCCGAGTGAGGCCCACCAAGAGTGACCCCTGCTCTGCTCAGCCCCTGGAGGCCACAAGGGACTCTGGAAACCTTGGGCAAGGATGAAGAGTGGCGGCTCAGCTCCCCAGCCTGGGTGGGGACACAGAGCTTGGCGGGGCCCATGAGGGTAGGTGATGAGTTGCCCAGGAGGAGAAATACCAAAAAGCAGCCCGGGGCTTGAGAAGCTCCTATGAATTTGCCCCCTTATTCCCTCCATGATGGGGCTCGGGCTGTGGTCCCTGCCCTTCCCTGGGCCTTCAGTCTCGCCCCTTCCTGCCCATCTCCTACCAGCAGCAAGGAGGGTCCCTGTCCCACCAACCAATCCCATCCATCCAACAGCTCCCCCGTGCCTGACCTGGCTCTTGTGCCCCTTCTTGGTCCACCCCTTCTGCCTCTCCAGACCCGCCCCCCCCCCCACCTTGCCTTTTCCACCCCGTTGGGTGGTTTCAAGCCTTTGGGGTTTTCCACATGCTTTCCCACCAGCACCCCTTGTCTACCTGAAGAATTATACTCATCATTCAAAATCCAGTTTAGCATCACCTCCTCCAAGAAGCCTTCCTTGATCAGCCCCATCTCCAGCAGAGTGAAGCCCACTCCTCTGGGTGGCCGCTGGCCTCCCACAAGCTCAGATCTCTGTGTTTCAGAGGGTGTCATATGCCTGTCTTCCTAGCAGACTGGAAGCAACCTCAGGGCAGCTTACAGAGCAGGAGGTCAGAGGGGAGCTGAATTGCAGAGCAGGTAATGCCTCTCTTGAGGCAAGACTGGGTGTGGGTGAGTGAGGTGTAGACTATGTTGGTCCAGGGTGGGCACTCGACCAAGAGAAGGAGCAGACAGGGAGGTGGGGGCTGGGAGAGATCAGTGTGCACTGGGCTGGCCCAGCAAGTCTCGGGGGACACAAAAGCTTTGCGGGAGAGAAGCACACCAGGCAGGGGACAGTCTGAGGAAAGGCAAGGGGCAAGACCACATGGAGAGTCAGTGATGGGGAGCAAAGAACCGCAGGAGGCGACATGATGAGGGGTCCTTTGGGGAGGCCCCTTAGGGAATGGCAGTTTCCCTTTGAGCTCACTGTGGTCAGGCCATGTGCCCAGTCCTCTGTGGGGTGTTCACGTGGCTCGTTGAAGCCACACCGCCACCTGTGAGGTAGGAGAAAACCGCAGCATGAAGAGGCCTGACCACCTGCGTAGGTCAAAGCCAGGATCAGGGCCCGTGGGCGTCTGATTCCAAAGCCCAAGCTCACGACCACCGTATCCGGCTGGGCCTCCTCCACTTTACAGAGGGGGAAACTGAGGCCCCAAGAGTACAGCGGCTTATCCGAGGCTGCCCAGCGTGTCCAAGGAAGAGCCTGGCCTCGGGCCTGGGTTGAGCAAACCATCCTGGCCAGGCCTTGTGAGCTGCACCCCCCACCACAGGGCCCTTCCTCAGGGCCACTGGAAGAATGTCAGAGATGGCGAAGCTGGTAGAGCTGGGAGGGATTGGGAGAGTGTGGTTTGGCACCCCTGTCAGGATCGACCCTAACCCCAGCGGCCCCTTTGAAGGAGGCTGAAGGCAGGGGTGGGGACCCAGGAATCCTTGGAATGTTCATTGTCTACGGAACTCCAGGCTGGGAGAATGATCCCAGAAGGAAGGGCTGAGAACAATGGGGGTCTGGGAGTGGGGACTTCTGGGACAGACAGGGCAGGGCCAGGAGGGGCAGGGCTGGGCACAGGCTAGGCAAGGCCCTCGGGTATGGGTGGCTAAGAAGAAACCACAGAGGGGCCGAGCACCTGCACCCTGGAGGGTGCTGATTGTGACGTCCTTCCTCGTGCAAGATGCTCAGAACACCCCTAAATGCCCTCACCCCGATCTCCACAGGCCCCAAGCAGCCCGTGGGATGGCCTTGGTGGTGACCATCACACCACTTGACAGACTGAAAAACTAAGGCTTGGAGAGGCAAGAATTACCCAGTTACTCTGTGTGTTTGGGACACACACCCCTGAGTTTTTGTTTGGCTTTGGCTGGGACCACACGAGACTTCCTTTTCGACACCTCCGTGACCAGATCTTCCTTCTGTCCTCACCTCCACTGCACAGAACCTGGGTAGGCCGATCACATGAGGGAGGACACCATTAGCCCCTCGAGGGTGCAGTGGGGTCCCTGGACCTGTGTTAGCGTGCCAGCCAGCCAGGCGGGCTCGCACACACTCCTGCCAACCCCGCATCACCCCTCTCCTCCCCCTCCTGAGGCTAACTCTTCATTTGCTTGGGTTGCACTGAGACTGCAGGGTGAGTCACTGGGACCAGTGATATCGTGATCTTGCCTCTTACCTTCCCTTTGGGGAAGCAATCCTGAAAGGAGGAAAGTCTGTGGGTTTGGGGGTCAAGTCCACATGGGCTCAAATCCCAGCTCTGCCACTTCCTGCACTGTGACTTTGGGCAAATCACTTCACATCTCCTGCCTCCCTTGACAGTGGTTGTGAAGATTTCACTAGATGCTGTACGTGAAAACCCCAGGCCACAGGAGCCCTGGATGTGGTCTCTCTCCCCCTCCCCCCCCTCCCCCAGGCTTCTTTCTACCCTGTTTACCCCCAGGAAATTCAGGAGACAGGGCAGCAGAGTCTGGGCTGAGACAGAGAAGCGTCAGCCTCAGCACAGGCTTCCAGCCTCTGTCCCTGATGGGCTGTCTGCGGGGGGTCTTGCTGGGGTCCCCAGTGTGGTGTCTGACACAGAGAGGGCTGCCATCACTGGCCCAGAGCCTGTCTTATGCTTCCCGAGAATTCTAAGGTGCTGGGAGCCGCACACACCTGTCTCCTTCTCAGAGCACACCCCCAGTACCTCACACTACTGAGTACTGTCACGTACTCCCCTATCATGACCCCAGCCTGCCTGCACCAAGTGGGAGCCATAGCTCCCGGCCCAGTGCTGGGGAGCGCAGAAACAGGAGTCACACCCAGGAGCCCCAGACCTCAGGGTGACCCCAGGTGCACCGGGAAGTGGGTGCGGTCTCAGACATTACCAGCGCAGCATGATGGGAGCCGGGAAGCCCAGGGACTGTGGGACTGAGTGGGGAAGACTCAGGGAGGCTGCCTGGAGGAGAGGTTGTTGGTCTGAGTCTTGAAGCATAGACATGAGTTCCGGGGAGCTCAGGGGAGGAGGACTGGTTGGCAGGAGGCTTTGGGGTGTTGGACCAGAGAGATGGGGTGGATGTGGAGACACCACGCCCAGCGCTGGGGAGACAGGGGGCGCTAGTAGACACGGAGGGCTTCCTATCTGCACACTGGCCAGGCTTGTCCTGGGGCATGTGGTGACTGCCCCTGCTCCGGGCCCCATCCCCTGAGGCCTCACTGGGGCCTGTGCGCTGAGGCTACTGGACACTGGCCCCCTCCCTGCCTCTGCCCTGCAGTAGGAGACCCAACAGAGCCCCCATCCAGAGGGGTGGGTACCCATTCTCTGGGACGTCCTTTGGAATCCCTCCCACCTCTACCAGCCGTCCTCCCCAGGTCTGCTGCCCCAGCCTCTTCGCCTCCTTTCTTGGCTTGTGCTGTGCCCTTTACACTGCAGACGGAGGGCTCCTTCCTGGGGTACATGTGTCCTGTATAGCAGCCTCTTGTCACCAGGCCTCAACCCGGCACTCAAGACCCTCTCAGTCTGCCCCCAAGGCCCTCTCCAACCTTGTGCCCAGTCACTTCTGTCCCCGCCCTGTCTCAGTCCTTGAGCCACACCAGGAATGACCCGGGGGCCCAAATGGGCCAGGTCTCCTCAGGCTCTGAGCGTTTTGCATGCTGTTCTCTCTGCCTGGACCCTGTCCCTTCCATGAATGCCTCCTGGGGCCCCCCTCTTGTGTGGGGGTGGTGCTCGCACCCTCTGGAAGGAGAGAGACAGATGCAAGGAGACAGGGAGGCTGGGGGATGATGATGTGGCACATTCCAGCTGAGGGACACTCGGGCGTAGGCCACAGCGGGCTGAGGCTGGAGTGAGCTGGGGACACCTGCTCGAGTGGTCCTGACTCCCTCCCAGGCCCGTGTGGGCCACAGGGCTCTTCTTACATGAATCCCCAGCCTCCGTCAGGATCACATATCTTGGAGAAGTAGAGTCTGGAATCCTAACGTCCAGAGAGGGTCAGAAACCTCCTAGGTCACAGAGACAGTGGTCTTCCTAGTTCAGGCCAGCCCAGCCAAGCCCCCTTCAATGCCTCCCCCTCACCCCAGAGGCCCATCCTAGGCAAAGCCTGGGAGCACAGTTGGCTGAGCCCAGCCTCACGCCCAGGTTTTCCCAGCCAATGTCTGCACAGAGTCCTTGAGCAGGCAGGTACAAGGGCACCCGGTCTTCGCCAGTACCCCCTGCACTTTCCCAGCTGGGACCTCTGACAGCAGGAAGGAGCAGACCCAATTCGTATTTTCCTGGCTCCCCTGACTGTTATGGTAGCCCCAGTGATCCCTTGGTGGAGCTTCTGAAATCCTGATAGGGAGCCGGGGCAGCGGGGGGGGGGGGGGGGAGCGGGCTTATCTGCGCAGAGCACACCTCTAGTCCCCACCTGGAGCCCTGCTGGGACAGCACACAAGTGCCCTGAGGTTACGTACCACCACCACCACCACCAACAGGAGGAAGAACAAGCAGGGGACCCCCTTCACCATCAGCGATAGGGCTCACACTAACGTGTGACCCGGTCTTGCTGGACACTTGTGCCTGCCAAAGGGCCAGCAGGAAGACACTGAGGCTCTGAGAAGGTAAGGGGTTTGCCCAAGGCCACCACACCGATCCCAAGTTCTGGGTTCTCATCTGGCACCCTTTTTCTCTGCCCCTACCTCTCCCTAGACCCCCTCTGGGGTCCCTCTGGATACAGGAGCTTTCCTGGGAGCTACTGTTGTCTTTCCCTTGCCCTGTTCTGGAACGATCTTACGCCCAGCTTTTTCTCATGTCGATGCAGCTGCAGACCTGTCATCCTGGCCGTTGATGACATCTTCACCTGTACTCTGTGGTTTAAGTGTCCCATCTGGCCCCAGTCTTCTCCCTCAGCCTTTGAACTTGACTAGGGCCGGGGTTGGGTCGCCCACTGTCTGAGCCTCCCCACAGGTGTGAAGCTCCGGGCAATCCCTTCCCCAGCCACTGCCCCCCATTTCACCTCCCATGCACACAGACACCTGCTGAGTGGTCTCCAGTGACAATGCATTCCCTTGGTCAGCAAATATTTGCCGCCCCTGCTTCAGCCCACCTGCAGGCCACCCAGGGTAGGGGCAGAGGGGAGAGTGGCTGTGAGCCAGCCATTCCAGGCTACGAAGGATGCCAGTATCATCTCTGGCTGCATCGCCGAGAGGCAGGACCCTGGAGAGGGTGTCCCACTTTGGAGAACTGCCCCCTCTGCGCCCTGCAGACAAATTGGAGCTTGTCCAGAGGAGACAAAGTTGGCCAGGTCCTCAAGTGCATCTTGTGCCATGTGGCTGGGATTGGGGGGATGCCCACCTGGAGAAGGGGACTTGGAGTTGAGGGTGGGAGGAAGGCCACCCCTGTCGGCTCCCTATGGACGAACCGTGAAAAACGACTTTCTCCTAGACGGAGCCAGCCCACGGTGGGAAGGGGGCTTCTCCATGAAGGCGAGCTCCTTCCACGGACGGTATGCAAGGTGATAAATGTGAATTCCTGCCTCGGGGTGTTGACCAGTCATGGTTGGTGGGTCCCAGCGGGCAGCTGGGTATGAGGAAGCAGCACCAGACTAACACATGGCCTCCAGGTCTGGCGCCGTCATTGACCGTGTGTTCTGACTAGGTCCCCTGCCTGCCGAGCCTCCGTTTCCTGATCGTAATGTGGGCACACACGTGCTTACCTCCAACAGCTGTGGGGCGGCGGATGAGACGGGGCACCCAGCACACAGTAGGTGCTCTGGGAATGTCAGTTTCCTTCCACCTCCCAGAGAAGGGGGATACACAAAGATATTATTACCCCTGCTTTACCACACACTTAGTGAGGTTTGGCGATCTGTCCTTGGGTGCCCTCGGGGGGGCACTGCTGCTGGTGCTCACTGACCCAGGGGTGTGGCAGCTTCGTGCTGCAGACAGGCTGGGCCTCCCTGGGAACGGACAGGGGTCCTGCACTGGGGGTGCCTTCAAACGCACGCTGTCCTCGGAGGGAAGTCGCAACCTGTCAGATGGACACAGAGCATGAGGTGAACGAGCACCCCTTCCCTGTGCTTCTTGCCAGATCCCACAATTGTGCTCCTGTGGAAACCCACCTCCCATCTGGCCACTGCCTCCTCTAGAACCTTCTGTGGCTGCCCAGTGCCCACAACATTCTTCTAAATGTATAGGATACAGCTGTGTCCTCAGCCTGGCCTCTGCCCTCTGACCACACGCCTCACCCCCCACCCTTTCTCTTGCTGCTCCCTTCACTTGCAATGCCCCTTCCACCCCATCTCAGTCTGTTAAAGCCCATCCCCAGAGACTGGAGAAGGCTCGAAATGGCTGCTGTAGACATGGATAGAGTAGACATAAGCTAACTAGGTCAAGTCTATGGAGTTTGGTCGGCATTGACTGTCTGTGTGGGTGTGGTATGAAACTGTAGTGAAAAAATTTGCCTGTTGTGTGTGTGGCTTTCTTTCTTCACCAGCCCTGGCCTTTGGGGGCTAGGCATTGAAAAGTGGTGAGTTGGGTTCCTCCACCATCAGATTCTTTGTAGATTTGCTGCAAAGGAAAAGGCAGTGGGTTTGGGGTATTGGCAAGAGTGTTATTGAAATGATGGGCTGTGGATAAGGAGGGCAGCAAAGAGAGAAGAGAGTGGCTAGAGGAGCCCGAGAATCGCTGGCTAGTGGGGCGGTAGCACAGACAACCCGGAAGGAGGGTATCTGTAGCGAAGTTGGGGTGTGAACTGATGACCATCATGGTGGTTATTATGGCTCGTGGCAAGGGCTGAGGTGAGGCTGTAAGAGTGGGCGCTGAAGGGAGGGGAGATGATGGCGGGAAGAGACAGGTAGGTCCCAGCAACCACCCAGGGCCACCCCGAGGCCAGGGCTGGACAGGACAGCTCGATCCTGATAGCAGCGCTATGAATGCATAATGGAGGGCGAGTGAGAGATCACAACAGAGGCTGGCAATCTTTTTCTCTAAAGGATAGACAGTAAACATTTTAGGGTTTGCGGTCCACGTGGTCTCTGTTGCAGGTACTCACTTCTGCCTGCAGGGCAAGAGCAGCCACAGGCAATATGAAAATGAATGGGCTACGTCCCAATAAATCTTTATTTACCAAAACAGGCACTAAGCCGGATTTGGCTCACGGACGCAGACTGACAGCCCCTGGATTTGAAGGTAATAGCCTTGAACTGGGGAAGGCCTAGATTTCTTGAAGACTGTGTACAGCTGGCAGTGCTTGATGCAAACTTTACAGGCTTTAATTGTGGAAAATTTAAAACATGTTCAGAATTATATAGAATAGTACAACGAAATCCCGTGTACTGATCGCCCAACTTCAACGATTATGAATAAACTTCCGATCACTTCCATCTCTAGCATGAAGCTTTCACTCCTCCCCAACGTTCTGGCCACAGCATCACCAGGGACCCCTGAGTTCATGGAAAGCAGGGACTGAGACTGGTCCATGTGGGTCCGTCACCCACACCAGGGCCTTGCTCACGTTAGGTGGCTTCAAGGTGGTTGGATTGAATCACCAAGAGGAGGGGACGGAACGCTGTCTTCTGAGGACCAGCTCTGCTTAAGGGTCCCTTCCATGCGTCATCTCCCTGTGAGGGAAGGGCTATTACTCCCCTTTTACAGATGAGGAATTGGAGGCACAGAAAGGTTGAGCATCCTACCCAAGGGGACACAGGGAGAAGACGGGGCTTGGGAACCTATGTCTGGCCCCAAGCCACTCTGCAACCCTTGTCAATCCACCCCCAGAGAGGAAGACTTTGCCATATTTAGTTTTTGGAAGGGAAGTAGATTTGGGAGTAGCTTGGGGTGGCCCAATCCTGTGCCTCTTCTCATTGTGTGAAGAACCTAGCCTCAGTCAGCTGGGCAGGTGACATTGGACCCACACAACCACACAAGCCCCTACCACCTCTGCCACTCTCCCAATGTCCTCAGAGAGAACTCCTTCCTTCCTCTCCTCTGGCAAGGATCACCTGTCCTCTGCCCTGGACCTGCGGGTCACCTGTACAATCTTACTGCTGCTGCTTCCCTTAGCATGGGAGGGCACAGGACATAGTATGACTAAGTCCTCAGGGATTGAGGCTGACCCACTCACTCTCCAGGTGGAAGACTAAGACCCAGCGATGGGAGAGGGTGTTGGCCGCAATTCCCGGGTAGTCCTTGCCATGCAGACACTGATTCTGTATTGAAGGAGACCTAGGTCTTAATCCTGGCCCTGGCCCCGACCCGCTGCTTTGAGAGGGTTAGTGGTTAATTGTCAGAACGACCTTATGAGGTAAACACCGATATCCGCTATCAAGATATTGCATAGCAGCTTGGATGCAGAGAGGTGAAGGGGCTTGCCCAAGGTCACACAGAGGTGGCTGTGATTTGAACTCAGTAGTGTGGGGTCCAGAGGCCCTATGCTAAGCAATTCTGCTCTCGCTAGCTAGAAACGACTCAAAGTCTCCCTGCTGGCCTGTCAGGGGGGCTGGCGAATGCTGCTGCTGGCCTGGAGTCCTCCTGTCCCTTCAGTCCCTCTCCCCCCACCCCCTGACTGGCACGCCACCCATCCACCTGCCCCAGCAAAGTCGGCTTTGATGGGCTATTTGCTCCCCCACTCCAACAAGCGGGGCAGAAACAGGACGGCCTTGGGGTGCTGCTGTCTCCCCTGGCTCTGCAGAGAGCCCCCCCAGCCTACCCGAGGCAAGAGTCCCCAGCCCAGGGCCTGTCTAGCCCCAGGTGGGCCTCCCAGTTCATCCTGCTCACAAAGCCAACAGACCGTGGCTTCTGCAGACCGTGACCTCCCCAGCAGACGGCAGCTCCGTCATCATCGCCAGCTCTAACGCCTCAGTGCGCCTGGCGGGGCCCAGCCCCCTACCTCCCGGAGCCCACCCGTGTGTGAGCCAGATAGGGGCCGGGGGTGGCGAAGGAGGCCTGGGACAGAGAAGCAGCTGGTGGTCCCGGCTTAGCTGGGCCGAGGCGTGGCTGTGTGACCTTGGGCAAGTTACTTGAGCTCTCTGAGACTCCCTGGCCTCACCTATTCTTTTGCAGGTTCAGTGAACCAAGGTATGGAAATAGGCTTTGCACGGGGTACACCGCTGAGCCAGTGGGAGGGGCTCCCATTATGCTCACGCTCTCTCCCATGACCCATTTCTCCCACCCTTTCCAAGTGACCCCTGTGGTCACGTCACATTGAAGAGGAATGCTCTCGTGAGCTTCAAGGACCATTGCTCTGGCTCGAGGGCCAGGTCTGCACACACTCTCATGCAGAGAACCCACACCGTCCAGGCAGGCGGGGCCTTGGGGATCCCTCTTCCAGCGGCTGCCTATTCAGTGGAGGCAAACAGACACAGATGAGAAGCTACTGGTTCAGGTCGGGGAGAAGCAAGCACAAGAAAGGGTGTGTGCTTCAGGGAGTGGGGGAGACCTCGGGTCAGATTTTGGCCTGGAGACACAGGGCACAGGAGGTCCATAGAACTATGCAGGTTGGCCCTGTACCACTCTAGGGACCCCCCTTCCCATTATTGTCATCTGTGATTTGGAGATAAAGGCAATATTCTGCTCTGAGGAATACATGTGCAAAGATGCCAGCTCCCTGCCTTTTGTCATCTCTCTCTTCCTGGATTTCTTGTACATGCCTGGGGCCGCGAGAAGTCACGGACTGGGGCCGATCACCAGCACAAGGCTTGCCACAGAGAGGACTGTTTCTAAGCATTTGCTGAGTGGCCAAGGGAGCCTCTGTGTGTGCCCAGCAGCTGAGAACACTGTGAGGGCCTGAACCAAAAAAGAGGTACCTCAAACCCCAGACAGATGGGAGAACATCAGAAATGCCCAGGCAGGGGCGCCTGGGTGGCTCAGTCGGTTGGGTGTCCGACTTCAGCTCAGGTCATGATCTCACAGTTCATGGGTTGGAGCCCTGTTGTCAGGCTCTGTGCCGACAGCTCAGAGCCTGGAGCCTGCATCACATTCTGTGTCTCTCCTTCTCTCTACACCTCCCCTGCTCACATTCTGTTTCTCTCTCTCTCTCTCTCTCTCAAAAATAAATAACAATAAACATTAAAAAATCTTTGTAATTCCCGGCAGGGGGGCCTGGGTGGCTCAGTCAGTTAAGGGTCCAACTCTTGATTTCTGCTCAGATCATGATCTCATGGTCGTGATCTCATGGTCATGAGATTGAAGCCCATGTCAGGCTCTATGCTGACGGTGTGGAACCTGTTTGGGATTCTCTCTCTCCCTCTCTCTCTGTCCCCCAACTCCATCCAAATAAATAAATAAATAAATAAACATTAAAGAGAGAGAGAGAGAGAGAGAGAAATGCCCAGGAAGGAGAGTGCAGTGGGTCAGGAAGGGTGTTCCCCCACAGTGTAGGTGACATACAATCTGCCTTCCCTGAGGCACTCCTGCCAAGGCTGTGTACAGGTGTTCAGGTTGTGCACTGTACAAAGGACCCCTTGAGGGACTGGGAGCTGCAGTCCATACTGAGTTCCTGCACCCTGGGGTGAGGCTACACTACCAGGGGGAAGGAGCAGATTGTTTTAATTTGTACCGAGACACCACATGGGATAGCAGCAACCCTGCCCCTGCCCTTTGTCCAGACTCAGACCTTTCTCCAGAGCCTCCCAGGCCTCCCCATCATTCGCTTGAGTCTGGGTTCAGCAAATTGGAATAGGGCCGCAGACTTGAAGTATGGGTATAGTAGAGGTATAGTAGAGTCACCATGATGCTAACATGTAACGTAACAGTATGGCAAGGGGGATAATCAGGGGCTCTGTGGTCAGACAGATCCGGTTCAAAGCCCAGCTTCACCACTCGCCAGCTGTGCGATCTTGAAAAAGTCACTTAACCTCCCTGAGCCTTAGTTTATAATTTTTTTGTATCATGACATTTAAAACAATGGAAGCGTAATTGACAGAGAGTAAAGTACTCCAATCTTAAGTGTACATCTCAGTTGCTTTTTCCATAAGTATATGCCTGAGCGGCACCACCTGAATTAGCCTACAGATTTTTATCCCCCCAGAAAGTTCCCTTGTTGAGTCTCAGTTTCTTCATCTGCAAAGTAGGAGAAACAAGAGCTTCACAGAGTGTGGTAAAAATGAAGTGAGAGGAAGCTCGTTTAGCATTTAGCTTGGTGCCTGGTGTAGAGCGTGTGCTCAGTCCATGGTGAGCTGCTAGTGTTTCCTTCTCACATACAGACGCTTAGCATTTTTCTGCCTCGTTTGAGTTTCTCCACAGACCTATACTTTACCCCTAGGGAAACTGAGGCTTGATGAGGAAGGGGCCCTGGCCTTGCTGTGTGACCTTAAGAAAGTCACTTTCCTTCTCTGGGCCAAAGAAGGAGTCTCATCTGACGTTTTGGAGTCTGTGTTTAGGTTCTGCCGTCTGAAGGCGAGGGGCCCTTGACTGGTTCTACTCAGTCAGAGGGTCTAGGCCTCTGTGACTTGTGTGTGTTGGGGGTTGGGGACGCAGCTGGCTTTTGGCCATCAGCCAACTGGCCCACCCCTGGGGATGCACCCTCCGAGCCCTATCTCAGCATGAAGTTACTTCTCAGCCCCAAACTGCATGCAAGGCACTTTTAGGGATCTGTTTATCTCCCCTGTGGTCCCTGACCCATTTCGCATTTGTCAGGGAGAAATTAGAGGAGCCGAAGTTGCTCTCCCTCACCTCAGCTCCGCCCCGCCCCTCGCCCCCGGGACATTCCTGGATCAGACTCGAGTAGAGGTGACAAGAGAGAATAAATCCTGAAAGACAAAGCTGCACATTTCCTCCATTTGATACAAGGTCGTGCATTCCAGCCCCCCACTCGGTCCAGCTGACAGCTGAGGGAGCTTGGAGCTGGAGGCACCGAGGGGAGCAGAAGTCTAGATTTGGAGAAAAGGAGCGTTCTCCCCTGAGAGCGGGAAATCTCAGCCTCACCCCTACTCCCCAGGCCATTTTGCCTTCAATTTATTGCTCACTGGCTGAGTATAAATGTATGAGTGTGACTGGATTCCAGAGTTGGGTATTCTAGCTGCCACCCGTTGGGGGTCTCATACTTCAGGATCACGCAGGGAGTGAAGCCAGTAAGAAGAGGGTGGCCTCGGCAGAGTATGACCCCCCCCCCCCATGAGGCCAGGCAGACTACCATTTGAATTTTGGCTCCCTCTTCTACTTGCTGGTTGACTCTGGACAAGCTGGCAGTTCCCCGAGCCTCAGTGTTCTTAACTGTGACATAAGGATGACCACACCCATCCCTCGAGATGGCTAGGGGACCACAGGTGACAGTGTCTGTCAAGTGCCCAACCAGAGGCATAAAAATAGGATCAAAAGAAGTATTGTGATAGTGGGACTTGCTGCCTTGCTGTCTGTATTCATTTTCTTTTTTTTTGTTTTTCTTTTTTTAATGTTTATTTTTGAGAGAGTTTGAGTGAAGGATGGGCAGAGAGAGAGGGAGACACAGAATCTGAAGCAGGCTCCAGGCTCTGAGCTGTCAGCACAGAGCCCGACATGAGGCTCGAACTCACAGAGTGCGAGATCATGACCCGAGCTGAAGTTGGACACCCAACCGACTGAGCCACACAGGCACCCCTGTATTCATTTTCTATGGCTGCTGTTGCAAATTACCGCACATTCATGGCTTGGACCAACACGAGTGTATCTTACGGTTCCTTAGGCCAGGTGTCCACAGTGGGTCTCTCAAGGCTAACATGAAGGTGTCAGCGGCGCTGCGTTCCTTTCGGGAGGCTCTGGGGAGGACCCATCTCCTTGTCTTTTCCGACTTCCAGAGGCCACCCCCTCCTGTGCTCGTGGCCTCTTCCCTCTCCAACGGTGGCCGATTAAGTCTCTCTGGCACCCCCTCATTCGGACACTGACCCTTCTTCTGCCCCATCTCCTACTCCCCAGGGCCCTTGTGGTTGCCATGGGCTCATCTGGGACGACCTCCTTTAAGGTCAGTTGATTAACAACTCCAATTCTGTCATCCACGGTCTCAATTTCCCTTTGCTATTGAATATAACCTGTTCATAGCTTCCGAGGGCTAGGCTGTCTTTGCCGGGGACATTATTCTTCCTACCGCCCCACCCTAGCAACGGGTTCCTGCGTCGGGAAAGGGACTCTTTGCCATTCTTGTTCCTCAGGAACAGATCAGTGTGGCGGACTGCTGGCCCCTAGGTTGTTTTCCCTTTTATTACTTTATTTTAGAGAGAGAGAAGGAGAGAGTCGGGGAAAGAGGCAAAGAGAGAGGGAATCTTAAGCAGTCTCCACACTCAGCGAGGAGCTTGGATGCAGGGCTCAGTCCCACAACCCTGGGATCATGACTTGAGCCGAAATCAAGACTCTGACTCTCAACCAACTGAGCCACCCAGGCGCCCTGAGTTGTTTTCCTTTCTTCCCTCTTTCAAATAGGAATTGCTATCACAGTTGCTTTGCAGCCTGGAGTAATGGCGTGGGGGCCACATGTTGCGGGGCCTTAAGAACGCATCAGGCTCTGAAGGCAAAGAATATAAATCACCCGGCGATTCTAACCTCAGCAATTATATGAGTCTTTCATTTGTCTTCCATTTGGACAAAGGGAAGAGAAAGGCAGGGCTTATTTTGTATTTGAATAAGGGCATGTGTGGCTGTCAGTCCATCCCAGGGGTGGACGGTCATTATTTTTGCCAGCAACGTCATTTCCCCTTTTATTCTGGTAACAGCCCTCCGCTTTTGCTTTAGGGCCGCCAGCCCTCTCACTCACTGTCCCACTCCCTGGTTCGTGTGTTTCTGAGAGGGCTGTTCTGGAGCTGGCTGGGAGACAGGTCTGAGCAATTCCAGATCGCAGGGGCTTGGTCAGGGTTGGACTTGTGGCCTCAGAACCAGGAAGGTGGAATATTTGAATAGTTGTGAGGGGCTACTGGAAGAGGGTCCTCTCTCTGTCTCTCTCTTTTTGGCTGGATCTGAATCTGGAACATAGCTTCACAGTTATCTCTCCACCACATGGAGCCTAAGAAGAAGCCAACGTGGAAATCTGGAGAATCCAGAGACGGGGCAAACAGGTCCTGGGGACAGAATTTTAGCCCCTGAATAAAGCCATGCCTGAAACCCTCATAGCCTTGAACATTTTAGTTACATGAGTGAATACTTCTTTTTTTTTTTGCTTAAGCCAATATTTGTCACTTTATACCGCATGGGACTGTGACTATAGATAATAGCCTTACAATACTTTATCATTTACAAGAAACTTTTATATCTGTGACTCCATTCAATAATCACTAAGCTGGGGGCTCCTGGGTGGCTCAGTCGGTTGAGCGTCCAAGTCAGCTCAGGTCATGATCTCACGGTTTGTGAGTTCGAGTCCCGCATCCGGTTCTGTGCTGACAGCTCAGAGCCTGGAGCCTGCTTCGGACTCTGTATCTCCCTCTCTCTCTACCCTTCGCCCACTCACCCTCTGTGTCTGTCTCTCTTAAAAAATAAGTAAACATTAAAAAAATTAATAATTACTAAGCTGAAGTAAGGATTACCAGCCCCGTTTTATGGATAAGAAAACTGAGCCTGCGGGAGGTGATTTGATTTGTTCACAGTTGCACGTTAGTTACACGCCAGGGTCAGATTTCCCAAGATAGAAACTTACGCTTTTTCTCCACTCTCATATCGCCTTTCCAGAAGTTGAGGAATCAAAAGCAGTTGTGGGACAAAGCAGAGTTTGTGCTGAGCCTTGAAGAATGGGTGGGATTCCCAGAGAAGAAAGCAGGAGGGACATGGTAGAGGAAGCAACAGGTGTGTTAACGCCTGTAGGTGGAGGTGTGTGTGATGGAGGGCGATGGGCACACAGGTAGGACAGGCTGCCACGTCCCCGACCCCCAGGGCTATATAAGGGCCTGAGATATCTGAAGAGGGCGATCCTAAGCACAGAGGGCAAAGCACTGCAGGTGGCAATCGAGGCCCCCAATGTCTGAGAAGACAGACTTTGAAAGGGGCGGCAGGGTCTGTCCCCGGTCCCACGGATCACACTCTGTGGAGTGCGGCCACTTTGCTCAGTTTCCGGGGGTGACCCCTCCGTTTCAGATCTGGGCACGGGGTCTGCTGTCATCTTAGCTTGAAGTCAACAGCCTGGGCCTGCATGTAGCCCTTCTGCTTCCAAGACGTGGGACACTGGGCACCGGCTTCCCCTTTCTGAACCTCAGTGTGCCACCTGGAAGTTACAGAGTGTGGCAATGATGCACTATAATGCAAGTAAAACACTGGGCAGGCACCCTGTGTATGGTACAGCTGTTTGTATGACTGTCCTCAACACCATCATCACCATCATCGTCATCATCATCATCATGGCGGGCCCACTTCTTCCATTCTTGCTCCCAGTACAGCCGGCGGACCGGCAGCCTGATTCCTCTCCCTGGTGTCTTTTGGGCCTGAGTGTCTGTTCCCCATGGTGTTGAGCTTGGAGTCTGATTCCTAGCCTGTAGAAGGCAATATTCAGTCCTCGGACTCAGGGACGTTGTAACTCTTACCATGACTGCAATTCATCCTGTATCCTTTCGAGTTCATTCCCTTGTTCTGTTCATTTCTCACAGGCCGGGCCTGGGTCTGTCTTGGTCAGCATCCTGCTTAGTGCCTGGAGAGGCCCCTGAATATTTGCCGAGAGAAAGGTTGAACGAGTGACCCATGGTTGAGCTCTCGGGGTGAAGAGGCAGCAGCATCTCGGCCACAGGCACCCGGGGAGGCCACCACTGGCCACTTGCAGAGGGATGGTGGAGCGTGGTGAGCTCCTCCTGGCAGCGCTCTGAGACAAGTAGGATTTATCCCCATTTTCGAGTTGAAGAAACTGAGGCTTACAGAGCTTGACAAAGATTAGCCTTCTGGTATGTGGTGGCCTGGGACTCCATCCAAGATCTGTGACCAGGGCCCGTCTCCCAAAGCCCATCCAATGCCAATTTCAGTGCCCACAGATCTGCGTGTTTACTTTCCTCCGAAA
This sequence comes from Cryptoprocta ferox, assembly GCA_028646485.1. Classification (NCBI taxonomy): domain Eukaryota; kingdom Metazoa; phylum Chordata; class Mammalia; order Carnivora; family Eupleridae; genus Cryptoprocta; species Cryptoprocta ferox. Next base: position 55,183,709 of record CM053575.1, on the reverse strand, counting down.
ATTTTATTTATTTTCACCGATGATTTCTGTCTGCAATAGAGCTTTGGTTCTGCAACACGATATTGGTCAAACCTAGGAAAAGGGGCAAGCATCCTCGAAGTGTTTTCCAAAGTTACGATGGAGGACGATATCAGGATGCCAGCGCCTACTATTGTTCTCAAAGACCCTGATGGAAGTCATTACACAGGCAAGCTGCTAACCTGTAAGCAAATGTGTCAACTTCCCAACAATCAAGTAATTCCCCGATCCTTGCTGGATATTAGCCAGGAGCTGGATATCAGCCAGCTGAGCAAGTTGTACAACACTCTCCCTGGAGGGGGATTGTTGGATGGGAGGGATTTTCCAGCTCGTGACTTGGATGAACCTGGAGTTATTTCCCCATTGAGCAGCCCCAGCCTGAGAGGCACCAGCAGCCTCGGCTGAGGGTGGCTGGGACAGAGGTGGGGAGCGGGCCAGCCCGGCCTGTCTGCGCCTGGCCTGATGGTGTAGGCCTCAGAAGGCTCGGTAGGATTTAGCCTATACAGCAGCCCGGGAGAGCCCCTGGAAACCCAGCCGCTGGGTTGGTAGGGGGCTGGTTTCCAGGGAGACAGGGTCCCAACTGCCCGTAGGCAGAGGGCCGGAGCCTGAGGAGAGGCCAGAGCCGCAAAGGAGGAGACCCCGGCCCTTGGAGCTGATGGGTCCAGGGTGGGGGAGGAGAACACCATGTGGAAGAGGGCAGGAAGGGGGATTTGGCACAGGCCTTTGCTGCCTGGTCTCAATTTACTTGTGAGGAGCCTCCTAATAGCCGGGTGAGAGCCGTGCACGCTTTCCTGAGAGCCTGCTAAGTGTTTATGGAATGATTTGTGAGGAGAAGTTTCTTTGGAAGCAGCTTGGGGAAGGTATGTTATTAAGAGCTCTCTCTCCAAGTTCCCGTTGGCCCGCTTCCCCCCAGGCCCCTGGGGTCTGGGCAGCCCATGGTCACAGCAGCTGTTTGCTATTTTGTAGGCCATGGGGCCGGGAGTGCGTTGGGGCTGGGGGAAGTCAGGGAAGTCGGGCAATTTCCTCCTCCCCGAGGTGGCGTCATGACGCAGAGGAGGACCAGAGCCGGAGTCAGGAGCCTGCCCTGCCCAGGGAGGTGCCCCGGCCTGGAAAAGTGTGGGGTCTGTCACAGGGGCTGCGAAGGAGGGAGGTCAGCAGAGCCAGAGGCAGCTGAGAGGTGGTAGATGATGGGGACTGAAGCATAGCCCTTAGCATCTCATAAGACGGAAGTCGCTGGGGAGCGATAAGGACCAGCCAAATGGATGGGGTGGGGCTCATGACCCAGTGATGAGTTTGCCTTCTCCACTGGCCAGGGGGCGACCTGGGCTGAGGGACTGTCTGGCGCATCTCAATATCTCCAGCATCATCAGACATCAGGGCTGGCCCAGAGCAGGGGCTCAGCTTGGTGAGTAGGGGGCCATCACCCAGCCAACCACCCCACCCAGCTGGACGAGGGCACAGTGAAGGCACTCGGCCAGCCCTGGAAGTGAAGTCCCCGTGACTTAGTGTGGGAAGCTCAGGACTACCTACTAACCGTCCCATCGGCGGAAATCTGCCCGAGCTGGTCTCCACAGAACAGCCTCAGGAGTCAGCGGCTCGCTATGCAGGTGTACTAGAAGCACCAGCAACTGGCCATGTCTGTGTGTCTGGGGCCCCCGCCAGGGCACGTGGGCCCACTGGGAGCTTCACCCCAATATATCGGCAGAGCAGCTGTGGAGGATGGGGCTTTATCCTTGCCCTGATTTTATAGCTGAGAAAAACTGAAGTCTAAGGAGCATGGTCTCTCTGCTGAGATCACACCGTGAGTACCTGCCCAGGTAAGGATCAAACTTCTGGTCAAGACCGGAGCTGGTGCTCTTGCCTGTAAACCATACAGGCCAAAGGCGCTCACCTCTGTTGTCGTATTCGGCACACTGCGTTGTCGCTGTGATGTCTCTCTGTCTGTCTCCCCACCTACTTGGCTTCCTCCTGGGGCCTTAGGTCCCAGTACTGGGCCTGGCATGGAGGAGATGGAAGGCTGGCTGACTGGCTTAACTCTAGGTCAGAATCTGGAAGATAAAATCACAGGTGCGCAGAAGTACATGAGCAGGTTAGCAAAGTCCCGAGCACAGTGGGGTCTCAGAGAGTGACCTGCACAGGTACACGTTTGGGGCAGTGCGTCTCGATGGGTGCTGAGTACCAAGCCAAGGGGCCGTCCGTACTTGAAATCTGTGGGAATGACTTTTGGATGTCACAGTGACGGGAGAGGGGGGGTGTCCACGGGCATTTCCCAAGTGGGGGTATTTGAAAGGCACGGGGAACACCTGAGCAAATGGAAAGCCGATGGCTCGAACCTAACTCTGTTTTATGTATAAACACGAATTATATTCTTTGCATGATTCTGATACACCCCCAGAGTTTCCAGGAATATAACTCCTTGGGAAATTGGAGGAAGATTGTCCTTTGTTCAGAACATTATTGAGACTGGCTCCGCATCTCAGAAAAATGACATCACCAACGGTAACACTTCTCGCAACGCAGGAGTGACCTGCAACACGCCGAGCCCGCTCGCAGACCCTTCTAGTACGTCTTCTTTAGGGAGCTGGCCCTGAGCATGAACATAATGAAATATGGAGTTTGGTTATAAATTACTTTCCATTCATTTCATTTCAGTTCAGTTCAGTTCAGTTCAGTTTTATCCAGGGGCGTGCTGGAGCCAAGTCACACGACAGCACGTTGTGTGTATTTCTCCCCAGCTCCGAGTTCGGTGTCATCAGGTCGGTAGTTTGAAATTAGCCGTGGTGGAAGTATTTACACCAAGGAACTTGGCAAAGGGTATAAATCAAGAGGTTTTTTTTTCCCTTCAGAGATTTGATTTGTTAAACATTTACCAGCCCACCACTGGTTACCTTAGCTTTCTCCATTGTGCGCGGAGGCAGGCTGAATTATCTATGATGACCACTCAGCATAATAAAGGGGGGCATCGCACCCCATGGGTAGAGAACCACAGATGCGGGGAAATGAGCCCACATATGGTTACAGGTAAGGACATCCTGTCCATGGCAGGTGAGAAGTAGCCTCCTGCAGAAGGGAGAGAATCCTTGTGAGGAGGCCTGGGGTGGAGGTGGGGTATCCATCACAGAAGGGGCCGTTCCCAGGGAGACCCGAGCCAGACCAAAGGCAGCCCCTGCTCCCTCCCTGTGCCAAAGTGCTCTGTTCTCTGTTTTGTTTTGGTTTTTAATTTTTTTTGTGTTTATTTATTTTTGAGACGGAGAGTGGGGGACTGGCAGAGAGAGAGGGAGACACAGAATCCAAAGCAGGCTCCAGGCGCCAAGCTGTCAGCACAGAACCCGATGCGGGGCTCGAACCCACGAACCATGAGATCATGACCTGAGCCGAAGTCGGTCGCTTAACCGACTGAGCCACCCAGGTGCCCCTATGTTTTGACAGATAAAGCTGGTCAGAAAAGGAGAGGCCAGGTGGCCTTGACAGTGACAGCCCTTTACTTGCCCACCTGGGAGGTTTGACCCTCCATCAAGTCCCCCCTAGTGTCAGCCCTAACCCTCCCCACCCTGTTGCAGTCTAGACCACTACCCAGGGCTCTCAATATCCACCTAATATGAGCAGTGCCCAGCTTTTGAGCCCCTGCTGTATGCCAAGCACCGTGCTAAGTGCTTCCTGTTATCCTTTCCCCTCTCCCCACCCTTGTGGGAAGTCATCTTATTCCCCCCAATTTTCAGATAGAAAGACAAGCTCGGAGAGAGGAGATGACTTGCCCAGGGTCACCCAGCCCGCAAGCGGTGGAGCCAGAACGCAAAGCCAGGCTGTCTGACTCCCTGCTGGACTCTTAACCCCACACTCGAACTTTCGAAGGGAAGATGGTATCTGTTCAACTCCTCCCTTTGATGAGGTCCAACGTGTAGGTCAGAGCTGGAAGGGACCAGAGAAATGACCTAATCCTATGATTCTCAACAGTTCATAAATCCACACCTCCCCCCCTACATACACCAAGTTCACTATCAGAGAACCTGCTCCCGCCGTGAGAGAGGCAGAGACCTCTTCTTCTAAGAAGGGATGTTTTGGCGGGTCTGTTTATCGTGTAGGTAGGGTCAGGCTGAATAATGGTGATTTCAGCGGTGTCACTGAGAGCCAATATTATTGCTATGGCTTTAAAACACAAACAAAAAAACGAATCTATTAGTCACCGAGGAGTGTAATAAGCCTGTTGAGTAATCAGCCTGCCGGCCATGGTACCTGAAAACCACACAGATGATAAATGAAATACCACAGCCCAAGTCCTGGACACCTGTGGGTGGGTGCGAAGCCTGTGGGCCGGGAGGTCATGGGCCTTGTTCTGGAAATTCTCTTTCCTACCACTGGTGTGAGGACCCCTGTACAAGTGCAATTTCTCACTTCACAGATGGGGAAACCAAGATCCAGGGAGGCAAAATGGTTTACCCAAGGTCACCCTTTGAGTTCAGGACAGAGTCAGGGCTAGGGGCCAGTTCTTGCTGGCTGTCCACAAGCTGGGAGGACAGTAAGTGCTTTCAAGCTGCGGCTGGGGTCACATGGGGTGTTCCCCATCCCTCTCTGACCTGCTTTCCTCCTCCCTCTGACATTCTCTGGCTGGATCTCAGACCCTCTTCTCCCCTCCTTTGCAGATAAGGCTGCCAAAGTTTCCAAAGGGACCTGGGGACAGGGTGTGGCTTCCGGAATGTCCAGCCTTGGGGACGGGCTGGAGAGAGACCAGGATTCGTGACTGCTTCCCCCTCCCTCAGGCCTGTCCACTCGCAGCTGTGTGGGTGGATCCAGACACTCTGGGACTTGCCAAATGGACAGAGAGACCAAGGTTTCCCCAAAATCCAATCAGAAAGGGCCTCCTTGGAAGGAATCAAGACTGGGAAGGAAGGATCTGGCCAAAGTTTTGACTTCTGAGCATGCTAGATATTAGCCACTAGTGTGAGCCAGTCTTTTCCCTTGCCCAGGCCTCAGTTTTCCTGTTCTGTAGAGTGGGCATAGGGAGGCTCATCCATTCAGCGAAACTTTAATAAGGGTCCCATCATCAAAGTTAATAGTTCAGTCCTTATCATGTTTCAGGCATGGAGCTAATCACTCTCCATACATTCTTGTATTCAATCTCCCAGCGACTTTAAAGCTAGGTTTTATAGTTCCTGTTTTAATGACGAGGCAACTAGGGCCCAGAGAGTTTTAACCACTTGTCCAGGATCCCACAACAAATCCAGGATCCAGATCCAGGGGCCAAAGGGAGGAGCCTGTGCCACATTCTGAAGGTCTTTAAGCTGGGGAATGGTGTCCACTGGAGAAGGACCCTCAGGTCAACCACAGAGAGATCCAGGCACCCTCGGAGGATGCTGTTCCCAAGTCCTGCAGCCCAGCCACTCTGGTCCTTGTGGCCCAGGCACTCTGGCATCTGGCGACCTCCACCATGACATCACTCTGGCTGCTGATCACCCAGCAGCTGGGGGTGGGGGGCAGTGCGCATCTCCTCTGGCCAGCTCCCTGAGTAGCACGTGTGGACGTGTGAGGGGAGCTGGGTTCTAAGAATGACAGCAGTTACAAGGCCAGCCACCAGAAAATGAGTCCGGACTTTCCAGACCATTGCTGATTTGATCCCCCACCAGTCAGTCCCGTAAGGGGCAGGAGGTGGTGATTAGCCTCGTTCACAGACGAAGAGACTGAGGTCCAGAGAGGTGAAGTGACTAGTTCAGAGTCACCAGGATTTTACCGGAGTCTGTCTGCCCACAGCCCGTGGTTTTTCACTGTCCCTAGCACCAATGTATATTTGTTGTAGCACATTGCATGAGTCACTACACCCCCCTAGGCCTTGGTTTCCATGAAATGAGAAAATTCATTCCTGCCCTTGTTAAAAAGTGTTGGAAGATTTCAGTGAGGTCATAGATGTAGATGATGGGCTTTCAAGTTCTGCCCATGATTGACACTTTGCTCTTAGGTGATTTCAGGGGTATTGGTGACTCCATAGCCTGAAAGTATCATCTCCTCTAGCCTGCTCCATGCCTTAAAATTCCAGACTTAGAGACGCTTTCCAGAGTCTGATGGGTCCCCAGGAAGTCCCTTAGCAGAGAGCAGTGTGTTTGGGGCACAATTGCCCACCATCATCAGACAGTAGGGTCTTTACAACACTGCTACGTGATTCGGTCAAGTTCAGTCGTTTCCAGGAAGGCAGGTGGTCCGGGAAGATGAGCCATTCTTCCAGACCTGGATGGAGTCCTGTCTGAGCTCAGTCCCCTCCTCTTAGAGGCAAATATACCACCTCCCACGGAAGGCAGAAGTGGTTAAAAGATTCTTCGGCCACCACTGCTTTGGGCCTCAGCAGTTCCGGTGACCCAGATCTGGAAGTCAGAGAGGTGGGCTCTGGGAGATCCTGCTGTGTGGAATCTAGACAGACAGAAGGCATTCAGGGAAGATGGACAGCCCCATCGGGTGGCTGGAAGGTAGTGTGACCAGTACAGAGATCAGAAGCCAGTGTGGGCTCTGCCAGAATGGACAGGCAGAGAGAAGTCAGAAGCAGGATATGGGAGGCGGGACGTCTCAATCATTACCTGCATGATTTTAATTTATAGACGTGACTGGGCGTCTGAGGCGATGTCATCTCCAGCGGTGAGCTTCTGGGCCAGGGCGATGTCATCTGGGATGTGGGACTGGGATACCTTTTCCAGGTGGATCTCCATGGAGCTGATGTGGGTCTCAGCACCTGCCATGTTTGCTCGCAACAATGACTCCTTTGGAAGGACCCCCAAGCCACTAGTAATAAGACCACGGTTAACCAGAACGGTGCGCAGCTGCACTTGACCGATTTTTTACTTTGGTAGAAGTTTAGGTTCTGATGGGTCCCATATCGGATGAGCAGTTGCCTGGCCTGTGGGACAATCTGTGGTTAAGGCATCCCAGGGGAGCAGGTACCCTCGGTTTGGCCTCCAGCACTTATGGGAGAGGGGCTAGGTCAGAAGTGTATAAAGATAGGTTAAGGCCTGGGGCAAGGTAGAGACTCACATAGGGGGTTATTTGCTAGATAGGAATTTTAAAAGGGGTTGTCTGAGGAGATCATTGTGTTTCTCAATTAAACTGGCTATCTGGGACCTGCTAGGGACATGAAAGTTTTATTGAATGCCTCTTCCAGGAGCCGAGCATTGTGTGTTTTGAGAAGTGAAATGGTGCCTTGGTTACTACCAGCGATGTAACTCTGAAGGGAACGAAGACTGTCCTGACAAAGCCTTGTACGGGAGCCTCAGTACATGTGGAGATGGGTGATTTTGATTTATATGGGGCATCTGTGAGGCAGGAGATTTCCAGAGTTCTTCATCTTGTAAAGGATAATTTCTAGGTAATGGCCCAAAAGTGACGATGGGACCTTTCATTGGCCAGAGCATCCAGTGAAAGACAACTGATGGGCTGAAGTTTGGCCAAGTGTATTGTTGCTTGGATTCTGTCTTTTATTAGGGATAGCCCAGCTAAGGACGAACTCAGCAACATTCCATTGATTTCCGTCATGTCCTGAGCTAGCTGGCTGTACTATTGTGCCATGCTGTTTACTCAGTTCATCCCCAGGGGCCCTGGGGAGGGGTAACCTTCTCCAGCACCATGACATCTGGCAAGGGACTGAGGACAGGGGAAACCACCCCTTCCTGTAGGAAGAATATGCCAGAGGGCCCAGGTTTGGTTCCATCCTATCTTAAGGAGGTCTTGGTAGCATTGCCTAGGATTTGAGGTCCTGTTTCCATGACCCAAACCATAATGGGCAGCTGGGTGTGGAGGGTCACAGGCTCCGGGTCTGTGAGAGCCTCTATTTCCAGGAGAGCCTAATAGGTAGTCAGGCTGGATGTAGGAAGGGGTCTGGCAACATGGATGAGACCATGAAGGGCAGCCAAGTGTCCAAAAGGGTGGGGCCATGGCAGGGGAGGTGCAAAGGGCCAGTGCAAAGGGCTGAGTAGCGGAAGCTGCTGCCTGCCTCTCAGTTTGCTCCAGGAACTGGTTTCTGTCCAGTCCCCTGAGAACGCCAGGGCAGACCAGCTTCTGGGAAGGGCTCGGCTGACTAAGGTGGCCACAACAAGGCCATAGGTTTGCTTCAGGGTCTCCGGCCTGGCTTACACCAACAGCAAGGTGACCTCTGCACAAAGGCAGGACTCTGATCTCACCCCGCAGGGATGGGAGTGTGGGAGTGTGTATCCATTGCTGCATTACCAGGAAAAATATTGTGTATTAGATGATGAGCCCTAACATATCGCAAAGCTCAAGAATAGCATAAAACAATTCTTTTTTTTTTTAAGTCATGCTTTTTGCCTTAAAGTCTAAGGAGAGTATTTTTTAAAAATTTTTTTTTAATGTTTGTGTATTTTTGGGAGTTGGAGCATAAGTGGGGGAGGGGCAGAGAGAGACAGAGAGCACAGAATCTGAAGCAGGCACTGAGCTCCCAGCTGTCAGCACAGAGCCCGATGCAGGGCTCAAACTCACGAACTGTGAGATCATGACCTCAGCCGAAGCTGGATGCTCGACCGACTGAGCCACCCAGGCGCCCTGCATAAAACAATTCTTTACATGCTTCCTTCCCCTGAACTCAGGTCATCTATCAACCAGACGGTGTGCCACTCAGAGGGGACATGGCACTCCCTCTTCTCTGCTCTCCCTCTGCCTATACTGTCTCCTTTTTGAATATTTAAAATTGGGGGGGCACCTCGGTGGTTCAGTCAGTTAAGCGTCTAACTCTTGATTTCGGCTCAGGTCATGATCTCACAGTTGTGAGACCGAGCCCCATGACAAGCCCTGGGCGCCGAGTGGAGCCTGTGTCTGGCTCCGCGCTGCACCTGGAGCCTGCTTGGGATTCTCTCCCTCCTTCACGCTCTGCCCCTCCCCTGCCTCGCTTGCACGCGCATACTCATGCACGCTCTCTCTCCCTCTCTCTCAAAAAATAGAAAACTTTTTAAAAAATTAAAAAAAAAGAAAATCTGTTGTTTAAAAATAATATTAAAAATTTTTTTTTAGTTTTTATATTGAAATACTTAAAGATTCACAGGGAGTTGATCTATCGGTTTAACTCAAATCCTATCAAAATCCCAGCAAGGCTTTTTTCTTTGTAGGTATAGACAAAATTATTTTAAAATTTATAGGGAAAGGCAAAGAAACTTGAATAAAGCAATTTTGAAAAGGGATAATAAAGTGGGAAAAATCACCTAGCTGATTTCAAGACTTACTATATAGCTACAGTAATCAAGACTAAGTGTTATTGACAGAAAGACAGACATATAGATCAATAGAACTAGGTAGAAAGTCCACAAGTAGGGGCACCTGAGTGTCTCAGTTGGTTAAGAGTCTGACTCTTAAGTTTGGCTTCGGTCATGACCTCACAGTTTGTGAGTTCAAGCCCGGTGTCAGGCTCTGCACTGACATCTTGGAACCTGCTTGGGATTCTCTCTCTCCCTCTCTCTCTGCCCCACCTCTGCTCTCTCGCTTTCTCAAAAATAAATACATACATACATACATAAATAAATAAACTTAAAAAAAAAGAAAACTCACAAATAGACCCTCACAAATATAGTCATTAGATTCTTTAAAAAAGAAACTATTTTGAAATAATCATAGATTCACAGGAAATTGTAAAGTTAGTACAGAAAGGTCCTGTATACCTTCACCCAATCTCCACCGATGGTTATATCTTAGATCATTATAGTTCAATGTCAAAGGCAGGACACTGCTGCTGATGTGATGCATATGCGTGGCTCTGTGTCATTTCATCCCACGTGAAGACCCATGTCACCACAACCACAGTCAAGACACAGACCCGTTCCATCGCCACAAATCTCTCTCTCGGTACAGTCGCACCCACCCTCCCCACACACGGGCTCTTGGCATCCACCTGCCTCCCTGTTCTCACTTTCCTCCTCCTCTCACAGTCCCCAATCCTCTGGACACCTGGCTGCCTCTCCTGGTCCCACCTGTGTTGCCAGATGCCCTCCATCCAACCTGACCGTCCCTAACAACCACTCGTCTCTTCTCCATCTCTGTCATTTTAGTATTTCAAGAATGTCATGTAAATGGAACCAACAGCGCGTGACTCTTTGAGACTGGCCATGCCCTTGAGACCCATCTGAGCTGCTGCGTGCATCTGAGTCCTCCCTTTATTGCTGAGTGGTGTTCCACGCTCCTTTCTGAGCCTCGACCCTATTTCCTTCCCCCCAGACTTCTTTTCCTAGCCTCTGAGCCAAGTATTCCCACCCATGCCCCCTCATCCAGGCTCTGAGTGAGAAGGGGACAGGGTGCATGGCCTTGGGACTGCAGGACACTGGCAGGCATGCTTTGTGGCGTGAAATAACACACAAGCCCCACAACCCATCCCGTGGGTGTCTGGGATGCTTTCGCCACTTAGCTCTGTGCTTTATACTGCATTGCTGTGCTCTTCTCCGCTTTACCAGAGATGGTTCGGGTTGTGCCCATCTGCCATCTTAACCCGGTTTGGCCAGGGCCTCGCCGAAGGGGTAGATGTTCCCCTCAGGGCTCAGACTGGGAAGCCCGGCCCCACCAGCTGCGGCAGCCTCTAAGGGGCCCACTGGGCATGAGGAAAGGAGACGCATGCAGGATCTTGTGACCAAAGGAAAGGCCTGTGTGCTAGGGTCTGGGCCAGGGGTGCCAAGGTGTGGCCGGTGTCCAGGGGAGCCTCACTGATTTGCCAGGGCCACCCGTGTCAGGATCTTTGGGGACGAGAGGTGCTGGGAGGTCTCCTGGCTCTGAGCTGACACACTGGGTGGTTGTGATGAATCCTACCAATGCCTCTTCAACTGTACAGTAGGATTTGGATCCCACGATCTCATCTCAGGCCCTTCATCTGTGACATTCTCAGGAAACCCAGTGGCCTCCTCTACCGACAAAAACCATTCCTGGTGTCCGGCTGCCCTCAGAATGCAGTTCAAGGTCTTCAGCATGGCAGACAAGGCCCTGACGAAGTATTGCCCCCAACCCTCACCACGTCCTGCCTTCTCTTTTTAGGCGACAGCCACACGGAGCCAGCTGTGATTCTTCAGCCTCTCAGGCACCCTTCGCTCACTGATATGCTGTCCTTATCTCCCAGTGCAAAGATCACCTTCTCCTGGAAGCCCTCCCTGGCTGCCTTTACATCCTGTGCTCCTGTTCTCATCCAAACACCTCACAGTTCTTGTCTGCCTTGCCTGTCCCTGCACATGGCTAGCCACTCCCGACATGGTATATGGGGACCAGAAAAGAGTGACACAAGGCCCTGGTGTCCCTCACAGTGCCAGGCACGACACAGATCCTTGTACAAGCCACCTTCAGCCTGAGAGGATGATGTTGCCTCTTTGTCCCCCTCCTCTCCTCCTTCTTCTCCTCCCTCCTCCTTTCTCCCCCTCCCCTCCTCCTCCTGCTCCCTCCTCCTTTCCCCCCCATCCCCTCCTCCTCCTCCTCCTCCTCCTCCTCCTCCTCCTCCTCCTCCTCCTCCAGCTCCATGGGCTGTCCTGCCTGGGGCGTGGGTGAACTCACACTCTGATGTGGCTTGGCCAAGCCCAGTGCTTTCCTTCGAACGCAATGAAAACTAAACAACACATTGCTCGTCATTGTTAGAAAAGTCAGTAGGATGGAAAAAGCTGCCTCTTTACCCTCCTCCCAAATGGTACCACCCCAGCTGCATTTTCCTATTCCTCAGAGCCCAAACTCTCAGGAGAATGCAGAATTCTAGGAGCTCGGAATCACCGGATAATGGAATCTCAGGCTAATGTAATGCTAGAACCCTATCATTATCACATCATAGAAAGCCACAATAATGATATCTTAGTATTATACTATGTTAAAGCCACAAATGCCTTTTACAACATGGAACTTTGCCTATGGAATTCTAGAATCCCCAGCATGCCATTGCTGAAAACATCGGATTGGGCCCAAGAATTCATCTCTTGCAAGATCCATGTGCTATGGACTGAATGTTTGCCGTACCTCTCCCCACCCCCACTCATATATTGAAGCCCTAATCGCCAGTGTGATGGTACTTGGAGGGGGAGCCTTTGGGAGGTAATTAGGTCGGGAGGGTGGAACCCTCACGAATGGGATTAGTGCCCTTAGGAGAAGAGACACAAGAGAGACAATCTTTCTCTCCAGCATGTGAGGGAGGCCACAGCAAGAAGGTGTCTATCTGCACAACCAGGAAGAGAGCCCTCACCAGACACCAAATCAGCCAGCACCTTGATCTGGGACTTCCCAGCCTCCAGAACCATGGGAAATAAATGTGTGTTAAGACACCATGAAAACTCTTCCGTCCAGTGTCACAGCAAGTGAGAAGTGGGGAAGACTGTGGGCCTCCCAGGCGAGGCTCCTGCCCTACACAAGAGCTGAATGTCCTCAGTGCTGGAAGGAAGACTGTGGTGACAGACGGGCCTAACTCTGATCCCAACTCCGCTGATCCTTTAGCCTCTCTGACCCCCAGTTGCATTGGAGCAAGGGCAGGGTAATTTTAGGTGATCAGTAAACCGCTAGCTCATGTCTTATCAGGGCTCTAAGCTTTCTCCCGATGTGAGGCGCTTGGGGGCTTGAACAGCGCTGGGCTCTCTGAAAAGCTTTGGTGACCTGACAGGATGCAGAGGTGCAGGGTGGGAAAACCTGGTTCCTGGGGACAAAGCCAGGCTGAGGCCACGAGCCACGCTGAGGACGCCGAACTCAGGGAAGGGCACAGATGGGGCCTCTGGTTAAGCCTTTCTTAAGCATCTCCTCCCAACCACAAACCTCCCTGACAGTAAGTCTGGGACATTCATTTGCTTACTTGCCTGAACTTCAGTTTCCTCCACTGTGAAGTACAGACAGCCTCGCTCTTGGCTCAGTTCCCAGCCACCCCCTCCAGCTCCTGGCCGTGCCTTTCCTCTCTGGGACTCAGTTTACTCCTCCAGGACTTGGTTCCCAGGCCTACAGTTTGCTGAGGGCAGGCTCAAATGTATCCACTTTTCAACCTACCGCACAGTGTGGGCTGCGGGCCCCACCACACATGACAAACACAGACTATTCCCTGTGCGTCGGAAGGGACAATAGTGGTCACTTGCTCCATCTATCACATGTCCTTCTCACAGGTCAGACATTCATGTCATTTCGGCCCCATCCCAGAGAGGCTGGTTGCCCTCTTCTGGGTCACACAGCAAGGTGTCTCAACCCCAGGCTTCTGTGTCCCTAAGGCTGTTTTCTTTTTTTTTTTGTTTTTTGTTTTACTCCACTGGGTGGCATTCGGCTTCACAGTCTTCTCCTTATTTACATATTAGTGGAGAGGGGGTTGAAGCTGGGGGTGGGGGCTCCTTTCAGGACATCAAAGTCGACTGAACCTCCTGTGCCCTCAGTGGGAGGTCTGAAGGAGCCTGCCCTGTCAGCATGTCAGCAAAGTCAAGGCCCCTCCAGAAGGGCAGGGATGTGGTGGGGGGGCGGGGTTGGGGTTGGGGGCTGGGTTGGGATCAAGTTGCCCTGAATGGAAACAAACTCCAACCCCAAACCAAACCCAAACAGAGATTCCAGGAGGAACAGGGTGTCCCAAGCCGCCCCAGGCTAGAGGGACAGAGAGGGGTCAAAGGATGAAATCGGGGCTCCCTGAGGGGCATGCGGTTCCCAGGCCTGTGCCGAGCGGGCCCTCCCTCCGAGACCCAGGCAGATGGAATTTCCATCCCCTGAGCCTGCAGCCAGCCGGTGCGGGAGAGTTGCTCCAGGCCTGTGTTTACATCACCCAGACAAACATCCGCAGAGGGCTTGCTGTGTCCCAGCGGCCACCAGAGAATGCAGCGGGTGGAAAGATCCGGCCCCGAAACAACCTTCGAGATTAGCAACATGAAGGCTGGGACGCATGACACTGGCACGTAAAGCTGGACTTATTAGGGCCCTTAGCACTTCCTAGGGCGCTGGTTTAGGCACAAGTAATGCTCAGCCAGGGACCCTTGGTCAATAGTCTGCACTCATGTGCTTCTGGCTTCGGGGGTAAATAGCCGCTGAGGGTTAGCCAGGCTCTGATACTCATAAGAGGAGGTAAGAAGCCCTCAGGTTGATCTTCCCCAAGCGGGCGGGTCCTTTACTTCAAGTCCGTAGGACTCCGGTTTAGGAGGAAAGACACGGAGAGAGCTGGCAAATGCGGAGGGCTTATTGTTTATTGGGTCCTGGGCCAGCCCCTTATTAAAGTGAATTTTCTCAGGGCGCCTGGGTGGCTCTGTTGGTTGAGCACCCAGCTCTTGGTTTTGGCTCAGGTCATGATCCCAGCGTTGTGGGATTGAGCCCCGAGTTGGGGTTCCTGTTGAGCATGGAGATGCTTAAGTTTCTCTCTCTCTCTCTCTCTCTCTCTCTCTCTCTGCCCCTCCCCCACTCACACACTGTGTTCCCCTAAAATTAAAAACAAAAAATGCATTCTCTCCTTTAGTTCTGACCACTGCCCTGAGAGGCTGATTAGCGCCCCCATTTGGCAGATCGCCAAAGGGCACAGTGGCGAGTAGGGGGTGGGTGCCTTCTCTGCCATGCCGCGAAGTCTTCTGCTCCCTGCTCCTTTCCCCTTCACTACCAGCATGGAAGGCCAGCTCTGGAGAGGTCTCTCCTGTGCACCGGGATGCCCTTGTGGTAGCACTTTGGAGTGTCTGATGTTTTTTCCTTCATATTTGTAGTCCCTCTGTGCCTAGGTTTTATTTTATTTTTTTTAAGTGTCATTTATACTCCTTTTGTATCACTGTGAACTTGTTTTCTCCTTTTAGTTTGATTGACCTTTGCCATTTGCTGGGATGCAGATACCTTCTGGGGCGGGCCTAGATCTCTGAGAACGCCCCATGGGTCATGCTGACAGCGGGGTGCAGGCGGCCATGTTGACCCGACGGTGATCCTGACTCCTGATTGGGTCCCCTGGACACGTGTGACCCACGCTGGACCAATCACCTGTGCTCTGGCTGAATGGGGGCGGGGGGGGGTTGGGGTTCAGAGTCAGCCCCGGTTCTCAGCCCGCCCCTGAGGCTGATATTGTGGGACAGGTGAAGGGAGGGCTGGGGGCATCTGTCCTCCCTCATGAGTCCAGGAAGCCAGCTGCAGAGAGAGGCAGTGGTAAGAAGCACCCTGGCCTCACCTCCTCCGTTCTGGACTGCTTTTCCAACCCTCACCCCTGCCAGGGGTTCCACGGGACACCATGCCCTTAAGGTGAATAACCATTTTGGCCTAAGCCTGCCTGACAGTCTTAACAGCTGATTTACTGCAATTTAAAACTGGGAGAAACACTTAATCCCACTGGGTCTTGTCTCTGAGTTCACTGCAGCAGTATCCCCCACCCCCAGCTTTGTCCACAGTTCCAGAGACTTCCCCACATATAAAACCCTCCTCCTTGTCTTAGCGCTCTCTCCCTTTGGGCACTGTCCTCTAGATGCATGCAGGGGCATGCGTGCACACACACACACACACACACACACACACACACACCTGTGCCCATTGCCCTAAGCCCTTCCACCCAAGCATACCCTCTTCTACCCCCACCCTTCCAGAGGGCTCCAGACTCCAGCATCCCCTCCCACTGCCACCCTATCTCCCATCACCCTTGAAATTCTTGGTTTTATAGGATACATGCCCAGCCCAGGGTTGAAAGAGTGGACCTTCCTTTTGATTCCACAGGCATCTTTATGCCTCACTCTAGCAACAAGGCCCCCAGCCGAGGCAGTCCTCCCACCCTTCCTCCCCACAGATGTCACCATTTCCCTGTCCCGTGTCCCGGATGGGGCAGCCTTAGAGAACCCCGTGGCCAGTGCAAGGGGCACCCGAGCAGCTGGGATAGTGGAAGACCGGTGGCTTGGGAGGGAGAAGGCATGGAGTCCGGTCCCCTGTCTGCTGTGGGACCCCGTGCGACCTTGGGAGATGTCTCTGTCTTCTCTGGGCCTCTGCTCTGCCACAGATAGAAGCCAGATCGGATCACTCTGCCTTTAAGGCTGCAGAGACTGAGAGCCTTCCAAAGAGGTCCCTCCAATCCTGTGCCCCTTGGACAGCTAGGCTGATTGGTCAGGCCTGCCCAGAGGGGCCCCAGGGATTGCCCTGACCCCCAGCAGCCTCTGGCTGGCCAGCTCTCCTCTCTCTTCACTCACTTGGCTTCTCCTTCCTGCCCAAGCTCTCCCTGCAGCCAAGCTGCACTCACCCTCCGACTTGGCTGCACCCAGAAGGACCAACTCTGAGGTCATCCCTCTCCAAGCGCTTCAAAGCCACCCATCCTCCCCATCCTGCCCCAGCTCAGGTCTCATATCCCCACTGCGAGCTGTAGCGGGGCCTTCCTCACTTGCTGGTCAGCGCTGCCTTACCCTCCTCTCATTCCCCGGGGCTCACTGAATCTCCCAAGTATTGTGATTGTCCACAACGCTTCGAACCAAAAGGAGAGAGCATTCCTCACAGAAGGGTCCTGGGATCCAGAGCCCCTGGGCTCCTCAATGACTGAAGGACTGATAAACTGCCGTTGTTCTGAGCCAGCCAATTGCGGCAGCCCTAGGGAGCACATCCAGGGCCTTTCACACTGGCAGGCTTGGCCCTGCTTTCCTCCCAGCCCCCACGCTCTCTCTAAAGGGGGAAGAGGATCGTGTCCCTCCCCAGCTCACAATTTTCCTACGGCTCCCTGCTGCTCTGGCACCACGATCCCTCATAACCGGCCCCAGCATCCTGGCCTGCTGCTCCCTGCCTCCGTTTCTTTGTCGGCCGCACCAAACCATGCGCCACCTCTCCCCTCGTGTCTCTGCCCTTGCCCTGCCAGAAAACACACCACGTTTCCCGGTTCGCTTCTACTCACTCTTTAAAACCTCCCTTGGACAATCATGTCTTCCAGGAATAAGAGCAAACATTTGTTGAATCTTACTGTGGGCCAGGCACTTACTGTGCTTTCTGTGAATGCCTTCACTCAGTCCTCACGATGGCTTTGGGAGTTCAGTAGTCTCATCTCCATTATACAGATGGGGAAACCAAGGCTCAGATAGGGCTCCATGAGCTTCCACCATCGTGAAGGGCATTGGTAGGGCCAGGACCAGGCCTGGGTGGCAGGAGCAGTGCTTGGCTGCTGCCCCGAGGCACCCCCACCCCCGCCTGGGGCGTCCGCACCTCCCCGGGAACATCTCCTCCAGGCCTCCAGCTGCTGCACATTTCAGGATAACAAATTATCCTGTAACGAGAGGTGAAATCAAATGCAGGCCGAATAGTTTTCCACAGCCATTTCATGCAAAATAATTCCAAGGCATCTGTCTTTCTCTCCATGTGGGGCTGGCGCACGTGGTGCAGAGAAGGACAGAGGAGCCAGACCCCAACCTGGCTCTCGCAAATAAATAAACAAGGCACCGGCGACAGCGAGGGCGGCGAGCGGCTGCAGCGTAAATCAGGGCTTTTATGGGCCAAGAGGCCTGTCACGGCTCAGACCCCATGACTGGCCTCTGAAAAAGAACACCAGTGGACACCCTGGCGATAAAGCAGAGACGGCTCACCAATACGCCCACCCAGGGTCCCCTGCCAGGCCGTTGGCCCCACCTGGCAACCCCCTGAGGTTCACCACAGGCCAGGTCTCGGGATACACCCCTCCTACTGATTTTTCCACTCATTCATTCATTCATCCCACGCATTCATTCATTCATTCATTCCCCACTCATTTGTTCATTCATTCTACTTGGTGTAGAGTAAGCGCTCAGTCAAAATTTCTTGAATGAATACATTTGCTAATTTCTTTCCTCCTCCCTCCCCCACCTCTGTAGCACTGAGGTTACTCCAAGACTCAAAGCCCTGGCAGGGCACCTAATTTGGCCGAGCCTGGGTCCCAAGCCACCCCCTGGATACCAGGAGGAGTGAGGTTGAGGGGAGAGGGACCAGCCTGAGACCTGAAGCGCTGCCTCCTACTGAGACTTCCCTGGGGGAGGGTCCCCCCAGACAGAAAGGGGGCTTGCAGTTGGGCAGCAAAGCAGCATAGGCTCCCTATGTCCCCCTGAAATACAATGCTGCCTGCACCTCTGAGCAGGACCCTTCCTATCTGTGCCCCACTGTCCTTCCACGGTTCCAGGAGCTCCCCCTTCTCTGAAGGGCTCAAGGTTTGTGAACTGGCCCAGGCCCACCACCATCTCGCTGTGTGGTTGCTGCGTGTGGCAGTCAGCAGGGGCTTCGCAATGGGCAGTCATGACTGCCCCATCTACTAGCACCGTAGTCCTCACAGCCTCCGGTCCACCATTCACTTAAAACATGTGTACGACACACACAACGGTGCCATTAGTGCCATTCGGTACATTCACCATGTTGTACAACCAGCACTGCTATCTAGTTCCAGAACATTTTCATCACCCTGAAAGGAAACCCTGTACCCATGAAGCAGGCACTCCCCCTTCCCCTCTCCCCCCGGCCCTTGGCAATCACGAGTCTCTTCACAGCATTTTAAAGATGATTCTAATACTGGCAAAGTAGAAGGCATATCCCCAATTTGCTGATGAGGAAACTGAGGACAGCACATGTGCATGGCTGGTACAGCTGGGTCCCCCTCCCCCTGTACCTCGGGGTCCCCACTCTCCACAGAGCAGCATTTCACAGCAGTGTGGACTGGGTGTCCTTGGAGGATGCAATAGATGCCCCTCTGGGCTTCTTTTCCTTGGTAGGTGAGAACCTCGAGAGGTGGTGCTGCTAGTTCGGAGCTCGGTCTTGGCCACCCAGTAAATTTAGGCTATTGATGGATGGCTGAGAAGGCCTCAGGTGACGGTGGGAGGTAGGGCGGGGAAGGTGACAGGGAGGGCGTCTGTGGCCCCCCTGTTTGTTTGGGCGCCAAAGCCGCAGTTCACACGGCTCTCTGGGGCTGGCCAGGGTCTGATTACACACACCACACCCAAGCCCTCGGCCTCTAGGGTCCTTGTGGATGGGTCCCTCTATCTGGACCTCCTTTTCTCCCTCAAACCTCCCCAGACCGCAGCTCCTACTCAGCCTTCAAAACCCACTCGATATCGCCTCTGCCATGAGTTAGAGCAGTGGTCTCAGTGTGGTGAAATTGGCGGCGGGTCCGGGGAGTGATGCCTGGGCATTTATCTTGCTATAAAGCTCCACGGGTGAATCTGCCTTTGCAGCCAGGGCTCTGCACCCAGGAAAGGGGATGGCTCTGTGCTTCCCCAGCAAAACTTCTTCCTCCTCATTTGGAGAATGTCTATTCGGGGTCTGTTCCCCTCACTGAACCGGGAGCCATTTGAGACAATGGTCTGCAGAGGGACCTGGTTAGGAGCCCAAGACTTTTTTTTTTTTTATTAACAGCTTTATATTTGAGATATAATTCATATATCAAGCAATTCATCTGTTTAAAGTATACAATGATTTTTGGTATATTGCATTATTAGTTATAAAAATTATTTAGTAAAATAGAACAACAAATTTGCTATTTTAACCATCGTTGAATGTACATTACAGTGGCATTAATTATATCCACAGTGTTTGCAACCATAGGAGCCCAAGACTTTAGCTTCAGATAGAGCTGGCTTCTACCCCGGTTCTTCACCTCCATAGCTGTGTGGCCTCCTCTGTGAGCCCCTACTTACCCATCTGGAGATTGGGGATAGCAGAGGCCACCTCAACAGTCATTGCGAAGACTGAATGAGGCAATGCGGTAAAATGCCTTGAAGATTGTGAAACCCTCTGTGTATATATGCCATCATTGCACATGTGCTGTGTGGCCTCAGGCAAGTTCCTGGCCCTCTCTGGACTCAACTCCTGACTTTAACAAGGCAGAGTCTGGATTAGGTGAGCCCAAGGGCCTGCGAGCTCTGACACCCAGGCTTAATGGTCTGCACCATTAGAAGTCCTGTCTTCCTTGTGATGGTAGCCCTGGGGCTTACACCCCCTCCTCTGAGAACTTCCCCGTACCCCAGTGGCCCTAGCAACCATGGTAGACCACGAGACATGGCCATAGGTGATTGGACCTGGGAAGACATGTGCCTCAAGAGAATTTGGACCTGGGTGCGCATGCTACTGTGGTCGCTAGTGCTGGAGCTGGGAGGGAAGATGTGTAAGGTGCACATGGGGCTTAAGCCTGGCTGGAGGGGATGGCGGTTAGGGGAGACCTGGTTGGAACAGGTGGCAGACCAGACCCTGACATGCCAGGACTTTATCCTAGGAGAAGTGGGAGCCCCATAGTGGAGCCCCAGAAGGCTGAGCTAGGACAGGGGGGCTTGGCAGAAGAGGGGAGGAAATAGAACAGGGTCCTCAGGCCATGCGGCTTTGGGCCAGTCCAGGCCCCTCCCAGAGTTTCAGTTTCCCCTTCCGGCAGTGGGGCTGTACTCAGGGGTGCCCGGGCCCTTCCAGCACTGGTTTATTCTGACGTGGGGTGTGAGACTGAAGCAGGAGGACTGGGAGAGGCCAAACCAGAGACACTCCCTCACTGGAGCTGTTCTTGTCCGTGCGTGCAAAGCTGGTCCCTGGGAACCAGAGGGATGGGGCTCCAGGTGTGCAGATGGAGTCGCCTGGGACAGGATGGGGGGCTGGAATCCCCAGGGTCACCAGGGGAAGCCCGTGGGCTGCAACCTCTCCAAGCCGAGGCTTTGTGCCAGGTCCAGCAGAGGCTCCCCTTTCTGTCTTTAGAGCTGCAGAAAAAAACTCCAGCTGCCCGCCTCCTCCACACCCCAGATTCCAGAGGCCCAGTCTGGGTGCTGGAGTGACGACTGGCATTTTGAGAGCCAAGAGGTGACAGAGGGATGTCCTGGAGGGGGCGGGGCTCCCTAGAAGTCATGGGAGAAAGTGTCCGCATTTTCACTGAGGGATTTCTTGTCTCGTGAACTCCCTCGGTTCCAGGTCTAGGTTCCAGGTCTAGGCCACATCCAGGCACCAGGGGGCAGGGACAAAACCTCAGGCTCCAGAAGCAGATTCCAGCTTCGCTGCCTGCCCACTGTGTGGTCTGAAGGCTCAGTTTCGGAGCCTCAGTTTCTCCCCCTGTCGAATAGGGCTAATGCCATCTGCCTAATTCAGATGGGAATGAAATCAGGTGAGGTGATGGGGGTGAGAGGTGAGGTGATGGGGGTGAGAGGTGAGGTGCTGGGATCCGGGAGAAGACCTGAGCCAGGCCTCAGATCCCAGCTCTGTGTAGACGAGCTGCAAAGGGGAACAGTGATGTGCCACTGCCACAAAGTGATACACGAGGCCCAGGCCAGACGCAGAGCTCCGCCCCACCTCAGGCCTTCTCCCCTGGCACTGCCTCTAGGAGGCAAGCACCACTGTGGCTGCCATCGTGTTTGATGCCTCACCTTTTGAATGGGTCACCTGGGAACTGTCTGCCAGTGTCCAGCCTGGCAGAATAGAAATCAGAGTCAGTGTTGCCAGAACGCCCCTCTCTTGGCGGAGCCATGTAGCTCTGTCACCGGCTACCTGGTGCCCGTGTCAGCTCGGGGCTCCAGAATGAGCCAGGGGCTCTGTCACGGCCCATTTCCTCATGCTGGGTCCTCAGCAAATGTTCATCTCCCCTCCTTGCCCGGTGGAAAATCAGGTTGTGTTTTGAGAGAGAGAGAGAGGAATACTGATGGGCCCAACTAGGCTCTAAGCTCTTGCCTTCTCACATCCTCAATTTGTTTCAGGATCCCTTTTGCTTTTCCAGGGCCCCAAGGCCCTGCCAAGACTCCATGGTGCTTTTGTGAAAGTTAGAAAAAGGTGCCCTATTTGGGCAGAGGCAGCCTCATGCCAGGATTTCACTTCTCACTCACCACCTCAGCCAGATGACCTTGTGCAGTGAACACCCTGCACAACTGGGCCGTTCCCAGGCCCCTCTGCACTCCCCTCCCAACTGAGTCTCATTCTATCCTTGGGGCTCCCCCAGAGTGGCTAACAGGAGCACTCTCTCCCCAGTGTCCTTTTTTTCCTCTCCAGGACCAACCCAGAATCTCCTCCATGGAACCCGGGCAGGGGGAAGGACCATGCTCAAGTTGATGGATCTTCTAGAATTCTCCAGCTTAACTACTGGCTTATGCCTTCAGATTCCAACTCTGAAGGGCCACCTGAGTTCCCTCCCCATCTACTGATGGGACTCAGCCCTCACCTCCAACAGCATCTTCTTCTCTGAAGGCCTCTATATCCCTGGAAGATGCACGAGCTATCCCCAGCCGCCATACAGAGCTGGTCCTGTAAGTCCCAACTGGAACCCTTCCTCTGCTCCCCATCGCCCACAGAACAAAGTCGAAGCTCCCTCATCTATCCCCCAAGGCCCACCTGACCCAGCGCTGTCTTCACCTCCAGCCTCATGGCAAGACCCTCCCCTCCTCCACTCTGGTTCCCGACAGACTGAATCCTTCGATTCCCTCCCTCAAGGCACCAGTGGCTTCCGGTCTTCAGAGTATTGGCCTCACAGTGCTCTCCTGCCCTAGAAATGAGAGAGAAGCCTGTCCTGGAGCATAGATGGGCCCATTCTATGTTAATGGCTATTTACACAGAACACTCACAACTGTTAACTTGCCTGAACCTCCACTCAGCCTAGCGAAGGGACGGGGCAGAGTTCTTACTTTTGTACCTGGTGAGGTACTGTCACATAAATGCTGGGTGAAGGAAGGATGGGTACAACGGATGGACGGACGGATGTGGAACAACTGGATCTAGACACAAGGCAGGAATAATTTGAAATGTGATCGAATCTGCAGCTCAGGATGGGGGTCCCTGAAAAGAGTTCTAGTCTATGATCGGGTGGGCTGGGGGTGGGGAAGGGGACAGCCTGTGATTTCTGGGGCCAAGAAGGGAAGAAAGAGCCTCCCCGAGGGGGCGGGGTGTGATGGGGTCAGGGCGCAGCAGCAGAGGCCCCTTTCTCCTTCTGGCTAGTCGGGCAGTGCCCAGGGACACGAACTTGACGTCTACAGAACTCTTCAAGCTACTCTGGTCAAATGCCGGAGGGGCCTTGCTCCACTCCAGCTGCCAACACCCAACTCTGGGGGCCTCTCCCAGAAGTGCTTGGGCTGCAGGCTAGGTATGGGGGAGCAGGGGAGCCCCCTGACAAGAGTCATCCTACCCTGGACGTGAGGGCCTGGAACCCCCCGCCACATGGGCCTGGGACTTAGACTTCTCAGTCCTCCCAACTCCCACCGCAGGGAGGAGTTGAGCCCATGAGCCAGGATTTTGTGGGACGAGGGAAGATAGTCTGAAAGCCATTAACAAAGGATCTTCAGTCCAAGGGAGACACGGAGCAGAGGGGTGTGGTGCCTGCTGGAGAATGAGGGCAGGGAGGGAAGTGATGGAGAGCTAGAGGGCTGCAGGGGCTTCCCAGTCCCGCTCCCCCCCACCGCACCCCTCCACGCTCCTTCCTAGGTTAGGTGTGAACCAGCCCATGTCTGTATATCCACGCCTATCTGGATGTCCTCATGTGTCTGTGTGTGTCTGTGTGTGTCCCTGTGTGTAATCAATCGTTTCTGCCTCCTAGGGCTGTTATGAGGCTTTAACAAGTTAATACTTGTAAAAGGCTTGGTGCTGTGCCCTGCACTTCCCAAGTTCTTTAAGCATCACTAGCTGTTACGAAAGACAGAAGGTAATGGCTAAGAGTCAACTCTGGAGTCAGGCTGCCTAGGTCACTACCTCGGCGACAGTACTGATCAGCGTCATGGGGTGCTTGGTCCTCCGGTGGTGGCGGCATTTTTGTGTGCTCTGGTCAGCTCCCCGCCCATTCCCACCAACCCCCCAAGGCACTCCGCTTTCACCAGACAGGGGAGGTGCCCCAACTTCCTGTCACCCAGTTTCCTGTTCTCACTCCCATGCTCCCCCTGGCCTGCCCCATGGAAGAGACTTCCTGAGTCCCATCCCTGGGCTCCCACTCTTCCCTCCTGCAGGCCCCTGTCCACTCCGCACCTCGCCACTTGGTCCTCGCCTGCTTCTATCCCCAGGGACGCATTCACATTGTCCTCCCCACCCCACCCCCACCTACTCCGGCCCCTTCCTCTCAGCAAGCCCCTGCCTCACTCAGGCCTGGCTTGCCATCCCTGGTCTGTCCCTTGGACCTTGATGACCTGATGAGAGTGGCTGCTCCTCTCCAGGCTCCCCTCCCCCTACCCACCCCCCACCTCTTGGGCCACAGGAGCCACCTCTTCTGCTCAAACTGTTAGTGTCCTCCTGCTAGCCTCCCCTCCCTCATAATCCCAACTTGGCTTTCTGTAGCCAGGCCCGCCCCCACCCCTGGGCTCCATTCACCTGCCTCTGGGCAAAACTGTTAACAAAGGATTCGAAGCCTGGGACAGACTGATCCATGCCCAGGTCTCCAGAGGCCTCCGTGGATAGCAACCTCCTCCCTGCTGCATCTCCTCCACATGTCCTTCTCCCCCATCTTGCATCCCTCAGGGGATGGGGGGCTCACTTCCTCATGCCAGGAGAATCCCTGTCTCTGTCTAGAAAAAAGCCCTCCATTGAAGCCACCCCCTGGTCCATCAGAGGCCTAGACGGAGGCAGAAGGCTGTGCTGGGATGAGATGGTTGGAGGTGCTGCTTTGCCTCCTCCGAGCTGAGTGGCCTTGGGCAAGTTCCTTCCACTCTCTGAACTCAGTTTCCTTACCTGTCCAATAGGGACACAACACTTAACTTCACTGTGGGGACAGTTGGCTGGCCAGGAGCCTGGATCAGGAGGCACGATTGGGCAGGTGGCAGGATTTAAAAACAGCTGACCAGAAGGCAGGGCCATGGGCTGTCCCCTGCCACGTGTCCATTCCAGGGCTGCTACCCCGCTTAGGAAGGTCAGAGGCCACCCTACCACAAAATCTTAGTCTCATGTCCCACCTTTAAAGTCCTTTTCATACCAGTGGCAGAGAGAAGATAAAAGATAAAATCAAGGAATCACGTTTATTCGTTCAACGCTTTCCTGTGATACACACTATGTGGCCGGCACTGTGCTGGGTGCCTGGACGCAGAGATCCGTCAGACCCACTGTCCCTGAGCTGAGCTTATGGCTAGGTGTGGAGAAGCACACGTAAACAGAAAAAAAGCCTTCCGGGGGGTCACAGCTGAGACAGGAAGACTGGGGGTGTGGGAGCCCAGGCTAAGAGGTTCCGGAGAAGCCAGAGCAGATTCTAAGACCGAAGGAACTACGAACCCAGATCCGAAACATATGAAGCTTTCTGAGCAGTAGGAAGAGGCAGAGGCAGTGGGGTGCCCCCATTAACAGGCATCAGCAGGGCACAGGGGGCCATGTGGACGACACCACGAAACCCATCTGACCTGCCACAGTCATAGCTTTTCACTCCTACTCAGCAAGTAGGGGAAGGGCCGTTGGATTGACAGAGAGAGAGAGAGAGAGAGACAAAGGAAAGAGCAGTTGTGGCCAAGCCAGGCATCTCGACGGGGAATCACTTAATGGACCAAAGAGGGCCAGGGAGCTGGATCAGACACAACTTAATATTTTCATGAACATAAGGTGGACCTTCTAAAGGCAAGGTGGGGAGTGGGCAGAGGGGTGCGGTGCAGTGAGCCAGGCTTAGCCCTAACTCTACCCTGTACTATCTGTGTGACCTTGGGGAAGTCACTCTCCCTTTCTGGACCACAGCTTTTTCATCTGTAAAATAGGAATATTAAATCCCACCTCTAGGGCTGTACTAAGGATTAACAAAGACATGCATAGGGATACCCGGGCACAGGGCTATATGCAGTGTGGGAGTCAGCAAATGGCATTTTTCTTTCTTTGCTCTTAGGGAGTTGGGCCCCGCATGGGGCATGGAGCCCTGGGGAGCAGTGGCAGCCTGAGTGGCCGGCTGGGGAGACACTGATGTGTTTCAGGGACCTGGGACAGAGCCAAGCTGCTCCTGGGACACAGCCACCAGCTTCCTCCTCCTCATGCTGACATTTTTCCTTTCTAGAAGGACCGTTGGAAGGGAGCAGGAGCTGTGGGTGGTAGAGAAGGGGGCACTGTGGTGCCCGTTGGCCTGAGCAGAACTCTCTCGAAGGTGTGGGAAGGGCTCCCGCCAGTATGTTTTGGTGGTTATTCTTCCCCAGTTTGTCCTCTAAGACACTGTTCCCTCCCTGAAAGCTTGGATAACATGCAGGGGTGGGGTGAAGGAGATAGGAAGGGCTTCCCCAACCCCGATGGGCCTTTGGAGCACTAAGACCATACGGGTCCTGGAGTTGAGAGGTCAGTATTTTGGACTGCTCTTGGGATGACCTGGGCCTGGCTTTCCCGCTTGAGAGAATTTAGACAACCTGAGCCTCAAAGGCCCTTCCAGCCCTAACATTCCAGAGCCTGGGAGCATGTGAGAAACAGATCTATGTTCCAGAGTTTTCTCTGCCACCTACTGGCTCTGTGGCTTTGGGAGATGCTCAGCCTCTGTTTCCTCAGTTTCCCCATCTGCACAATGAGTAGGCTGGCCTTGGTGATCTAAGGCCTCCATGGGTCCTGTCCATTGGTTTGAATGTCCCCTGCATTGGGAATCTTGACCTCTTTCCCTGAGGGTGGCCCTC
Organism: Cryptoprocta ferox; assembly: GCA_028646485.1. NCBI lineage: Eukaryota > Metazoa > Chordata > Mammalia > Carnivora > Eupleridae > Cryptoprocta > Cryptoprocta ferox. Next base: position 55,157,313 of record CM053575.1, on the reverse strand, counting down.
CAAGAGCTGGAGGCAAGAGGGAGAGGTGGAAAATGGGGAGGGGAAGGGACAGAGAGATTGGGTCCTGGATGTGGTGTTCTAAGCCCAGACCACTTCAGAGATGGCCACCCATTCCTGTGTAGCACACAGGGTCCCATTTATACCCATTGTCCCAGAACTCCCGCCAGCTAGCTGACAGGGGCCCCATTTTTTGGATGGGAAGACCAAGTCTCCAAGTAAGAAGGGATCTGCCCAGATTCACACAGCTGGTCAGTGGTTAAGGTTGAACTCCGGGAAGGGGGAGACTTACGGCAACTCCATGGCTTCATATCCTTTGTCACTGACCACAGCAGCCCATCCTCCACCGGGCAGTTATCGAGTCCCACCCCTTCGTGGTGTAGAAGGGGAAACTGAGGTCCGGGACAGTAGGTGTTCTCCGGGTTAGACATGTATTCTTCCCGCTGACTTTAGTTGCAGTGGCTGTGACAGTCCACATAGCCCAGACATCTCTGCTAGCAGCCTTGCTTGCTGCCTAAAATCCCACATCAGAGCCCCCATAGTTGGATAAAGCATGTGTCCTTCGGCCCATGTGCTGAGGGGGCAGAAAGACAAGAATTACAGGCATGTGGTATCCTCAGACTCCCAGAACAGCCATGAAGGAAGGAGCCTGGGGGTCAGTGAGGGTCAAGGTGTCCAGAAGGGGTGCAGCATGGGCCCGGGTCCCACAGAGTACAGGGCTCAGTCAAGGCAGCTAACCCAAGCCCTGCTTCCATAGACTGAGGAGCCCCCCCTCCTTCTGCCCCTCCCCTAGCTCCCTTCTCCCATGTATGGTCCTGGGAGGAGATGGGCCTGGAGTGGCAAACGCAGCCCCTCTGGCTGGGACAGCGGGTGGGGGCTGGGAACATCTCCCCCGCAATCCCGGTCACCCTTCGAGAGGGTGCTGTGGGCCGCAGCGGATTAATGGTGCGGAGGCCACTCATTTCCTCTAGCCGGGAGACAGGCTGCACCACACAGCCCCCCATTGTTGGCTGCCCTTATCTCGGGAAGTTCCGCCTGCCCCATCCGGAGAAGGCAGCTGGGCCCCCCACGCCTCCAGCCTCACCTTTTCGCCCCTCGGAGACTGGAGAGCTTGGCAGGGCTGGGATCATGCAGGTCTTGATCTGTCTGCCCCCGCCCTGTCCCCCACCCCAAACCAGGAGGAGTTTGGACTTTGCCCGAAGGCTGGGTGGCACCATGGGCAACGGCGACGTGGGTCTCAACAGGGTTTCAAACAGGGCTCTTGGAGGGGTCAAAGATGAACTGGAGTGGGTGAGGCTTGAGGCGTGGAGGGTAGGAGGCAGTGGAGGGAGGGGGCCTGGGCACACTCAGGGACCCCACGAGGCTAGGACAGGACAGGGTAGGGCGCCATATTCTTTGGCTTCAAACCCCTCTCTGAGGAGGGCACACAGTCTCTGCCCATGCTGGCCCCTCCGGCTGAGTGCCCTCTTCAAGGTGCTGACTCTTACCTTAGGGTGCAGCACAGGTATTACATAACTCCCCCAGGAAGCCTTCCTTGATTCCCCAGCTAGTTGGGGTCCCCTCACCAGGCTCGGTGCCCTCCAGCCCTTGGGCTTTGCCCTGCACCCCATCAGAGCCCTGAGCACCCTGTGTGGATACAGGTCTGTCCCCCACCTAGACTGGCCATGCTTTGATGGTGAAGACCCCTGGTCTCTGGGATTCACCCCAGCCCTGCTCTCACAAGCCTGGTGAAAAGTTGGAGCCACCAAGGCTTGCTCTAGCCCAGCCCCTCCGCAGCCACGGCCCCCTCCCACGGGCACTGTAGGTCCCCTCCCCTGACCTGCCTCTCCCATCAGCCCACCTACCCTCCCACCACCATGCTTTCAGCCAAGTATGTCCCTCCACCCAGAACACCCTTTCCATGTCTCCTCCTGGCAAAATCCCAGCTGCTCATTAAAGACTGTTCAGCGCCAGCCCCTCCTCAGAGCTCCTCTAAGGCCACCATCTATGCTGGGGACTTCAGCAAATGCCTTGCTCCCTATTTGACCAGAGCTGCTCCATTCAATAAATTGCCTGATACAAAGCGTCCGCAGCTAAAGAGAGCTTAAAGAGAGCTCAGAACACGGAGATCTGTCCACCCTAACCCTTCACCCCTGGAGACATCACTCACCTGATATTTCATGAGAAGTCTAGAAAATAGCAGGCTTTCATTTTAGAAGCAGCTTTCAATACCTTCAGCCCAAGAAGTGACTTCATGGGGGTCACAAAGGCAGTGTGAGAGCAACAACAGTGATATTTTGGAACAAAGGAGTCTACTCAGGACTCTAAATCCTACCCTGAAGGCAGCTTTAATAAAGGGCTAATTTTCCAAAAGCTCACACTCTTGTCGCATAATCCACTAACTCCTGGAACTGGACACTTAGAAGTGTGGAAACTTAGGAGGCATCCGGGAGTCCTGGCATGGGCACCTCAGCATCTAAGAGCCCAAGGGCTTTACCAAGTCCCCTGGAGCAAGAGGAACTGCAGGCAGAGGGGTCCCTGAGGGAGGGACGGTCCTGTGGCCTTGGGCAAGTCTCTCTTTTCCCTCCCTTCCTCCTTCCCTTTTCTTCCCCTCCACTCCCCTCCTCTTCTTTGGGTCCTCTCTTCTGCACCTGCTTTTCAGGCCACTCAGCCTCAGCGGGGCTTTCCAGGATGCCGCAAGGACTACTGTCCTCCCAATTTGATGTGACAGCCAGCTCACACCAGTCCCCATCTTCCCTGCCCTCGGCTCTGCCTCTTCAGACAGTCATCTCCACCAGGGCCTGCAAGGTGGGTGGGAGAGAGAAGGGGAGACCCTAGCCACAACGAGACTCAGACAATCTGGCCGGATGGGTGTTGGGCACCTAGCAGGTGCTCAGTAAATGCTTTCACCTGCCACTGCTACTGTCACCATAGCATGGGGTGATGGAGGCTGCAGTGGATTGTTACAGAACCTTTGCTTCTTGAGCCTCTGTTTCCTTATCTGCAAATTGGGGGTGATGAGAATCCTAACCTCCTGGGCCACTGGGAAAGCTGACTGAGACAATGTGCGTGAAATGGTCTTGTAGCCTCCTGGGAGTTAGACAAACGTCATTCACAATAAAAAGCATTAATAATAAGTTGTGCAAGGAAAGGCTCATCAGGTGGCTACTAAACTGTTAAAAAGTGGGCCAGGGTGTTTGGGAAGGTTCCGGGAGGAGCCAGGAGGAGCCAGCTGGGGAGCTGGGGTGGCGGCAGAGGAAATGTTCCCTGCAGCCCTCAGTGGTTGACAGCTTCCAAGCACGTTTTCAGCCTTTCCCACCAATCACCAACCCAGCAGCCCCTGGAGGGCAGCCCCAAGGCCAGTGGATGGCAGAGTGCTGACTCCTCAGCCTGCGGGTGTCAGGCAGGGTGGAGGAGAGAAGTAAGGCCAGTTCACAGAGACCAAACAGATAAAAGCAAGCAGATAAGAGCAAGCCTGTGCCCCTACAGCCTGGAGGAAGTGGTCAGGGGTTCTCGGGCGCCTCAAAAACACGTTCACCTTTGTTTCCTCCCTGTGGGACAGCTACGTTTATTTATTTATTTATTTTATTTATTTTTGAGAGACAGAGAGAGACAGCGAAGCAGGGGAGGGTCAGAGAGAGAGGAAGATACAGAATCCGAAGACAGGCTCCAGGCTCTGAGCTGTCAGCACAGAGCCCGAAGGGACAGCTACTTTTAGATGCATCTTATAGATGAAGCAAGTGTGGCTCTGAGAACTTGGGAGCCTTCTCGAGGTCACCCAGCTGATGGCAGAGGGCTGGGAAGCCATCCCCAGCCTGAGAAGCCAGCTCAGAGTCCACCAGCGTCCAAGCCCCGCCCGAGGTCACCCCGAACACAGGAGGAAACAGCCTTGCGTGCTCATGGCGGGGCAAGGCAGAGTCGGGGGTGAGCCCAGTTGCTTTGGGCAAGATGCAGGGCAGAAGAAGCTGCCACTGGGAATGGGCTTTGAGTGGCTTTTTACTGCCCGGGCTACGTCCTGAAGTGAATGACGGATCTGTGGTTCTGCATGCAGCCTGCGGTGGGGCGGGGGGGGGCAGACTGGGTCTCTTCATCCCTGAGCCTCTGCTAAGGAGACTCTTAGCCTGGGGTCTGGGGGAGGGGGCCAGGGTGGTGGCTCCATATGGGTCGTGGAGAGGTGACCTCAGTCACAGTAGCGGCGGTGCTTGCCTCCTTTACCCCTTCCCCTTCCTCTCCTCTGAGCAGGTGGTGCAGGGAGGCAGGGGGGCAGGGAGGGGCGGCTGGAGGCACCGTGACCCTCTGGTGCCCAAGCCTTGGGCACAGCTGTCTGGAGCCAATTTGAGAGCAGCAGTGGAATTGCAGGCTGCCCGAAGGTCAGGCCACCTGGCTGTGTCTTCATCTTAGGTAAAGGGCCGTGGTGGCTACTTAGCCACACGTACCCAAAGCCATTATCTGAAAGTCAGGACGCCAGTGAGGAGGCCATTGGCCCAAGTCTGGGGAGAGATGGTGTGGCCTGAGCTGGGCAGCAGTCAGGGGAGTGACATTTGTCATTATCTCCCAATGGCACCTATCCTACAGAGGTCACCTAACAGCAAATCAGAGATTTAGCAGGGTCCTGAGGCAAGTCTGGGCTCTGTCCTCAGCCCCTCAGCTGGGGCCTGTGTGTCTGAGACCTCCTGCCTGAGTTTGCCCAACTTCGTGGGATGCCCTGGTGACCTGCCCCCTCCTGCGTGGGCTGGTAGGACAGTAGCAGCCTCTGTGGGGCTCCAGCCTGACCCATCCCAGCCTCTCCCTTCCTGGCTCCAGGATGTCTGGAGCCCTGCAGACTCCAGGGAATGTCTCAGGCCTGGGCTGGCCAGCTGGAGGGGCACTGGGAAGATGGAGGCCCTCAACACCATGGGTATTTCCATGTGCTGGAGCAGGAGCAGAACCAGGAGGAACCTCAGTGGTCATCTGGGGCATCAGAGGACAAGAGGTCCCAGAGAGGGCCATGTCTGGCCCAAGGACACACAGTAAATGTGAGAACACACGGCGGACAACCCTGGAAAGGAGGCGGCTCTCAATCCATGCTCACCCACGCCCTCCTTGCAGGGCTGCGAGGAGTGCAGGGCTCATGAGCCCCATTTTACAAAGAACTGAACAGAGAGATTCAGAGAGAGCCAGTGATTTGCCCAGAGTGAAGCAGGTCTATCTCACTTCATATTCTGGTCTTTCCCCGTTCATGTTCTCTCTTTCATTCATGATTGCTGATCAATCGGCACATTTTCCCCAAGCACGTAGCCTGGCTTAGGGGACCCAGAGTGGAACTGGCCACATTCTCTGCCCTCAAGGGGCCCCTGTCTATGAAGTCCTCCTATGAAGGAGAACAATACAAAAGGGGGGGGGGGTAAGGGCCTGGGGCTGGATCAGTCGAGGAGACTTCCTGCTGGAGGTGGCGTTTCCAGAATTGTCTGAATGAAGGAACAACAGAGTGAGTCCATAGGTGTGGCTGGGAAGAAGGCTGAAGGAAGAAAGCAGGGAAAGGAGTAGAGAGACAGCACGTACCTCAAGAGGAGAGGGGAAAAGCAGTGTCTCAAAGGCTGTCGTGTGGTGATAATAACTCTTGACGTCAGGTCAGACAGACCCAGATACTGGTAAAGTCCCAGAGGGAGAGACTGGGTGCCTCTCCCCCTGAATCTTCAGCCCCGAGCGCTGGGTCTGGCATCAGGAGTCCGTGGAATAAATGAATGGCCCTGATTCTAACAATCACTGGAGAAGTGCCCTTGGGCAAGTCACTCCACTGCCGTGGCCTCGACTTCTTTATCTGTGAAATGGGGAGAACTATAAAACACCTTTGACATGGACGTTGGGAGGATTCAGTGAGAAAATATCTGTAAAATTGCCTTGTATCGTGCTTGGCACATGGTAAGGTGCTTCATATCTTAAGATATTTCTACCTTCCTTTATTCGCTCCTTCTCATGTGCAACTTAAAAGTGCTTAAAAAGCCACAAAGCCGTTGGCCCACTCCGCGAGCCCTTCTCAAGTGTTCAGACAGGAATGTACATAAAATGGAGGCCTTGCTGGGACAGGCTGAAGTAATGTCATTTTCAGAAGCAGCAAAGCGCAGCGGAGCCAGGAGTTATTTGGGGGTTAGTGACTCAGGGACATATGAATGTCGGGAACTGCCCTTTTCTTTATAAATCGTTTCCACACAATTTCAGATATTTCCTGGAAAATAAATGTGAATATAAATATGACATAAAAATGTACATGGAAATGTATATATGGGGGAAAGCAAGGCAGGCAGTGGGAGATTCCTGACACTGGAATTTCAGTCCCAGCTTCGCCAGGCACAGCTGATGTGACCTTGAGCGAGACACCTAACCTCTGTGACCCCTTTGCTCACCCATAAAATGAGGATGATATTTCTTCCCTTGAAGAGGGTTAGT
>CM053575.1:54898411-55148411 GCA_028646485.1 Cryptoprocta ferox | reverse complement strand
CTCCACAGCCCACTTTGATTGGCGCCTGCTGTGCCCCAGCCCTGGGCTGTGCCCTGGAGACAGTGATGAGTCAGGCCTGCCCCCAGAGCCCCCTGCCCAGGGGCAGCCACACTGCCTGTGCCCTCGTTCTGGTCCAGGGCTGTGGGCTGGTCCGGAGGACCTCAGGCCAGCCGGCTGGCTGCGGTTGCTGCTAAATGAGGCTGTGGCCTGGACACACACCCAGGACCTCACCTCCTCTGCCCAGGCCTTCCATGCCCCCAGAAAGGCCTTCTTCGTGTTCAGCCACAGACCGTTCAGGGGCTCTCCAAGGCCTTGGGAATAATGGCAGTGCTCTTTGCCTGCCAGTGTCACCCTTCTGAGGCCCCACTTGTCCCCACTCACCTCTCCACAGGCCCTCCTCACTTCGCTTTGAGCGCCCAGGCTGTGGCTGCATTTAAAGCTGCCCCATGTGATCAAGGATGCCCCCAGCTTCCTGTAAATTCCAAGCCTTTTGCCCTTTCTGTTCCAGCACCACCCCCTCCAGGCAGACCTGAGCTGGGTCAGGGCCTCCTTCAGTGCCACCAGCTTCTGCGCTCCCTGTCATTCTGGTTCCCTGCCGCTTGCACGCATGTGTGTCTCCAGCAGTGGGGATGGAGAAGGGCTCCTGGGGAAGGGCAGTGGCCGTGTCAACACAGGGCCGGGCGCAGATGACCTGTGGAGAAGTGCTTGTTGAAGGAATGTTATTTCGTCTCTTCTTCTAGAAGCTGAAACCAAAGAAAAATGTCACAACTGCTAAAAGCCTTCTGTGAGTCAAAGGGTCGAGGCTTATTTGCCTTCTTGGTTGGTACAGAATGCCTGTCGACCACGACACTTCTGAGGGAATTCTCTGGTCCGTCTGCCAGAGTGGGGTTGGGGGGGGGGGACCCTGGAGGTGACCGTGCTGGTCAGTGGGGTGGCGGGGCAGGAGGGGCCCAGTAGGTGAGAAGGTGACTTTCCAGTCACAAGGACTTCTGGCTCAGAGGCCTCAGTATGGAGTGAGTAGGCCCAAGAATGACTCAGGAAGGCCAAAGTAGAGGCCAGAGCCTGGGGGACGACCATGGGTGGGTGACTTGTGGGTGCAAATCCCTGAGTTTGTAGAGAGGAAAGGGGCATGCGTATGTGTATGTGGGGGAGAGGGAAGGGGATGTCATTGTGTCTGGTGAGTCAGGAGGTGGGATATTAGACCCATCGGGCCTGAATGGGCCTCCTCCAGGCCGATCTGGGCTGCTGTCTGGGCAGATCTAAATATTTAGGCCCCACTAGCTATTCTCACTCTACTCCGGGGAGAACCCAAGACTTCACAGATGCAGGGCTCTGATTGATAACTATGTGCTTGACCGTGTGGCTGGTGGCTGGTGGCTGGTGGCTGGAGAAGCAGCCTGGACCTAGCCTAACAGGAGGTCATAGAGATGTTTGGCAGTAGGAGCAGAGGGGGAGGGGCAGCCTCCTTCACATACACCCTCATTTATCCAGTCCCTCCAGCAGGGACCTGGGGGAGGTGCTCAGAGCTGTAGGCTGATCGCTGAGGCGCTCTGTCCAGCTAGGGTGCTGGTGCTCCAGAGTGGGGAGCAGAAGAGGGGAGGTGAGTAGGGAGTGGAGGTGAGAGGGCCAGGGAGGATGAAAACCCAGCCTGTTGGTGGTTTCTTCTTTTTTTAAGAGCCACAAGCTGAGATCAAAGGTGATATTTTTACAGCAACTGAAATAGAAAACCACTGGGCGCACAGTGGGAGGTGAGCAGCCGGAACACAGGCCCCTTTATGCAGGCTGCGGCCACAGCCGAGTGCCATGGGGTGTGGGGGACAGTGTGGCCTCCATCTTCCCCACTCGGCTCAGAGAAAGAAGGAAAGGGGATGAGAGCTACAGCCCTCAGTGTTGGAAGAGGAAAGGGTGGGCAGTGAAGGATGGTAGTGAGCTCCCAGGGCCCGACCACCCTTATCATTCATGCTGAGGTGTCGGAGTTACAGCAGGCTCTGTTTCATCCTCATGGAGCCCTGTGAGCGAGGCTTACCGTTCCCCCTGTGCTCCGGAGGAGAAAATCAAGGCTGCAGGGGTGGGGGTGGGGGGAACTCCCAAGGGAGTTGGGAGTAAATCTGGGACTCAAACCCCAGGGCTCCTGGTCCAACGCCCTTCCTGCTCTCTGAAATCACTCATACGATGACGCGCCAAATCATTTACGGAACTGCTGCTATTACTGGCCCTCGCTGGCCCTGGCAGAGCTGGAGCCATACTCAGGTCACTGGACCGGCAGCATCAGCCCCTCCTGGGAACATGCAAGAAATACCCATTCTCAGGCCCCAACCCAGACTTACTGAACCCGAAACTCTGGCAGGGTTTCCTAGTGTTTAGTATTTTTTTTTGTCATGTTTATTTATTTTTGAGAGAGAGACAGAGCGAACAGGGGACAGGCAGAGAGAGAGGGAGACACACAGAGAGAGGGAAACACAGAATCCAAAGCAGTTTCCAGGCTCTGAGCTGGCAGCACCAAACCCCACAAGGGGCTCAGACTCATGAACTGTGAGATCATGACACGAGCAGAAGGCTGACACTTAAACAACTGAGCCCCCCAGGAGCCCCCCAGAGTTTAGTATTTTAATGAGCTCTCTGGCTGATTCTGATGCACGCTAAGTTGGAGAATCACTGTACTGCATTACCTCAGTTTCCACACCTGCAGTTCAGGGAAAATTATAACGCCCGTCTCATAAGACTGAGCCCATTATCCGCTAACACACATGCTTGGTGTGTCCCTATGCCAGCCATCCGTCTAAGCCCTAAAAATATTAACTTATTTAACTGCAGGACTCTCTGAGATAAGAACTAATAGCATCCTCGTCTCACCAATGAAGAAATGGAGGCACAGAGAGGTAAAGCTACTTGGCCAGGGTCCCACAGCTGGTAAGTGGCGGAGCTCTGGAATCTAAGCTAATGGGTTACCAACAGGAAGTCTCCAGCAGAGGGTCTGGCTCCCAGAATGTGCTCCGGGCATGGCTGAGAATGTGATGCTGGCGATTGCTATTACCTCACCTGAAGCTGAGATGATGATCTGCATTTTGGAAACGTAAAATCTGTGGTCTTGTCAATATGGGAGAGTGAGTTGGCCGCAAAGGCAGCTTCAGTCTCTAAAACCCAAAGGCGGCCCATGGCGCCTCACCATTCATGCAGTTTTAAAACCGCAATATACCATCTTGGTCTTCTGGAAATGTCCCAGTTTGCTGTAGGGAGGAGCGTGGGCTAGAACCCTGGTTTGGCCATTCAGGAGCTGTGTGACCTTGTACAAGTCACCTCACCCGTCTGCACCTCCTTTTCTTCATCTGTAAAGTGGATGGTGACAGTCCTAGCCTTGCAGGGTTCCTGTGAGGGTTGGAGAAGATGACGTGTGTGCCCCGCCCAGAGCATGCACGGAGCTGGCCATCAACATTCGGCTTGCCCACTCTCATTCCCCCTCCCGGGGGCTACCTCCGTGGAAAGACCAGCTCTGGGCCCAGAAAAAGGTTGAAAGAAGAAGAAATAAGTTCCCAAGGGCTCAAAATGCACTTGTCCCCCAGCCTCCCTGCCCTTTTCCAGATCTTGAAATAGCCCCCCTCCCTCCAGCCAGGGGTTCGGGGAGAGACATCGGCACCTGTTGCGTCCAGGGAGGGAGTTACGTAACCTGTAAAGGGAGGAGTGTCCCCTGCGTGCCACCACCGCTGGCCAGGCCTCCGCAATCAGTGTGAGCACCTGAGCGTCCGCCTTCGGGGAGGCATTTTGGCCCAGACATCTGAAGCTTGTTAGCAGCCTGCCCCCTGGGGGGGCTGACCCTGCTTGGTGAGAATTCTCCCAGAGCCACAGAGGATGGAGCAAACGAAGACCAGGTGAGGTGTGGTTACAAAAGGGGGGAGCATGGTCTCCTAAGTGGCCTCTGGGGACCCCTGAAGAGCACAGGAGGCTGGGAGAAAGCCCCAGGCCTGAGCCCAGCTCCAGCCCAGCCACCGGCTCCCTGGCTATGTGAACTGGAGACATGGGGTGGCAGGGGGTTCCTCTCACTCTTTGGGCCTCAGTTTCCCCATGTGTACTTTAGAGGAGAGGTAAGCAAGGCACACACTGAGCGCCTTCCAGACTGACACTGTGGGGTCCCAGCCTGACCTAGAATTCCTGGCCTCTGAGGTTTAGCCCAGCGTGGACAGGAGGTGAGTGATGGGTGGTGGGTGGGGAGATAACTCAGCGACGGAGAACTAATGATCCCTCCCTTGGGCCCAGACATCAGACGGGAATTGGTGGGGAAAGACCAGAAAGTGATGTTGCATTTTAGAACAGTCAGCTGGGTGCCCTCTAGGTGCCCATGGGCGGCAGAGATGGCGTGAGTCTCCTGGAGATGGACTCCAACTGGGCAGATGGCAGGGGTCAAGGCAGGGGTCAAGGCCGTCCAGGTAGGTCACGGTTAACTTTCACCTAGCAGTTTTGACTGGCTCCTTATTTTACACCAAACACTCTTCTAAACATTGTACGCACATTAAAATCACTTAACCCTTTAACTGGTGGCAGGTCCTGGGTGATTGACCAGCCTGGACTCTGGCCCTCACCTGGCCAGTCCTGACATTGACCTTTTTCAAGGCACCCAGAGAGCTCAAACAGACTGGCCCTCACCGTGTCACTCAAGATCGATGCCTCCTCCTCTCACAGTTATAACCAAAATGGGGGAGTCTCCCTTTCCTGACGGGAGTGCTCTTGCCCCCTCCCCAGTGTCCTTCGCTCCGGGCAGCCGAGTCTCTGGGACACTGTTGCCTGCTGGGCCCGCAATATGGCCAAAGGGGCGAGGAGGACTAGTACAGAGGGTGGTTCACACAGGCCTTGTGAAGCCTGATGAGCCGTTTCCGCTCTGACCAGAGAGACCCTCAGTGGGGACCCGGGTGGGCATGTCCCTCAGACAGCGACTCTGACGTTCTGGACGGCACGGCCAAAGTGGGCTTCCCTGAACTTTGACTTTCCTCTGGACGCCTCATTCCTGGGTGGCTGCGTTCTTTCTTTGGGTGGGTCAGTATCTCTGACGGCCAGGCAAGACAGTTGTGTCCTGTGTCAGGGAGCCTGTTTGATTCATGTACCTCTCATGGGGTAACCTTATTACTGGCATTTCTAAGAAAGGCGAGAGAGAGGCGGGGACCCACCCAAGTTCACACAACCAGTCAGGACTGGGGCAACCCTGGATTCTCAGACCCTTTTCAGTTAAATGGTTTATCACTTTCAAATATGAAAAATGAATTCTCTAAGTGCAGAAAAATTAGGAAATACAGATAAGCAAAAGCAGAATATGTACACCTTTAGTTTGTTTCTCCGAGAAACTTCCATTGCCCGTTCCCATCCCTTCTCTCTCCCTGGGGCCTCAGCCACACTCCCCCAGCCCCAGCCATAATCAATACCTCACCTCCTTTTGCCAACAGCTGTTCCCTGAGGAATAAGCCTTGACAGCAGATCCTGTAAGACAGCCTCAGACCGGAGGCTGGGAAGACCTGGCGTCTCTTCTGGAACAGCACAGCTTCCGCCCAAATGGAACTGTTTAAGCGCAGCATATAGTAGGGAATACTCCCGGCTAGAAGCCCAGAGCCTGCAACCCGCCCAGCCTGGTCTGTGCACTAACTGTGTGACCTTGGGCCAGTCCCTGCCCTTAGTTTCTCCCACTGTAAAATGAAGACTTGAACTTGACCGAGTGTCTCCCCCACGGACTTTATCAGTCGGTCAGCTTGTTGTGGGCAAAGACCGTGCCGTCTCCTAATAAGTGGACCATACAATTCAGAGTCAGAGGACAGGGCTCCAGCTCCCTGTCACTCCCTACCTGTGTGACCGTGCCCAGGGCACCATACCACTCGGTGCTTGTCCAGAGTGCTTGTCCTCTGTGTGTCCCACGGCTGCCATAGATCTCGTGAGAGGTGGACCTAAGAGACCTGTGGGCAGCACAGGGCGAGGTGCTCTGCTGGGGTGTTGCTTCAGGGTACCCCCTGCTTGCCCAGTGCAAGCCGGCTCCATCCCGGCTCAGGGGGTCTGGCCCAGGCTTGTAGATGGAGCCTGCCGGCGGGCACACGGAGCTCTGGCAAGAGGAGTGTGTGGACCCTGGGCCCGGCCCACTGTATGAAGTGTCAGTAACGTTGCCCAGAGGGCCTCGGGGCCCATGACATCATGGACAACAGTTTCCATGTTGGAGCTCACAGAGCTAAGGCCATTTTAAAAAATAGCACTGCCTTTTTTCCTTTCTTTCTTTTTCCATTTTGGCTAAGACATGGAATGTGAAAGTAGCTACATTATTGCAGGAAGGAGTAGAGGCTGCGTTCATAGATTGACTCTGCTTTCTGGGGTCCTAAAAACAATGCCAAACCTGGGAGGTCTGGCCCCTGCTTCCTCATGCCCACCTTGACCCCACTCCAGGCTGCTCTGACAGGACCGGGGGAGAGGAGTGGCCAGTAATGGTCTGCCTCTGGTTCCCAAATAACCTTTCCGGATCTCAGCTTGCCATTTGTTATGGATCAAATGTTCATGCTCACACCCTCCACCCCAAATTCATCTTTTGGGTCCCTATTCCCCAGCGCTGCCCCCTACAGTTTGATGGTAATTGAGGTAGGCTCTTTGGTAGATAATTAGATGAAGTCATGAAGGTGGGGCCCCCGCGATGAGATTAGCGTCTTTTTAGAAGAGGAAGAGAGATCAGAGCTCACCTTCTCGGTCTCTCTCTCCCTGCGTGCGCACAAATAGTTTGTGTGAGTACACGGGGAGGTGGTGGCCATATGCATGCTGGGAGGTGAGCCCTCGGCAAGAACCGATCTGTCAGCACCTTGATCTTGGACTTCCCAGCATCCAGAACTGCGAGGTGTAAATGTCTGCTGTTTAGGCCATCCAGTCTGTGGTATTCTGTTAGAGCAGCCTGTGCAGACTAAGGCACATCTATGAAACTATCGCTGATGAGAATAAAATGCAATAATAGCTAACTATTTCTTTTGTCATGCGTTCATTCGGTCAATATTTATGTAACGGGCACCGTTTAGGAGCTGGGGTACAGCAGTGAGCTAAGCAGACAGAAACTCCCTCCCTGCTCTCATGGAGCTGAATTCCAGTCCGCGAAGACAGATAGTAACCAGAGAAAGAAGTGAAGGATACAGTATCTCTGATGGACGGTGGTGAGCGCGGAGGAGGGAAAGTTCTCCCGGAGGGGGGATCAGACTGCCAGGAGGGAGGGGCAGGGTACACTTTGAAATAGGGTGTTCTAGACAGGTGGCCCTGAGAAGGAGGTGAGAGGAGGCCGTGTGGTCCCTTCCCCGGCTATGAAAAGACACTGACTCTTGTGGGAAGCAGCGTACAAGTTTCAAACGATCTCTAGGTGTGTCTCCTGTGCCCCCAAAGCCCTCAGCTCCATTCTGGGCACAGGCAGGCTCTGAACAGTTAAGGGCATAGCTCTAGGAGGTGCAGTCTCATTTTATCTGTTAGACTCAATGTAATAGGCCTTTGCTAAACAGCTTTTCCATATCAGGCACCAGAGGATGCCTGGGGGTACCAGAGAGAACCCAGACATGCTGATGAACCAAGCAGACTGGGTGTCAGGAGTGGGGGGTCTAGTCCTGGCTCTGCTGCTGGCTGATGATGGGACCTTGGGTAGAGCACCACCCTCTCTGGGCCTCAGTTGGGTATGGGGGTTTCTTTTTGGGGTGATGAAAATGTCCTTGAATTAGATAGGGGTCATGGTTGCACAACTTTGTGAGTATACCATAATCCACTGAATTCCACATTAAAAATTTTTTTAATTTTTTTTTTTGGGGGGGGATCATGTGCGGGGGAGGGGCAGAGAGCAAGGGAGACAAGAGTATCCCGAGCAGACTCTGCGCTGTCAGCACAGAGCCTGATGTGCGGCTCAAACCCATGAACCATGAGATCATGACCTGAGTGGTTAAGTCGGACACTTAAATGACTGAGCCATCCAGGCGCTCCTAATCCACTGATTTGCGCATTTAAAAAACAGTAGCAACAATGGGGCACCTGGGTGGCTTAGTCAGTTGAGCATCCAACTCTTGGTTTTGGCTTGGGTCATGATCCCTGGGTCGTGGGATTGAGCCCCGCATCGAGCCCTGAGCCCTGTGTTGGGCTCCATGCTGAGCATGGAGGCCAATTAAGATTCTCTCTCTCCCTCTGCCACCACCCCTCAACTCTCAAAATAAATAAGTAAATAACAAATAAATAAAATAATACTTAGGAATAAATGAAAAAGAAAACAAAAAACAACAAAAGAAAGACAGTTGGCTGGACAAGACAATCTCTAAAAGAAGGAAACCAATATTTTTTTTGGCCTACAAATACCCCAGGGCCTGGACTCAGCACATTATCTCACAGTATCTAGGGTTCCCTCTCGTTCGGACTTCTTGTGATCCACCAGGATGGTATTCACGTTGCGATTGCTCTTCAGTAAATCCAACTTGAGCCCCTCCTTCTGGCCTAAAGCTAGTCTAGAGACTGAGGAAGAGAAGGGCAATGCCGGGCGGGGGGGGGGGGGGTGGCGCCATCTCTCCCCCGCAGAGCTCAGAGCCTGTGGAAGAAATCAGAAGAGCACCTTGTACCCAGGAGGTGATTTTCTTTAGGACTAGCTCCTTCCTTTCCTTTCCTTGTACAGGGAAAAGCCCCACATTACAGGATGGGACACAACTAGGTGGCTGTGCGGGGGGCCCTGGGAGCTGATTTATTCTCCGATGCACCGGGGCCTTTGGCTGAGTGTCCAGGATACAACAGTGGGCAAGTCAGACCCAGCCCTGCCCTTAGGAAGGGAGACAGACTTTTAAACAACCAAATACACAATGAAGAATTTCTTTCATGCCTGTGATTGTCATCGGTGCTGTGGAGGAAAATCCACGATGTATTGAAGGCACCGGCGTGGCTTGAGCTGAGCTCTGAGGGCGAGTAGAAACAATGAAGGGGTGTGGAGAGGTGCTGATGGCAGAGGGCAGGCTGTTCCAGGCAATGCCAAGGCCCTACGTGTCTGCGGAGGAAGGCCAGTGTGCACAAGAGAGTGGGGGGTGGGAGGTGGCCACAGGCACAGGCCAGGCCCAGCCATGCGGGGCCCTCGAGGCTGTGGAGCCTACATACCTGTGTATGTACGCTTGTTGTCCCCACTCACTCCCCAGTGTCCCAGTTCAGAGAATAAACTATGGGCCCCATTCAGGGGTTTGTGTTCCAGGAAGGCCCGGTCACTGGTCCCTCCCTCTCGGCCTCCGGGCCTGCTGCTCTGCACGTCCGGGATCAAGGGCCTGCCAGCCTGAGCAGGCGGTGGTTATTTGAGCTGGATGATGTGTGAAGCACTCTGCCTGGCAGCCCCCTGGCCATCCGGCCGCACTGCCCTCCTCCCGGGCAGACCCTGCACTCCCCCCCGCACCCAATGCCAGCCCGCCAGTTCCCCCCACTTCAACATCTTGAGGTGAGAGCTTTTCCACCAGGTCTCAGGCCAAGCATGGTTCTTGGCTGCAGGTTCGGTGAGCCGGTTTCCGGCCGTCCCCGCCCTCTGCTGCTCCCCGAGGACCTGCTCCAGGCCTCGGCTGCAGCCTCCTGCTCTTTCCACTCTTGTTTTTTAGTTTTCTCTTTGTGTGACCCTCCCCGAGCCGGGCCTCTTTCTATCTTGCCTTCCTTCTTTTCTTCTCCCTTTTCTCTAGGATAGCTAGGGCCGAAAGGGAGAAGTGTGTGCTTTAGGGTAGCCGGAGTGGGCTTCAAATCCTAGCTCTGTCACCTGCTGGCTGTGTGATCTTGGGCAAATGTTTCCTTCTCTCCGAGCCAGTTTCAGGTTCTATGGAATGGGGGTGATCCTCCTGTTTCTCTGGGTGGTTGGGAGCTGAGCTGAAGTTCACAAAGTGCCTCCCGGGGGATAGTAGGTACCTCACACACGGTAGTTTCCTCTTCCCTACCATGTGCACCTTCTCCCTGAGCTTCTGCATGTCTCACTTAAGCACAAAATAAAAAACAAAAGCCTCACACCCCCACCCACCGCTAGACCCCAACCACCTTGCTGTCACGAGCGCACAGCCCCACCACACCCAGACTGAGCGGAGCCAACAGCGTCAGGACATGTGTGGTCTGCTCACTGCTAGCCCCGTGGCTGAGAGGCTGCGCTGCATGTCCTGGCTGGACCTCTCTGCCATGGGGCTCCCGAGGGGGACATGGGAGGTGTCTTCTGAACTGGGCTATGACGCAGGCGCCAGAGTCTTTTGGTTTTTCACCAACCTAAGGACAAGAGAGGCAGCCTTTCAACATCCCCCCACCCCCTGCAGACTTCTCACTGCTCCCCCCTCCCCATCACACCCCGCACTTTCTAGCTTCCAAACCGTCACTTGTGTCCCTAACCCCACCTGGACCCCCCTTCTGCTTCCTCCCTCTCATTTTGAGCCTTGCACCAGCTCTGGGGCCTAGACGTGACCAAAGAGGAAACTGAGGCTCAGGGCTACCTAGATGTTGGTAATTTTTTTACAGTTAGAATGTGTTCAGGGGCGCCTGGCTGGATCAGAGTTCAGGCCCCATGTTGGGCATGGAGCTGACTCAAAAAAATAAAAATAAAAAATGAATTAAAAGAGAGAATGTGTTCAGTACATAAGGTGCTGTTTCTTAAAAGACAAAGTACAGTAGTTTGCGTGTGGTTATACTGGATCTGGTCCATGGGATTCCACAGTTTTCATTTGTTCCCCTCCCTCTGCCACACTCTCTGTCACACAGTTGTGACATCACTGTACGAGGACCTTACTGTAACTTACTTCTTGGATGTCATTTTTAAAAAAGGCAATCATGTAAATAAACCCATATATTTATGGTCAATTAATTTATTATTTTTTAATTTGAGAGAGAGAGCATGCGTTGGGGAGAGGGGCAGAGGGAGGGAGGGAGAGAGAGAGAGAGAGAGAGAGAGAGAGAATTGCAAGAAGCCTCCACCCTCAGCATGGAGCCCAAAGCAGGGCTCGATCCCACAATCCTGGGATCGTGACCCAAGCTGAGATTGAGAGTTGGATGCTCAACCAACTGAGCCACTCAGGCGCCCCCATGGTTAACTAATTTTTGACAAGAGAGCCAAGACAATTCAATGAGAAAGATTAATCTGTTTCATAAATGGTACTGGGACAACTGGATCTCCACAAGCAAAAGCAGGAAGTTGGACCCCTACCTCACACCATCTACAAAGACTAACTCAAAATGCACCACAGACCTAAATAAGAGCTAAAGCTAGAAAACTCTTAGAAAAACACACTGGTGTGCATCTTTGTGGCCTTGGATAAGACAATAATTTCTTAGTTATGACACAAAAAACACAAGCAACCAGAGGAACAAATGGAAACTGGACTTCATAATACTTAAAAAAATCTGTGCTTCAAAGGAAACTATCAACAAAGTGAAAAGACAACCTACATAATGGGAGAAAACATTCGCAAAAGAAGTATCTGGTAAAGATATAGCATCCTGGTGTCCTGTGTATATTAAAGAACTCCCATGACTCAACAATAATTTTTTAAAAAGATAATCCAAGTTTTTAGATGGGCAAAAGATTTGAATCAACATTTCTCCAAAGGAGATATACAAATAGCCAGCAAGTACAGGAAAAGGTGCTGAATATCGTTAGTCACTGAGGAAATGCAAATCACAACCATGATGAGATACCACTTCGTATCCACTAGGATGTCCAAAATAAAAAAGACAGAAAATAATAAGTGCTGGGGAGGATGTAGAGAAATTAGAACCTTCCTACACTGCTGGAAGAAATGTAAAATGGTGCAGCCACTGTGGGAAACAATTTGGCAGTGCACCAAAAGTCATATAAAGTTACCATATAATCTAGCAATTCTACTTCTAGGTATATATGCAAGAGACTTGAAAGCATATATTTCATACAAAGCTTGTACATGGCCATTCATAGCAGCGTTATTTATAATGACCAAAAAGTGGAACCAACCCAAATGTCCATCAACTGATGAATGGATAAACAAAATAGGGTATTCCATGCAGTGAAATATTATCCAGTTATAAGAAGAAATGAAGAAGCACTGATATATGCTAAAACATGGATGAACTTGAAAATGAACTTGAAATGTCTAGAACAGGAAAATCTATAACAACAGAAAGGAAATCAGCAGTTGCTAGGGGCTGGGACAGTGAGTGGAATGGGGAGTGATAGGTCTGGGGTTTCTTTGTGGGCTGATGGAAATGTCCTGAAATTAGAAAGTGGTGATGGTTGCACAAATTTGTGAATGTACTAAAAACCATTGAACTGTACACTTTAGAAGGGTGAATGTATATCTTATGTCTTTTTTTTTTTTAAGTGGAGGGGATTGTGCAGAACATTGAACCCAGTATTCACCTCCCACCCCCACCCCTGCCCATATGAAAGGTAGGGAAGTTATAGCCCAGAGAGGGGAAGAATCACACAGCAAGTCTGAGATAGAGTAGGGATAGAACCCAGAACTATATTCACCCCCACCCCTCCGGCCCAGACACTTGGTTCCTGGAGGACAAGAGCTTTTATTAATCTTTTATTATACACTTTTATTAAAGTGTGCATAGCACATCGCAGAAGTAATAGTCAGGACAGTTCCTATTGCAAGAGTCTAGAGAAAGATCTAATCCCAATGAACCTAAGGAACATGGATCCACTGGCCCACACTTCCGGGAGGGACAAGGGTGTGCTAGTAGACTCAAATACCTCCCCTACCCGTGCCTATTTCTTCTCTTCCTTCCTCATTCTCCTTGTCTTCCTCGCAAGGCTG
The DNA here is from genome assembly GCA_028646485.1 of Cryptoprocta ferox. Classification (NCBI taxonomy): domain Eukaryota; kingdom Metazoa; phylum Chordata; class Mammalia; order Carnivora; family Eupleridae; genus Cryptoprocta; species Cryptoprocta ferox. Next base: position 55,135,659 of record CM053575.1, on the reverse strand, counting down.
AAGCTCTGGGGAATCACACCTTTGGAGCTTGTATTCCAGAGGGGAGCTAACTGCTTTCTCCCAGAACCCATTTATGCAAGCCAAGAACAACAGCTCTGTTTGGTCCAGTTAGGTCATATAATATGGCCAGGAAGATGGAATTCTCCAGAAGGCCAGGCCTCCTAGCAGGTTACTGGTCTCTGTGACTGCTCCCTAGAAACTCAGAAAATGGGGGAATGGCAGGGGAGGGGTGCTTTTACCATGAGAAATCGGAGGGAGGCGGACAGGCAAACCCCAGCCGTCCCCTCCCCTTAGGGTCCAATGTGGGAGGATCTAAGAGCCAAGGAAGAAGATAGTTTTTAGATGCAGAATGAGCCGGGGTGGAAGTCCCAGCTTTTCACTTTCCGGCTACGTGCAGGAGGGCAGGCGACACCCCCGGATCCCAGCCTCTGTTTTCTGGATGGCAAATGAGAACAGTGGCTCCCAGCCCATAGAGGAGTAAAGATGTCAGATGGAACACAGAGTGATAGCCCAGAGCCAGGCACACAGGGGCAATGCTAAGGGGAGTTATCATTGTTATTGATGCTTTGGTTGATGTGTAGCCTTGGGTCAGCGGCTGAGGATTCTGAGAAACTTCAGACAATGGAGACTTCCTAAGGCCCAGATCTCTGGCCCAGGGCTCAGAGAGTGGTGATGAAAGGGACCACTCTTCCCTGAGTAAGGATCATATAAGGTGTCCTATCTCTGGAGCAGGACTTAGGGTCAGTCCAGTCCTGGCCCAACTTGCTGGTGACCTTGGCTTGGTGACCTGCTCTTTCTGAGCTCAGTGTCCCCCGAACCAGAGAGCACTGCCCTGGATGACTGCTCGGGCTTCCTCCTCATCTAAGGCTACTGTGACTGAACAAGTGTCACCTCCTGAAGGGGTCCACACCCCCCATTCTATAAAGGGATCGAGTAGCCCTCACTGCTGAGTTGAGCTCTGCTCTTTGCAAGGCCGTGTGCTGGGCGTGGGGACTCAGAGACTCTGACGGGGCCCTGCAGTTTGCTAGGTGAATAGACATGGTCATCTAATGAGGGGAGCTCAGTCACTGACTCCCTGTGTGACCTTGGGTAAGTCACCAGCCTGCTCTGGAGCTCCCTTTTGGCCCATTTGTAAGGGAAAGAGTTAACCATGGGGATGACTGCCCATGGCCAGGCCCCCAGCCCCATCTGGTCCCAAAGAGGTGGGTGGGTAGCCCATCCCCCATACCTCAGCCTCCGAGTCTAGTGACATCATCTCAAATCCTCTCTGTTTCCCTGGCAACTGGGGTGCTGGCTGAGGCTCCCCAGGGGCCTGGGCCGTCTGGATTTCCTTACATATAACTGTACCTTGTCCACATTTTCACAATTAAATTGTCAGTTTGGGTTAAGTGTTGTCTGCTGACAGCTGTCGACCTCTCTCTGGCTCCCCTCACTCTTCACTCAGAGCAGGTAAGTGAGAACATCTTCCCCCCTCCCTCAGTCCTGTGGAAAGAGGCTGGGATGGAAGCGGGAGGCAGGAGGGCTAAGTTCCAGCCCAGCTCTGCCATACATTTGCTGTGTGGTCTTGGGCAAGTCACTTGCCCTCTCTGGGTCTAGGTTTCCCCATCTTGAAAATAGGGCTATCATCTCTGCCCAGCCTCCCTCCTTCCCAAGGCAGCCACAAGTCTCAAAGGAGCCCATAACTGTGGCAGGGGTTAAAAACTGTAAAGCTCAGCTTGGATGCCAGGATGGTTCATAAAATGAGCAGGCAGACCTGGAAAGGGATTCCTCTGGGCCTCCATGAGATAAATGGGTAAGGTTAGTTCCCCCTCTGGTCTACCCTTCCTCTCTCTGGCTGCAGACCGAGCTCAGGTCTTCTCCTCTGGCCTCCCTCACAACCTAGGCTGAAAAGGCAGAAAAAAAATGCTCTTCCCAGCAGGTCCCGGCCCTGCAGACACAGAGGACAGGTACCAGGCCAGAGGGTCAAGGGCACTGCTTCCATGACAGGTGTGCCCATGCTGAGTGGCCAGGCTCTCTCTCCCCATGATGGTCCCAAGCATCCCTGCGCACACCTCAATTCTCTCCTCTCAGGCTCCCAGGAACTCTCTCCCCACGCCCCCCCCAAGATCTGCCCAGACTGGAATCCCACACCTGATCTCACCCCCTGCCCTCCTGCTTCGGACCTCCTCCGGGGCCCCCTTGGCAAAGCCCACGCTGCTTAGCCCAGCGCTCAGGGCATGGGCCTATCTTCCCCAGTCACTTTCCTTCCTGCTGCCCTAGATGCCAGCAGCACCGAGCCCTTGACTCACCCTTCCCCAGAACCAACCTTCTCCCTCTTGTCTTTGCTTAAGTTGCTCCCACTGCTGGGAATGCCCTCCCCCAGCCCCGGCCACCTGACAATTCCTCCCCCACCTGCACATGATTTATATAGACCTGAATGCTAAGTACAAATGAGCTCTCCATCTGGAACTGTTTATGTACCTGGCAGAAAAGGAACTAACCTTTATCAAGGACTGATTACGTGCAGAGCATTTTACATATATCATCTCTTTAAGCCCCGCTGTAACCCTAGCCGGTAAATTTCACCACTCCTATTTTCCAGATGAGATAACTGAGGCTCAGAGACAGGAAGTGTCTTATCCAAGGCCATACAGAGGTGGGATTGGGGTTACACCCCAAACTGTGCGATCCCAGAATGCATGCTCGTTTGGGGCCTTGGTGGAAACACTTCCTTATGGTTATGGGGTGGCCGGCATTCTGTGTACATGGAAATAGTATAAAGGGAGGTTGGACTGCTTTGCAAATGCCAGGAGCCACTGTGATATACCTAATGATGTCACATAGAAAAGGGGATGCAGGGAGACGCAGGGCCACCAGAGGGGTCATAGGTCTGTGCCCTAGAAGGAGGAGAACCTTCTCCCAGGAAGAGGTTGTCATGGAGGGAGGGAGCTCCCTTCCCGGGGGAAGATTGTAAGCAGAGGCTGGGTGAGGACACTCACTCACTCATCTGGCGACTTTGGAGCAACCACTGTCGAATGGCCTTGACGGAGCACCGGGGAGGCCGCGTGGGCGAGATGGAGCCAGTCGCTGGCCACGTGATGCTCCCAGAGCAATGGAGACACTTCTGCTCCAGCAGCCAGAACTTCCGAGATATGACAGGGTGGACGGCCCAAGTCTGTGGTTCTGAAATGACTTAGATAAATGTATATTTTTAGCTTTTTCACTGGTGAAGCCTCGTTGCTTCAGGTGTCTCTTGCCAGGTAACCAACCACGTCAAATTTTAGTGGCTGAAAGGAAAAACTGATGGATTCCCCTGATTCTGTGGGCCGACTGGGCAGTTCGGCCATTCTCAGTAGACCCACTCTCACGGCTGCACTTGACTGGTGGGCCAACCAGGCCTGGGTTCTGCTGGGATGGCCGGGCCAGCCGGGCCTCTCTCCGTGTGGCCTCAGGGCCACCCTCTGCAGAGACCCGTATCATTTAGTAGTGCAGCCTAGGCTTGGCCCCAAGGGGGTGGGTGCAGAGGCTGCAAAGGCCCCTGGTGTCTGGGCTCCAGAACATGCACAGCTTCACTTCTGTCACACCCATCGGTCCAAGTTAGCCATGAGGCTGGCCCAGACCAAGGGGTGGGGGAATAAACTTCACCTCGGATGGAGCCACATTTCTTTTTTTTCTTTTTTTATTTTTTTTAATGTTTATGTATTTTTGAGAGACAGAGAGACAGAGCGTGAGCAGGGGAAGGGCAGAGAGAGGAAGAGACACAATCCAAAGCAGGCTCCAGGCTCTGAGCTGTCAGCACAGAGCCCGACGTGGGGCTCGAATTCCCGAACCGTGAGATCATGACCTGAGCCGAAGTTGGCCACTTAACCAACTGAGCCCCCCAGGCGCCCCTGGAGTCACATTTCAAAGGGGTGTGTGTGTGTCCTGGGAGGAGAGGGATTGGTGCCATTAAAAAGCTACCTCACTGTCCTTCCCAGAAAGACTTCAGACCAGTGACAAATGACTACATGGCTTATGGGCTGGATGTCAGCAGCCCTGATTTCCCTGGTCTCCTGCACCATATACTGACTGATGTAAAACCGACTGCCTCCTCTCCCAGCCTCAGTTTCTCTCTGTGTGCAACAGGGGCATTGGCGCTGGTGGTCTCTGGCCTGGCGTGTGTTCAGGGTGAGACCCAGGTGCAGAAAACACTGAATTGTACCATACCGGAGAAGTGGCAGCTTAACCATAGCAGAAACTGCCCCAGCGGCTCACTGCTTCCCATTGACCCCATTCTGGTGACAGTCACTGCCCACCCCACCCCCTCAGCTCCCAGGGCTGCCTCCCCATGGCAATAACAACGGTCATTCAAAGGGAGGGCATGGGACTCAAGCAGGCCAATCTGCCACCTTCCCTGGGACCGATACAGCAGCCCAGAGAGATGGAAGTTCTCATTTACCCTGAATTCCAAACTTTGGCTATTGGCCGCTACATATACCCGGGGAAGGAACAAGGCCCATGTAGGCTCAAAGAGGGAGGTGAGAAGCACAAATGAGTTTCAGACAGCGCTCCCCAGGCTGCCAGCACCCCAGCACCCGCCCCAAACCCTGGGGAGCACAGCTCTCCCTTCAGGTCATCGGCCACCCCAGTGTCTCCTCCAGCTGCATGAGCCGATCGGTTTTTCTTCTGCTTAAGCTAGTTGGGGTTGGATTTCTCTCCTGGAGTTGAAAGAGGCCTGAGAAACACAAACATTGTCTCCTAAGCAGTCACCGCTACAACTAAACAATCGAGAGTTGAAAGCGGTCTTTCAGAAGTGATGCCCTCACTAAACATGACTGGTGGCATTTTGTTATGGGCACCCAGGAAAGAAACTTCTCGGCTGTCCCTGCCCCACCCCCACCCACCCAAGCCGGCTCCCTGAGGCTTGTAAAATAGCAACGCCTCCCCAGAGGTAACTGAAGAAGAGGAGAACAGAACTCCCAGGCAATGGGCAGAGAGGCTCAGGCAACCATAGCCTTCGGTTTGCAGCCAGGCTCCAGCACTCACGGACTGCAAGATCTTGCAAACCTTACCAGACAGGGCTAGGGTCAGTGTAGGAGCAGAGCAATGCTGGGCTTGCCCACGGGCACAGAAACTGCTTAGCACACAGCGGGTGCTGGGTCAACCAATATTACTTCTTTCCTGCAACGTTATCTGCCAGTAAACTTGAAGAGACTGGTTTAAAGGTGATCCCATTTTGCAGATGATGAAAGCAAGGATCACGGAGGCTGAGAGACTTGACCAGGGTCACACAGTGGGTAAGTGAAGGGAGGGGAATCTGAGAGCCAGGCCCAGGTATTCTGATGACATACCTGATGCTATTTGATCACCCTCCCCCTTTGTCTGGAAGATATGGTCTCAGGGGTCATGCCAGCCCCCTGGGTCAGGGGATAGCTGGGCTGGGTTAACCTGCCCAGACCCCTGTTCACCTGCCTTGCCCGGAAGGCCTTTCTAAAATGCACTCTAGTGCTGGGGCACCTGGGTGGCTCCGTTGGCTAAGCGTCAGACTTCGTGTGGGCATGATCTCGTGGTTCATGGGTTCCACTGTCGGTGCAGGGCCCACTTGGGATCCTCTGTCTCCCTCTCTCTCTGCCCTGTCCTTGCTCTCACGTGCTCTCTCTCTCTCAAAAAGAAAGAAACATTAAAAGATAAGACTGAAATAAAATGATAAAGTAAAATGCACCCTAGTGCTGGGGCACCTGGGTGGCTCGGTCGGTTAAGCGTCCAACTTTGGTTCAGGTCATGATCTCTCCATTGGTGAGTCTGAGCCCTGCATTAGGCTCCGCACGGACAGTATGCAGAACCTGCGTGGGATTCTTTCTCTCCCTCTCTCTCTCCCTCTTTCTCTGCCCCTCCCCCAGTTGCATGTGCACCCTCTCTCTCTAGCAAAATAAATCAACTTAAATAAATAAATAAATAAATAAAATGCACCCTAGTGCTGGAAACAGGGCACTTTGGTCTCATAGTGTCCACTGTGCTCACGGTTCATCCTATGCCATAGGTAGGAGTCAAGGAGACCCTAGACCTGGGTTCTGGAGTTGAAAATGCACTTGGGAGGGTTACCGAGTTCAATCCCCCTCACAGATGGGGTGACTGGGGCTCACATAAAGGGCAAAACACTTATCTGCCATCACACAGCAAACTACCGACAGGGCTGAGGGCCTACACCCAGGTTACCTGTCTCCCCATCCAGGGCTCCTGGAAATAGCTGATTCACCCCGAGGCCCTGGCCCCACGGGAGGGAAGCTGAGATGGATGGAGGGATCCATAGAGGCCAGCAGGATGAACGGAACTGGAACTCCCCCGCCCCCATGTCCTTTCAGCCTGGGAGCCCCCCTGAACAGGCTGTGTGCAGGGGTGGGGGGTGGAAAGGTGTGTGCCCCTGACCAATGGCAGTCAGGCAGGGGCTGAGAAGCCCCCGGACAGGAAGCCCCCAGCACGTCTGGGCGATCAGATAACCAGAATCACCGGGGGTAATTGAGGAGAAGGAAAATATATTAACATCTACAGCAGCAGCCAAGGGCATGCCCGCCCAGCCTAGATTATCAGAGGCTTCCCCCCTCTCCCCCTGAAGGGGCGCTTGTAACCCAGCCGGCCAGCACAGCCCTGACACAGCTGCCCTTGAGGAGCCCCTGGACAGGAGGAAGGAGGAGAAAAAGGGAAGGGGAGAAGTCCTTTTGTCCTAAAGATGAAAAATGTTTTTTCTCGCAAGTGTCCCTGAGAATCCCAAGAATGTCTGAGGTGTCCGACTACTCAGCTGATACAAATGGGGAACCTGGCATCCAGAGAGGGGCAGACCTCTGCCCCAGGCCTCCCTTGACTCTGAATCCAGGGTTTTGCCACCACTTCATGCTTTCCCTCACCTCCCGGGGCAGGGTTCTCAGCCCTTAGCTAATGCCTGGGTCATAATTCACAAGACAGAGCTGAGTATCAGGGAGGAGACGGGAGGGCTCAGGGCTGGGCTTCAGGAAGTCTGGGATTTTCTCCTGGCTTCCCTCAACTCCTGTCACAGTGGAAAGTCACTATCCTCCCATCTGACTTAATGGGGGCCATCAGCTATAGTGCACACGGAGCCAGAAATATCTGGGTTCAGATAGCAGCTCCAACACTTGCCAGTCCCACCCTTTTGAACCTCAGCCTCCATATCTGTGAAATGGGGATCTTTATCCCATCTTGGAGAATATAGAAGATTTGATAGGATTGCGTTAGTCCCATTTATGGATAAGGAAACAAACACTTGGGGAGTTTCAGCAATTTGCTCAAGCAGTGTGATACTGCTAAAAATGAAATTGGGCAAGATCAGTATTGGAGCCCAAGTCTGTGTGACTCCAAAGGACTTTCTGTTTCTACTCTAGCTGGGAGCCAGAAGGAGATTTCTGGCTGAAGTGCTGCTTATGCAAATGTTTCCAGGCAACTCATTCAGCCTCTCTCTAAGCAGAAAGTTAGACCCAGAGGTGGGTGCATCCCAACTGGACAGAGGCCACCTGGAATGGCTCCCACTGTGGTGGCCAGAGTGCCTTGCAGTGGAAGAGCTGACACTCTTGACCCCAGCCTTTTAGGTGGAGCAGCCTTGATTCTCCCCCCTCCTTCTAGACACCCCACACAAAGCCCCACCACCTTCCTACAGCTTTTATAACCCCTAGCCTCCCCCCAGCTATTACTGACCCTAATGCTCTAGGAGAGGAGACTGGGTGTCCCAGCACGTGGACATGTGCACTTGGTGCTGAATGCGTGGAAGCTGTGTGTGCATTCTCCCTGAGAGCACAGAAGGGCATCTCTGTGCATGAACTAGACCGGGGTACAGGGTTTGGCCTCATCTTGAAGATGTATATGGCCATTTCACTTGTGTGTGCTACTGAATATGGGTGGGCATACGGTGGGGGTGCCAGTATCTCCCGAGCGTGTTGTGACCTGTTGTGGGGTGATAGGTCCCAGCCCTGGGTGCAAGGGGGACTGGCTGTCCACGTGCAGAGGGTATTTTGTATGGCCTAGAACCTGCAGCGGGCTCTGTGGACCCAGATGCGTGTGTGTGCCTGGAGGGACGAGCAGGCAGGCTGGGGTAGCTGCAAAGAACAGGGAAAATGGTGTTTTAGGGACCGGAGACAAACCCCTCTTCACCAAGTCTATGTTTCCTTTCTATGAATGAACTGGATTATCTTTGATATTATGCTTGGGAATGAGGCCCCTGGGGTGGGGGCAGACAGAAGCCATGGCAACCTCAGCACCTGACCCGCAAGTTAGAAATACGGGGGGGGGCGGGGGGGGAAGGGAGGAGGACCGTGTACCATCAGCTAGAAAGGCCAAGGTGTGTGTGTGAGAGGGATGGGCATTCACCTAACCAGTCTTAGGGAAGTTGCCTCAGAAACACAACGCTAGCGGCAGCCCAGGTCTATGCTGGGCAGGAAGCACCTCTGTAGTCCCTTCTAGTTTCTAAAACCCAGTTCTCGGCCGGTAGCCCCCTGGAGGCAAGGTGTCCAGAAAACTCCCCAACAGTCACCCCCAGAGGCTGGAACGCCTGCCTTCTCGTGCCTAACGTTTACAGCGCGCTTCTGTGCGCGAAGCTCTCTCGCTTCCTTTCTCCGCACAGAGCTCGGAATGGCTGATCCCTTTTCCAGAAGTGGAATCAGAGGACTAGAGAAATGACCCCCTCAAAGGACTTACTGGGACGCTAGCTCTCGGGAGCTGGGACTTACCGGGACACCTAAAATAATCGAGCTGCAAAAACCCCTAGTGATGTCCGCCAGGCTCCAGGCTGAGACCTCAGTGGGACTTCCCCCTTGAGCCCTGGGGTCCTCCTCTGTCAAACCAGACTGGTTGAGGGTCCTTACTGGGCTTGCTGCAAGGGTTAGAAATCTGCCCTACCTGGGCCCCACGTGCCGCAGGTCCTCCGTAGGCTCGGAGCAGGCACGCTTGTTAAAACACCGGCTACACTTAAAAAGTCCCCCCTTTGTAACTCGACGGGGTGCGAAGTCCTCCGTGCCGCTGGCGCCGCGGGTCCGTGGCGTCCGCGGGGACCCCGCCCCCGCCCCCCGCGCGCGGCCGGAGCCACCGGGTGGGGTTTCGGCGCGCTGACGTGGGCGGATCAAAGCCACTGCCCGCGCCTTATAAACCAGTTTGGGCGGACGGCGCCGGAGACCGTGCGGCTGCAGAAGGAGAGCTCCGGCGAGCGGGCGAGCGCAGGCCCCGAGATCCCAGCGCAAGCCCCCAGCAGCCCGAGTCCGCGCTGAAGTCCTCGCGGGACCCGAGCCGGCCGCCGTTCGCCGGGATCCCGGGCGTCCTGCCGCGGCCGCTTCGGGAAGAGGGCGCCCTCGCCGCCTGCCCAGCCCGGAGAGCGCTCGGGGCCGCTGGGGGCCGCGCTCGCCGCGCCCCGGCCGGCGCGGGCAGCAGGGCACTCAGTGCGCGCCCGGCGAGCGCCCCAGGAGGTGAGCAATGGCCGTGGGCAGCGCGCGTGGGCTCAGCGGGGACCTGCTAGGGCCGGGGCGTTTGAGTCCGAGGGGGACAGCGCGACCCCGTTGGGCACCGACTCCCGGGTAAGCACATCAAGCCCTCCTCCACACCTCCCCTCTGCGGGTCTCCGAGGAATCCCCACGAGGAGCGCAGCCCCGCAGGGGCCCGGGGGCGCTGGCTTTCCCGGCCTGTATGCCGGAGGTGGGTCGTGCCGATTGTGCGGGCCGCTGCCAGCCTCCCCGGCCCCGCTTCCCGGGTTAGACCCTCTCCCTCCCAGTCGGAGCGCGAATGAGGTCATGCCCGAGCCATCCCGGGGGTGGGAGACTTGGATAGTGAGGCAGGGCACAGGGTGTGTGTGACGGGGCGGGAGAGGGTGGCCAAAGGCAGAGAACTACGGTAGCGCTGGTACCCGACTGGGGAGTGGGGGCGGACGCCTCGCTTCTGGAGACCGACTCCCAGAAGCCGCACGGGAGAGGGGAGAACCAGGACTTTGTTTACAGACCTGAGCTCCAGGCTGGGGGGTGGGGAGAAGGAGAGTCCTATCCCGGGACCGGAGGCACATCTGGAGCCGCCTCGAATATCTGGCTGAGCTCGCGCACGAGCCCCACAACTCCCGCCTCCTGGTGCTGAGGTGTCTCCATGACCTCAGGATCCTTAGACTCTCGGGGTCTGGCCCCAGAGGGGTGGCGGGAGGTGCCCGGGTACTCCCACCCCACCCTTCCCACTTCCAAAATAATCCGTCTCGCGGGTAACCCGCCGCATCGTCCGCAGCCGAGCAGACAGATTTCGCAAGACTCGCGGCTGGGGTCAAACCCGGGTTGTGGGCCCGACCTAGCTCCGCGTCGCAGGTAACCTTGAAGCGGTCGCTTGGCGTCACCGGCTCGCAAGGTCGGCTCTGCCGGCTGCGCAGCCCGAGGCTTCAGGCCCGGCCCGCGCCGACCTGACGCGCTGCGTAGACGCTCGGCCCCGAGCGCCGAGCCGGCTCCCGGTCCAGTGCGGGCTCATCCCGGTAAGGGAGGCTCGGCGTGGGCCGGCCGGCTTGGCTCAGAGGGGCGGCCGCCCTGGCAGCGGTGTTTGCAAGGACTTCCAGAGCTCAAGCCCTATAACCACCTGTTGGAGCCGGATTGCGGCCACTGAGCTCACGGTGTGGGAGACCACTTCTCGCTCTCTTGGCCCTTAACGCCAGCGCGGGGACGAAGGGACAGCCTGTCTCTCCCAAAGACACTGCGCTTTGACGCGGGCCCCCTACGCTCTAGGCCCCAAGGGAGGCTCAGCTCTGGGCCTGAAGCAAAGAGTCGAGCGGTTCCGGGCTGACCGCGACAAGTGGATGACTTATAATAGAACAACCAGCACTGAGAGGGCACTTACTCTACGCCTCATCCCATCCCCAGACGGGGACACCGGGACCCAGGAAGAGGAGGGGACCTGCCCCAAGTCCCACCGCGCTGGAGGCAGCAGCGGATCCCACCTCGAACCCCGGCGTAGCGCCCCCTGGCGGGCCTGGGGCTCCGCGAGGCGAGTGTGCCCTGACCCACGGGGTGCAGGCTGAGGGTGACCCAGCAGCCGACGCCTCTGTCCCGGACGTTCTTACACGGGACAGGAATACTCCGTCAGGGCTCAGAGGCCAGGCCAGACGCTGCCTCTCCCACCAACGTACTGGGGTAGTAGAGGGAGAAGGCCGGGACCACCGGGGCCTCTCAGAAAGAGCCTGGAGTAGCTGTAGGCCTGGGTCCCCATTTGCTGTGACCCGGGCGGCCCCTCCTCTCTTTGGGCGAGTTGAGCTGGACATGGATCATCCCCTGCTGTGAGTCTGCACTCTCCTCCGTCCGCGTGCAGCCCCTTCCTCCTCCCCACTCTGGAATGCTGGGCGCCTGGGGGGGGGGGTTCACACTTCAGGATGAGGTGGGGGGAAAAAAAAGAGACAGTGACTGGAGTTTTCGTAGTCTCCTCTCCCCGCATATCCAGCCTATATATTTCTCATTCTCAAGAGTGTGGTAAACTTTCATGGTCAGTAAGACAAAGGGTTTGGATGCAGGCTGGGTGGGAGGAGGGGGCTCAGTTACACTGAGAACCCCGCTGAGACCGCTGGCCTTGGACTCCGCACGTTTGTAGTGAGCGCCTCCGAGTTAGGCGCCTAGCGGGAGACTGCGAAGGAGGAAAAAGACACGTAATTCAGGGTTTTCTCCTTGCTTTCTTCTGGGTTATGCCGCAAGGCTCCAGATAACATTGCGGTTTCAAATCTGTTGCGTGTGCCTAAGGCACACACGTAGACGCACACACTCTACAAGTATTCGTAACAGTGTAAACTCAGGCAGAGGCGAGCTCAAAGACCCGCAGGCTCCTGGGAGGCTTGAAAGACTTCAGGAGATGCGCGGTCAAGTCCAGTCCCTTGTTTTATGAAGGAGAACTGAGCCTGGGGATGGTGGAGGGCTCACCCAAGGTCACACATCCAGATGAGAACGCCCCCTTCCTTCTCAAGCGCCCCTTGTAAGGCGGGTGACTTCTTTTTCCAACTCCCCAAGCCCTTAAGAAAGGAATCTCTTTGTCTTTGCTCCTCCCCAGGGGAGGTGGTGGGGGCTGCTTTTGTCTCGAGAGAATGCCAGGTGTTGGTAAATTTGGGAGAAGCTGGGAAGGGAGTTAATGAGGTGAGGATGAAGCGAGGGAAGACCAAAAGGAAAAAAAAAAAAAAAAAAAAAAAAAAAGATGGAGAAGAAAAAGAAAAAAGCCCCGAGGAGGAGCAGCCCTGAGACCTGCGGGCGGGGTAACGGTTGCTCCGCGGCGCTAGGACGCCCCCTCGCGGTCAGAGGCGGCATCGCGCCGGCCCAGTGAGCACTGCTTAGCGTCGGCCAGGCGGTCCCGACCTTGGCTTGGGCCTGGGCACCGCCCGACACTCCAAAGGGGGACTTGGAGACTCGCGAACCACTGTACAAAGACCTTTGCCATTCCGTTTCTCATCCTCCCCTGCACTGATACTCATGGTAAGCCCCCATTTCCTAGTCTTCTGACCACTCGCGAACTCATAGGACATCTGGGCAGACGTGGGAATAGCACACGGGGCACGGACCTGCCGCTGGCTCTGGGTGAACAACGCCGTTTCCACCTCCCGGGCCGCAGATTACTCATCTGCGAGATGGGGGCAGTGATGGTACCTATCTCGCAGGGTTGCTAGGAGGAGCAAATGCGATCGTGTTAGATGAACTTTCTTTACAAAGGTGAATTGTGTCTGAATCACGGTTGTGTCCCTGGTTTACAGGGGAGGTAAACTGAGACCCAGTGGGAAAGGAGAATTGCCAAGCCCCTACTAACTAGTAATTGATATTTTGGAGATAACGCAGATCCTGGGCCTGGCCGATCTGCCCTCTCGCGCGCGCCCGGCCTCCGCCGTGACCCCCTTCCTCCTTTCCCTTGCGTCCCTACCAGTCAGTATGCCCTGGGGCTCCATCTGCCTCGGTGTCTTTCCACGTCGGTCTCTGACCGGCTTTCTCCCTCTCGCTGTCTCTGGTCCTGTCGCCCGCTTCCCTGCCCGCCGGCAGCCCCGGTCCCAGCCTGGGGGCCGCGCTCTATGGACACGCCCTCGGCCGCGCTCGGGCGACACCTAATTTGAGCCAGACGCCGGCCGCGTCCCGGGCTGTGCGGGGCGGGAGGCTACGCCCGCCGCGCGCTCGGCCTCCCGGGTCCGACCCCTCCTTTGTAATTTGAATAAAACGCCCCCCCCCAAGCCCCCGCCCTGCGCTCCGCCTTAACCCGCCGCCTCCGCTCTCTCCCCGACTGCAGGCGGCGTGCTCGCAGGACGATCCGCGGTGGCCGTGCCCGCGGCGGGACTTCGGTGCAGCTCCTCGAGGGTGCGACCCCCGAGCGCGCGTGCGGCGCCACCATGAGGGCGCGGCCGCGAGTCTGCGAGGCGCTGCTCTTCACCCTGGCGCTCCAGACCGGCGTGTGCTACGGCATCAAATGGCTGTAAGTAGGGACCCGGTGTCTATGCCATCGGGCTCCGGGACCGGTGGCTGGAGGTGGCGGCTAACGTTAAGGGTGCCCCTGGGGATCGGGTGAGCGTGCCCAAGACCCAGGAGCAGAAGCTAGCTTGGGGGTCGTGGGCAAGTCACTCTTCTTAAGCCTCCTTTTCCTACTCTGTAAAATATCGTCCTTACCTTCCGGAGGGTTGTGAGGCAGGAGCGAGACAGGGCGTGGAGAACGACAGAATTGCCTTGTCCTGTACAGCTGAGGGTTGCGCAAGGCCTCCACAGGGACAGATGGAAAAAGACAGCCTGGTCAAGGGCCCCAGTCAAGAGGGTCTGTGGCCCGCACCGGGGCCTGCTCAATATCATCTTTCCTTGGCAGTCTCCGGACCCTAGCTGAAGATTCTCAAACAGTACTGACCCCTCCACCTGGGTGACCTTGGGGGAAGTGTCACTCAGCCTTTGGGAGCCTCAGTGTCCTCTGTCAAAGGAGGGTGAGAGTCTACCTCACTCAGATCAGATGAGAAGAGGCTCATGAAAGAACTTCATAAACTGTCAGAGGCTCTGCACATGTGAAGGGTATTCCTTTAGATAGAAATTATTAATGGCTGGGTAGGTGGGAGAGGGAGGTCCTCTTCCATCCAGTAGAAGGGAGTGCCTGCTCTGTGCAGGGCTGTGGGCGGTGCGGGGGGAGGGGGGGCGGGAGGGGGGAGGAGTAAAACCCAACCCCTTCCCTTCCCGGAGGAGCTGCCCTCTAGGCTGGAAGAGATAAGCCCAGGCCGTAAATAACTCCAAGTGCCCTACCAGTGACCAAGGTGGTGGTGTGGATGGGCCCAGAGGAGGGGAGATCACCTGGTGGGGGGCACACAGTTGGGACCCCGGGGTGATTTTTCAGCAGTGGTGAGCCTTGGTTGGGCTTGAGGAGTCTCTGGGAGTTTGGTGGGCGAGGTCAGTGGGGAGGAGGGCACTTCGGGTGGAGGGACGCCCTGAGTGGTGCGGACATCCAGGACAGGACAGGTCTGGAGTTGGGGGGTGGGGAGGGAGCCATGCAGATAAGAGAGGCAGGGACAGATTATGGGAGCTGGGGAAGGGCTATGAGGAAGTTTCGTGGATTAGCTGCAAGACAGGGCGATAGTGGCCAGCAAACAGTCCTGAGGTCACTGGCGCTGCCCCTCCTGGGGCTGAGTTACCGATTAATTGGTGATTCAGGAGGGTAACCCCATCTTCTGGCATTTCTTGTTTGCAAGGAGAAGCATGGGCTTAGCGGCTCTTCTCTGCTGCTTCTGATTAGTTTTGTGAGACGTCAGCCACCTTCTACTGCCGGTACCTGGCCCTGCGCCAGTTGGTGGGACCCTCTGATCCTCTGATCGGAGAGTCCAAGCCCTCCTCGCCTACCACACCATTTTACAGACAGGGCATTTGAGGTCCAGGGCATGGAAGGATTTGCCAGAGAGCACTAGGAGCAGAGGCTGAGAACTAGGCTTGCGCCTCAGGCGCTGTGGGGGACAGTGCTATCATTCCCGCGCCATAGTGGGGATGCTGAGGCCCTGACAAGTGTGTCACTTGCACAAGCCCCCAGGCTGGCAGGTGGCCGCGTGGGGCCTGGAATAGATGGCTGGCTAAGCCCAACATCCATGCTGATCCCACTGCATAGCCCAGGCTGCCCCCAAAATGGATACAACTCGCTGTCTGCCTTCCAGGAGCTCCTGGCCTCTCGGGGGAGATGGACACGTACACATACAAAGTGGGCTTTGGGCTGTGTCCTGGGAGAGGGAGTGTGGGAGCCCAGGGGAGGGACGTTTAGTCCCATCTAAGGAAGGTGACTTTGGGCTGGGCTTCAAAGGATCGGTAGGATTTTGATGGCCAAGGATGGAGTGCAAAGCAGGCACCTAGGCAGGAGGGAATAGCAGAAACAAAAGCAAACAGGCAGGACGGTGCATGTGGGGAAACAGAGAAACCAAGAATTCTAGGAGCCTACTAGTAAATCCCCGGACTCTGTTCCAAGAGCTTTAGTCACTTAATTTTGATGATACTCCCGCGAGGTCGGTGATATTCTTTTCACTGCCATTTTACAAATGAGGAATCTAAGGTACAGAGAGGTTCAGTAACTGGCCCAAGATCACACAGCTAGTTAATGGTGGCTGTGGGATCAGAATCCCGGGCAGATGGGCTCCATTCAGCCAAACCCCTTGATAGTGGTTAAATTCTTGCTGGAGCTAAAGATATAGGGGGAGGCAGGAGTGGAGTTTAAGCAGTGTGTGTGTGTGGGTGTGTGTGTGTGGGTGTGTGTGTGTGTGTGGCCAAGCACTGTTCTAAGTGCTTTATGTTTATTGTTCACCCCCATTAAACAGAAAAAGAAAGGGAGGCACAGTTGTCTCAAACTCACAGGGTGTCACATCAGCAGAGGCAGGATGTGGACTTAGGCTGTCTGGCTCTGTGGCCTCTTGGTCTCAGAGAGCCACAGGACAGTTGGGAATAGGGAAGTGTACAGTGGGGCGGGGAGGCTGCGGACTCACCCAGGAGACTCAGCTGTCCTGGGGTTGTCCCCGGGGGCCCTGCTGCCCTGGGCTTTGGAAAGGAGGCTGAAGACGAAAGGGGTATCTGACATAAGAACTGAAACCAGATGTGGCTTGATGGCCCAGAATGTCCACCTGTTGGGGACCTGGGACTCAGCCTGAGCTTTGCCGATTCACTAGCCTGGAGCCAGGCCTCAGGCATATCAATCGCTTCAGCCTCTCAGAGTCTCAGTTTCCTCATCTCAAAAATGGGAGTGAAAGAGCCCTAGCCTGGGATCTGGGAGGCCTGGGTCCTAGCTTGGCTCTGCCTGATTGGCTGTGGACATGTCTGGGCAAGCCCTGCCCTTCTCCCCCTCAGTGTGTCCCCACCTGCACAATGAGATGGGGACACTGAGGCCCGGCAAGGGCCAGTGACTTCCCCAAGGTTGGGCACAGCAACTGAGCTGGAGCTGAAACCCAGGTCTCTGCGGCGCCCCCCTTCCCCCCAGCCACTCCCAGGAGGACCCTCGACTCCTAGATGATAGAGACCTCGGCCACCGCAGTGAGCACCCTTGGCGCAGGCCTTGCTTGTGAACTCTGTTCCCTCCTGTCCTCTCTTCCACCCTCTCCCCCCATGGCCCCATCCCTAGATAAACCAAAATGTTTTCAATTAGGGGTCTGCTGCAGCGAGGCAAGCCTGAGGAGAGGTCCAGACGGCGACTCCCCCGCCTCCCACCATAATCCTTGATTACTTCCCCAAGGGGGACTTAGTTAGAAACGGTCATTACCACTAATTACCAGATGACCACATTGCCCTCCTCAGGAGTGGAATCCGCCGCCTCCTGCCTCCTGATCTCCCGGCCCACACGCTGCAGCTGGCCGCTCTGTGTACAATGCTCTCTCCAGCCGCTCCTGGCCCACCAAGCATCTCCAGACCGTTTCCTATCTGTCCTCTGCCTCCATGGCAGTCTGGACCTCATCTGGGAGTGTCCTCCCCAGGCTGTCCCTCGTAGCACTTCCTCTGACAGGAGGCAGAGGCTTGGTGACTTCAGAATTGGACAGACTGACGCCCAGAGTGGCCCAGGTCCTCAGGCACCAGGAGCACAGAGCTCCCCTTACTGGGAGCCAGGGCATCTGGTGCTCAGGAACCGCCAGTGCTGAACTCCCTGGGGAAAGGCTGCCCCTACTTCTCCACTTCTTGACTGGAGCAGAAGCCCAGGGAAAAGACTCAGAAGGCAGCCACACTGCTTGAGTGCCCACTGCATACCTCGTACTGTGCAGGGTATTTTCTTGCATGTAACATATCATCCTTCCCGTCATGAAACTGCAAACTGGCTCAGAGGGGGAAGGAAGAAAGTCG
Organism: Cryptoprocta ferox; assembly: GCA_028646485.1. Lineage (NCBI taxonomy): Eukaryota > Metazoa > Chordata > Mammalia > Carnivora > Eupleridae > Cryptoprocta > Cryptoprocta ferox. The sequence continues at coordinate 55,118,404 of CM053575.1, read as the reverse complement.
GGCAAGGATGAAGGGCAGAGTGGGCTCAGGACAGACTGAGCGTTGACAGCCCCCAGCCCGGAAGAGAGGGGACCCGGGAAGGAGAGGCCAGGTCCCAGGAAGATGGCATGGGGAGGACACCGAGCATCCAGGTGCCAGAGCACCTGTGTCCTCCTCTGTACAAAGTGGGGAGGAGGGTGTATAACCTCCCAGTCTGCCCCTTCGAGGTGCTGGGAGAATGGGGCAGGGCAGGGAGCGAGAGGTTCTGCCGAGTGGGGAGTGTCGTGCCTACTCGGGATCCTGTGTGCACGGTGTTTGCTGGGAACAGGTGTAGGGGCTGTACCAACCGAGAAACCGGCTGAAAGGATGACATCTGCCTCTGTGTGGTCACGCCTCACCCAGTATGGGCTATAGGGATTCAGACTAGAGGTTCCCTGAGGTGTCCTGGCATAGATAGGCCTCAGTGGCTCAGAGGACCAGGGAGGACTAGACGGCCCACTGTAGCTCAAGCAACCAGGCCTAAGGTCTGCACCCAGATACGCCAGACATTTCTCTGCTCACAGTTTGGAGGACAGGGACGGACCAGGGGTAACAGTGAGGACAGACTGCCCAAGACACCCACAATTGATCTCAGGCTAGCTTGTGCCACCCAGACTGCAGACATCAATCACATCAGGCCATGCCCACTTGTCCTGGGTTGGCTTCCCAGGCCTCTGGGAAAACTTCTGGACTTTGGAGTTGTAGGAGGGGTGGGGCACGGCAAAGAGAGGGGCAGGGGGAAACTAACTTGTTAGGACTTAATGTAGCACCTGTTATCTGTCTCCGCCCCTCCAAGACCTCTAGGAGTTCCCATTTTGTAGGTGATGCTCAGAGAGGTGTAGCAATTTGCCCATGATTATACAGCAGGTAGAGGGCACTCTGGTCCAAGTTCACGGGGCAACAAGCAGCGGCCATCCCACTATGGATGGTCCATATGTTTTATATACATTATCTTACGGAAGTCTTGCCCTCATCGCTTAATGTAGAAATTATCGTTGTGGGGACTCAGTCGGTTAGACAACCGACTCTTGATTTTGGCTCAGGTCATGATCTCCCTGTTCGTGGGATCGAGCCCAGCCTCGAGCTCTGCACTGACAACGCAGAGCCTGCTTGGGATTCTCTCTCCTTCTCTTTCTGCCCCTTCCCTGCTTGCTCACTCTCTCTCGCTCTCAAAATAAATATTTTTTTAAAAAAAGAAATTATCATTTTCATATAACAGATGAGGACCATGAGGCCCAGAGAGATTGGGTAACTTACCCATGTCACACAGCTGTGCCTTAAGCCTGGGCTCTTCCCTAGGCCAGCCCATGAACTGGAACATTTGGATCATTGCCTTGTAACTGTTGAAAGGTCTGTGTAGCCATTAGACTAGGGGCTCCTTGAGGAAAGGATCTGTGTCATGTTCATTATCAAATGAGTCCAGGAAGAGCTGGTGCTTAGTAAATATTTCTTCCACAAGTAGATCAAGTTCATTTATTCGTTTAGGTACAAGACAAAGGGGAAAGGCATTCCTGGCATCAGGAAAAGCCTGGGCAAAGGCATGGTAGCAGGGCAGTCCCTGTTAGAGAAGCCAGGAGTCTGGTATGGCCAGATATCAGGGCACGCCGAGGACAAGGACAAGAGGCTGGAGAGGGCTGGGGGACCAGGTTTGAGGCAGCCCTTGGCCTTGACTAAGTGGGTGCTGGTAGGAAAAGACCGCCAAGGCAGTGATTGTAGTAACTTTCCTTACTGGGCACTGACGGGCTGTGTCAGCCCTGGGCAGAAAGCGTGAGGCTCACGCAGTTACTCCCCCAGGTAATGCTGAGAGGTGTGCTGGGCTAGGAGAGGCCAAGTGACTTGTTCAAGGTCCCAAGGGGAATGACACAGCCAGGAGTCTACCTCGGCCTGCACTGCTCTTTAGCAAGGTGCTACCTCCCTTAGGGTCTCAGGCCAGGGGTTCCGGATCTCGGCCTCACCCAGTCTCAGCCCTGACCCTGGGTGAAGACCGTGGGGCTCGCAGCAAGCAGGGCCCACAGCACTGTGGCTGCAGATTGGACGATCCTTGTCCTCGGCTCCTCCAGGGTCTCTGCTGGGCTGCTGAGGGCCAGCTGGCTCTGGGGCAGGGGTAAGTCTATGCAGAACACTTTAAGGCTGTTGGGGTCCCTCTAGTCTGCGCTTCGAGGAGGTGCTGACTGATGCAGCCTGCGACAAATGTGAGTCCAGGACCCTGGTCCTAGAGCCTTGCAATCCCAGTGCCTAGAGCCAGATCTGGGAAGCTCTTCAGTCCTACAACATCACCAGGTTCATAGGCATCCCCAGGCCAGCATTTCCCAAAGCATGGATGAGGTCAGTGCCTCTCAGACAAAGGGCTTTGTACTTGCAAGACTCCAAGAGTTACACAAAACCAAGCCTGTTGCTTTGCTGTGGGACTTCTCAGGGCCTTTAAAATGCAAATGTGCATTAATGACTCTCCGAAGGGGGACACAGCAGATCATGTTCCCCAAATGTGCCTAATTCTGGATCCCTTTTTTCAGTGTCTCACTGGAATACATTCTGGGAAATACAGTTTACAGGTACAGACACTGAAGCCCAGAAAGGGACAGTGATTTTTCGAAGGGCACACAGCAAGTTAATGGCTAAGTCCAATTTATGGCAACATTGAGTGGCTCTTTTATCCCTTCATAAATCCCAAGCACGTGTGTGGGATTTTACAGCCTAATAAGTAGTTTAATAATTCAGTGAAGCAATGTATGGTAAGCTCCTAACTCATACTGTGCATCTAGTGAGTGTTCAATTAATAGTATGTATTGTAATGATGGTGATCGTAATCATCACTTAGCGCAGCGTCTGGCCCATATAGGTGCTCAGGGTTCAATGAATGTACAATAAAGAGTGATAATTCACAGTCATGTGAGAGCTAAATAAGGCAGTGGGTGTGACACTTTGTGGGCTGTAAAACTGTTTATTGTTAGTATAACTGTAGTAAAGTGTAGGTAGGATGGAGGTCACGATCGATCCTACATTATGAATGAGGGCCTGGCCCCGAGAGGGACAGCGATGTGCCAAGGTCACAGGGAGCAGAAGGGGGCCGGGTCTTTGCCTCTTAGTTTCCAAACTCCTTGCAGCAAAGGCCCCCCATGAACCCACTGAGCAACGGCTGGGACCCGTAGGGCAGGTGCAGGCAATGGGGCCCCTGACGCTCTGTCTTTCCTTCCCTTGGCTGTGGCCCTTCGGTGGTGTGCAGGGCGCTGTCCAAGACCCCGGCGGCCCTGGCACTGAACCAGACGCAGCACTGCAAGCAGCTGGAGGGGCTGGTGTCCGCGCAGGTGCAGCTGTGCCGCAGCAACCTGGAGCTCATGCACACCGTCGTGCACGCCGCCCGCGAGGTCATGAAGGCCTGCCGCAGGGCCTTCGCGGACATGCGCTGGAACTGCTCCTCCATCGAGCTTGCCCCCAACTACCTGCTTGACCTGGAGAGAGGTAGGGGCCGGCGCGGGCTGCCAGGGCCCACGGAATGCGTGCAGGTGGGGACGGACGAATTCAGGCATAAATATATGTGTGTTTACATAGCTGGGTGAATTCACGGATGGATGGATGGATGTTGATGGCTGGGGGACGGGCAGGTGAGTGAATAGGTGGGTGATGGATGGATACACAGAAGAATACAGACGTGGATGGCAGAGGATGAATTAATCATAGATACGGGTATCCAGGCATGAATTGATGAATGAATAAACATATAGTGAGTGAATATGCGAGTTGCAGGGGAGCCTGAAATGGTAGCACAAATGCCTGTGTACCGCATACGTAAAGGGAAGGATGAATGAGGCCAAGGAGGCTCTTGGGAGGGAGTACGTGACAAGAAGACAGGAAAGCCACCACCGGGCAGACAGGTGTGCCACAAAGTAATTCTAGACCGAGGTGACTGAAGATGCTGTGAGATGCACAAGTGACATAGGAACTCCCCTTTCTGGAGCAGGCGGCTTGCAGGGTGGGCTTGGGGGGCCTGCGTACAGTAAAGAGCCTTTTGAAGGCCAAAAGTGCCCCAAAGGATCTAATCCCTGCCCCCGCACGGTAACAGCTAAGGATTGCATAGCACGTGACAAAGCTTCCTTCCTTCCTGAATGATGGGCTCTCTAGAGCAAGCCTGTGAGGTAGGTATTATCATTCCCATTCTACAGTTAAGGAGACTGAGGCTTGAGAAGGGGAGGTGACTTGCTTGCACCTGAAGCTAGGACCCCCTACAGCAGAGGCACATTGGGCTCCGTATTAGTTTTCCCAGGCTGCTGTGACAAGGTCCCACAAACGGGACTTCAGACAATGAAACTGTATTGTCCCAGAGTTCTGGAGGCTGGAGTCCTGACACCAAGGTACCAGAAGAGCTGTGCTCCCAGCTCCCGGGGAAGATTCTTCCTTGACCCTTCCTGGCTTTCGGTGACTGTCCCTAGCCTCAGTGTTCCTTGCCTTGAGAATACATCACTTCCATCCCGCCTCTGTGTCTCTGTATCCAGAAGCCCCGCCTTCCTGTAAGGACACCAGTCATTGGATTAGGGCCCACCCTGATCCAGTATGACCTCATCTGAGTTCCATCACACCTGCAAAGGCTGTGTTTCTAAATCAGGTCATGTTCACAGGTACCAGGGGCCAGAACTTGACTATATCTTTTTTGGGGGACACATTTCAACCTACAGCAGGCTCTTGGCACACTCGTCTGCCCCTTGGGTTGTGAGTTCTTTGAGGAGTAGCCCCTAACACTGAGTGCAGGGACGTAGAGGGAGTTCTGGAACGGTGAGTGTGTGGGAGCAAGGGTGCCCATGCGTGGGTGTATGGGCTTTGCCGGCCTCTGGGAATGGGGGCGAGTTGGTGATGAGTGCACGAGTCAGCTGGTATATGTGTGGGAGAGCGGACTGGTGACAGATTAATGGTCCCTGGTGCTGTCCTCCACCGGGTTGCAGCCCCTGTCCCCGGCTGGCCCCACAGAGGCAGGCAGGGGCCCAGGAGGAGGCCTTCGGGCCTGGGTGGGGTCCTGTCCCCCGTCCCCCACCCCCCGCTGACCCAGCACCTCCCCACAGGGACCCGGGAGTCAGCCTTCGTGTATGCGCTGTCGGCGGCCGCCATCAGCCACGCCATCGCCCGGGCCTGCACCTCCGGCGACCTGCCCGGCTGCTCCTGCGGCCCTGTCCCAGGTGAGCCACCCGGGCCCGGGAACCGCTGGGGAGGATGTGCGGACAACCTCAGCTACGGGCTCCTCATGGGGGCCAAGTTTTCCGATGCTCCTATGAAGGTGAAAAAAACAGGATCCCAAGCCAATAAACTGATGCGTCTACACAACAGTGAAGTGGGGAGACAGGTAACCACCCACCCCACCCACCCCAGATGGTTGTGCTTATGCCAGTTGACCAGGAAAGGGCCACCCAGTGTGCCCTGATGGGGGTGGGGGGCGGGCCCTGATCCACCCACATCAAGTGCTCCCGGCCTCCCCCAGCTCTGTCTCCCCTCTCCAGCCGCTTGGGGCTTGCCTGGCTCCTCTGCCTCTAGGGGGTCCACTGGGGTTTGAGTTGAGAACATTGGTGGAGCAGAAGGAACACTGAGCTAGGAGTCAGGAGCTCTGAGTTCCCACCTTGGCTGTGGCACTGAACTAGCTGTGTGACGCTGGGCAAGTCACTTCCTGTCTGGGCTCAGTTGTTTCAATCTATAAAATGGGCTGGGTCGGTGCTCTTCAGTCCCCCTCGGCTGTGTGCCTCAGGCTCCTCCTGTGGGTTGGGGATGGGAGGAGGCGTGGGGAGGGCCATGGGGCCAGAACCCTAGCCTAAGGGGTAGTCTCCTTGGATCTAACAGGGACTCCTGCCCAGGTCCAAAACTCAGTTTCCCCTCAACATCTGTTACTATCAGGGTTTCATTAATTCCCCACCTCATTCCACAGAAGGTTGAGGTGAATGCATGAGTGAATGAATGGACTTTTATTTTTTGAAAATTAAAAAAGATAACTTTATACCAGGCACTGTGGTGGTGCTTGGTGCGTTTTCTCTCGCGGAGTCCACACCACACCCCTGTGGGGAGGTGCTCCTGCCCTCTTACACACGGGGAGCCTGAAGGGTGGAGAGTCGGGTGCCGATGGCATCTCATGGCTTCCTCCCTGCAGCCCCATCAGGCCCATTGCACAGAGGCAGCAAGTGAGGCAGAAAGAGCTTAGGTGGCTTGGCTGAGGACACAGGGTGTGATGGAGCCCAGGTCTTTGGGACTCCAAGTCCAGAGGTTCTCATGTCCTCACCTTCCTCTCTCATTGGTCTCCCTTATATAAGGATTCTAGGGTGTCCAGGCCATGTTTGGACAGTTAGGGAAACTGAGGCCAAGAGACACGATGGGCCCGTAGCAGAGCCTGGCCAGGGACCCAGGACTCCTGTCTCCCAACCTTTCGGGCCTGCCCCCATCCTGGGAACCGTGTCTAGCATATTTAGCACTGGCACACAGTGGGCACCAGGAGGCTCTGGGCCCCTTCCTGCCCATCTAAGCCGAGGCACTAAACATACCTAACCTTTCCTTATGACTCGAAAGTGCCTCGATGCCCTTGGGAGGTTGAACGTGCCCTGCAGTTGGCTTCATCTCATTCCTGTGCTCTTCACAGGCTTTGCTGAGCCAAGTCCAGATTTTAGACCCAGTGGACTCGCTCATTGCCCACTTCCTGGCACTGATGAAGGAGAAGGAGCCCTGGGACCTTGACCAGCTCCCACACTAACTCACTGAATGATCTGGGGCAAGTCTCTGCCCTCTCCGTGCCTCTGTTTCCCAATTTTTTGAATGCAGGGGTTGGCCCAGGGGACCCATGAGCCTTGCAGCTCTGCATGGGGCAGGCAGGAGGGCTGGCCTGGGCAGAGGGACCCGCTAGTTCATAAAACCCTTTCCTAGGCAACCTTTCTTTGCATCCTTGCAACCGCTCTGCAAGGCAGAGATGATGTGCGTGCTCTGCACATGTTAAGATAGAGGTGCTGAACGGCACTTGTGGAGGATCACCAGGCAGTGGAGGGGAAAGGCCAGCCAGGCCAGGGAATGTGCCCCCCATGCACTTACTCCTGCCTCTTTTTACCGTCCCCTTTCCTCCCTCCCCATTACCCCCACCCCCATGCCTTCCTTCTTTCTCCTTTTTTTTTTTTTTTCCAAGCAAGCATTTAGGGAGCTCCAGTTTTGTGCAAGAGAAAAGCATGGAGCAATGAAAAAGCATGGCTTTTGCAACTGCCCTCAGACCCGAGTTCAAATCCCAGCTCCAGGATTTTCTAGCTGTGCAACCTTGAGCCTGGGACTTGGCCTCTCTGAGCCTTTCTTTGTTTCCTCTTTTTAAAGTGGGGAAACTAATAATACCTCCTTTGAAGGACTGCTTTGGTGATTAAGCCATGTTATGTGTTAGAGCGCTTGGCATCTGCCGTCCCCACAAATGCCATTCCCTTCCTGTCCCTCTCGGCTGCCCCCCACGCTGGAGGAGGAGCTCAGAATCTAGGACATCCCCCAGCTTTAGAGCCAAAGCTCCCTCACTTGAGGGCCTAGAGCAGGCGATGACTCCCTGAGAGCACCCAGCATGTGGAGGGGTGGGGGCAGGGTCCCGAGACAGGCCAGGGAGGGGGCTCTGGCTGCCCAGCCCGACGCCCTCCCCTGTCTGCAGGCTCTGCGCGCCTCTCTGGAAATGAAGTGTAAGTGCCACGGGGTATCTGGCTCCTGCTCCATCCGCACCTGCTGGAAGGGGCTGCAGGAGCTGCGGGACGTGGCTGCCGACCTCAAGACCCGCTACCTGTCGGCCACCAAGGTGGTGCACCGACCCATGGGCACCCGCAAGCACCTGGTGCCCAAGGACCTAGATATCAGGCCTGTGAAGGACTCGGAGCTTGTCTATCTGCAGAGCTCACCCGACTTCTGCATGAAGAATGAGAAGGTGGGCTCCCATGGGACGCAAGACAGGTAAGGGCCTGCCGTCACCCTGGCGGGAAAGGGACAGCTAGGCTGCACGTGCCCCACCCCAAGGCACGCAGTCTGGGCTCAGCCGGCATGTGGGGGAGTGGAGTCCCTGCCCGGCCAAGGGAGGTGGCCCCAGGAATGCCGAGCAGAGGTGCCAGGGTCCAAGGGGCTCCCAGCAGAGAGCTCCTGGGAGTGGCTGTTGTGTACCTTGGCTGGGCAGGGGCCCCTGGCGAGTGGAGGCTGGTGGGAGCTCCCTCCTTTCGCCTGGGGGGGGTAGACGGGGACAGACAATGACCACACTGGGAGGCTGGTTGAGAAAGAAGCTGCCCCACGTAAGACAGGCCCTCAGTGTTTGTCAACTGAATACATGAAGGGTAAATGTCATATAACCTGTTCATTGGAGGCACAAGGGGGCAGCAGCCAGCCCACGGCCACACAGCAAGTGTGCACGGAGCCGGGACAGAACCGGGGCAACTGCTTTTCAGAAGGGCAGCAGGAAGCGCGAGGTCTGCCTGCGTTCTGTGGAGACAGTGCTCCCGTGTCCTCTGCCATGCACGCGCCCACCTCCCAGGCCCCAGCTCTCCCCGCCCCCGTCCCCAGTTTCAGAGCTGGGGCTGGGGTCCCTACAGCAGGTCCCATCACTACTGCTTAAACCGGCTTAGGACAGGGGAAAGAAAGGGGGCCAGGGGTGAGGGCAGACCTACTGTGTGCCAGGCGGGGCTGGTGAGGATTCAGGGCAGCATTTCCCAGAGCCGTTCTGGCGGCAGTGAGTCCTGAAACGCTGTGATAGGAACAGTTCTGCAATCAAAGGCGATTGGGAAATTCTCTTTGGCTGTTTGCAAGGCACGAGAACATTTTAAAGGCTCAGAGGAATCCCCCAGTAAAGAATCTGCCTAAGCCAACGTTTCCCAGAGGTGCTTTGCTGTGGAACTTTCTTATTAAGGAGCCCCTAATAGCATTCCACAAAACTAGTGTTCTGCGGGGTTAAAAGAATATTGAACCAGAGTGAGGGTGTCTGAGAACGTGTCTGGCACATAGTTGGTGCCCAGCCAGCATCTGCTTCCTCCGCAGCCCACGTTCCTGTCTCCAGGAGAGGGGGGCTGGTTTGGGGGGCTCCGTCCTCACAGGCCGGGGCAGCGGGCTCTGTGACAAGGCCTCGGCTCCCATCTGGAGGCCAGATTGAGGGGGTCGGCTGGAGTGAAGATGGAACCAGGTCAGGCCAGGGAGACAGGAAGGAGCGAGAGTCTGGTCTGAGGCAGCCAGGGTGGGTGTGGTGAGGATGGGGCGGGGGGGGGAGTGGAGGATTCTAGAGCCCAGAGAGGCTGGGGCAAGGCCAGAGCAAATGGAGGGTCTCCCTGGATGTGTGTGTGTGTGTGTGGGACAGTTCCCACCCAGCCACCACGGCTTCCTAGCTGCGGGACCCTGAGCAGATCTCTCCAGTCAGCTGAGGCTCAGTCTCCCCCTCTCTACCACACACAGGGTTCCACACCCCTCAGACGGTGGCCAGCAATCTCCAGTCACGCTTACTGGCAGGTCCTCTGTGCTAGGCAGGGTCAGTCCCATGGGAAGGGCTCATTAATGGCAGTCTCCCCTCCCCACCCCCAAGCTGCCAGGCCTCTGCTTTCCCAGGGGCCCCCACTCTACCCCTCGGGGTTGCCCTGGAGCAACTGACGAGGAGACCCCATCCTGCAGCACCAGCTGCCTCCCTGGCTGTCTCAGAATGCCTCCCCCCACTGGCCACCGGGTTTTCTGCCGCTCTCAGCTTTCCGCAATTCTTCTGAGAATGGGTCTTTGTGGACAACTGCATGGGTCAGCTTTTTCTGCAGTAACAAACAGCTCCAATATCTCCAATAGCTTACAACCACAGACGCCTTTCCCATCTATTTATTACGTGAGGCTCTGGCAGGCACAGGGAGGGGCGAGTGGATGGATTGTGACAGAGAGAAGCCCAAGAGTGAGAGAAACCCAGAGGTGCCCTGACCCAGCCTGGACATCAAGGAAGGCTTCCTGGAGGAGGGGGAATGTGAGCTTTGCTAGGTTAGGGGATTTGGGAGTGCAGGGGTTGGAGGTAAATGAGCTTTGTTAACTGTAAAAAGCACGTGCATGGGTGGCACCTCTCTAGAGGCTGGCCCCCTAGCTGGGGACAGTGCTCGGCAGTCCTCAAGGCCAGCTCGGTGAACTGAGCCCTCATCGGCAGTGAGTATTCCAAACACTGGCTCTCTTGTCACTTATTTCCCAGCGGCCCCTGCACTGACGAAGCCTGCCCTGGGCCCCTGGATCTTTCTCCAAGCCCCACTCTCCCCAGCGCCCTCTCTCAGGGACCACCGCACACCCCAGCTGGTTCTGGGGTTAGAGGCCAGGTTTCAAACATTGCATGTCGGGATCTAGAAGTAAAAATGAAACTCTTCCTTCTTCCTACTACCCTTTGTCCAGAGGTGTTGTCCAGACGCCTCCAGGATAAGGCGGAGGGCCACTAATGGTGTTGAGTAACTAAATAAAGTCACCTTTGTTAAGTGGCTTGCCCTAAGTCACACAGCCAGTAAGCGGTAGAGATGGGCGTTGAACCGTGGTCTGTCTGGCTCTGGGGTGTGTGTTCTTCTTGCTGTTCCTTCCTTCCTGGAACCCCTTGCGACCCCCATATGCGGGTCACTGTTACCTCCTGACTCTCCCTTCAGGCGCTGCCTCCTTCCCACCTCATGGCCCCTTCCCAGCACAGGTCTCGGTCTCTCTTTCTCACCTGCTGCCCAGCCTCCTCCTGGGCCTCCCTACCTCCAGCCCTACCCCTTCCATCTGTTCTCACTTCTTAGGTTGGATCAGGTCCTTTGCCTTTGCCCAGGCTGTTTGTTTTCTTTGCCCCCAACACCCTTTCCCTCCTCCCCATCTTAGATTTCTCCTCATCTTCTGTGAAATGGCCTAGATCACCCGCTCCTCCTCCAGGAAGCCTTCCCAAACCACATGCTCACACTGTGTGACCCGGGGCATGCTCCCTCTCCATTCTGTGGCTGAGTTTCCCCATCGGGAAATATGAAGGTTGAATTTGATCAGCTCTAGACCTCGCCCATCGGACATTCTGAGATTCCTGAGTCCACATGGCTGTGGGGGCCCAGTTGGATATTGGGGTTTCTCAGGGGCCTTCACTGTCTTCTCCCGCAAAAATGGGATTCAGAAAGAAACGCAGCCCCTGGATTCCTGTGGGTTGTCTGCCCTTAGGGTAGGCAGATCGAGTGAGAGATTTGGAATCTCACCAATTCCTGTGAGAACTCAAATGGGCTCTGCTCTTTGCTGAGCCCATCACCATCTGTAAAATGGGCAATACGGATGGGCACCATCTGTAAAATGGGTAATAATTCATTCCACTGACCAAAGGACCCCGCGTGCCTCCTGGAAGATAAAATACGGGGGAGGGGGGAAGTGACTGGCACGCAGGGGCTAATGGTCCACAGGCCCTGCCTCTCGATGAGCAGCGTGCCACATACTCACTTCCCCTCGCATCCAGGGCCGTTTTGTCTTTTCCAGAATTTATTTTGGGATTCTAAGTGTAAAAATGACCTTGACATTTGTGACAGTATAATTAAAGGTCAAATATGAAGACAGGATTATTCAAGTGGTTGGAGGCTCCTTCAAGTATTTAGAAGAAATAGAAAAAAAAGACACCCCCAAGAAAACAAACACGTCCATCATTTCTCCTTTTGATAAATGCCTATTTAGAAATATAAGGAAAAGTGAGAAGTACCCTGAGGGAAGGGGGTTACTTAAAATTCTCCAAAGGTCAAACCACCTTCCAAGAGGGGCTGAGTACGCAGCTGCGGGGTTGGGGGAGGCGGGGGGCGCCTGGCTGGGAGCCCACGCTCACCCGCTGTCCCTTTCCATCTCCCCACGGCAGGCAGTGCAACAAGACGTCCCACGGCAGTGACAGCTGCGACCTCATGTGCTGCGGACGCGGTTACAACCCCTACACAGACCGCGTGGTTGAGCGGTGCCACTGCAAATACCACTGGTGCTGCTACGTCACCTGCCGCAGGTGCGAGCGCACCGTGGAGCGCTACGTCTGCAAGTGAGGCCGCGCCCACCCCGCGGGGACCCTCGGAGGCCCAGCCAGGGGCCCGAGGCACCCCGTGGAGTTTTGCTCGGGAATTCCAGATGCCAGGCTTGGGAGGTGGCTTGTGCTTTGCCTCCACTTGGAAACCGCCAGGAACAGAAGGCCCGGCCACTCTGGAAGGAGGGCCGGGACATCAAAGGAAACCGACAAGATTAAAAATAACCTGGCAGCCAGAGCCTGGGAGTGCCCACTTGCTGCCTTCCAGGCTCCTCGAAGAAGCCAGGGGCATGGGTTTGGCAGGACTGGACTTGACCTTTCTCAGCCAGAGACACCAGCCTCCCGGGAAGGGAGGTCTGCCTGCCCTCCTCAGAATGTTCTGCAGGTCCAGCCCGTGCAACAGCTGCCCTACCCCCCCACCCCCGGGTCTGAGCCTGCTGGGCGCACCACATGGAACCACTAGCTTGGGTTGTAAATGTTTTTTGTTTTGTTTTGTTTTGTTTTGTTTTCTTCCTCTGGGATGTGGGAGCTACAGAAATATTTATAAAACATAGCTTTTTCTTTGGGGTGGCTCGCCTCAATTCCTCTTTATATATTTTATATATATGAATAAATATATATAATGATCTCTATTTTAAATAAGCATTTTAAACCCTATGGAATAAGTGGTGAGAGAGCCGCAGCCGCCCCTGCAGTTTGTAGCCTCCTCAAGTGAACTCGGAAGGTCCTGGGGCTGGCGGGGTGAACTCTCAGGTTTCCTGGCAAGGCGGTTTCCGATTGATGTCCTTAGCCCCCAGCTCTGGCCCTGATCTCCCCGTAAGATCTGTCGGTCAAGGGCGAGGACAGACGTCTTGAAACATAAACCCAGCTGGCGGATTCTTTGTTCCTCTGGGACACAGCCTGGCTGTGTCGTCAGACCTGCTAAGCTGGCTTCCAGAGAAAACCTACCCCGGGGAGCTGGGGACACAGACCTCAGGGAGGTCCTGGCAGACCCAGGCTCTGGCCAGCCCTGGTGGGTGTGCTGTGTGACTGCGGGGGAAGCTTTCCCCCTCCCTGGGCCTCAGTTTCCCCATTTGCAAACCGGGAGTGGTGGACATTAAGGTTGGTGGTTGGGAATCCCCCCCCCCTCCCCCCGAGCCTCTGCCTGGGCCAGGCTGGCTGCAAGGGACATGGAATCCTGTTCTGTGTCCAAGATGGAGCCACTGGGATGTATTCTCTCTATGGCTGTGGGGCAAGGAGGATCAAGAAGGATTCAAGCATTTGGCTGGGGGACTTGGAAGCCCTGAGGTGGGATGAAGAGACAGGGCTGGGGCTCAGACTTGGCCACGGGGAGACTGGGAGGTTCATTCAGTTCCAGGTGGAACTGGTGGGGAAAGGCATCATCACCAAGGGGCACGGTAGAAAAGCAAAGCGGACCAAGACCTGGGCCTGGGGCACCTTTGCTTTGGAGGTGAAGGAAGGGGGGAAGAGGCAAAGGGGCTGGGGAGTAGCAGCTGGGGAGATGGGGCGGGGGGGGTTCTCAGTGTGGCCAGCTCTGACCCCTCTGAGCTTCGGCTTCCTTTCCTGGCATGTGGGCGGTGCTGGTGAGCAAGTGGAATCTATCCTTGGTGCCTGCCCCCTGAAGGCCCCCCACATGTGAGTAATCACATGTGCTCTGGCCCTGGGGTAACCACACAAGTCCAAAGATGGAAGAGAACGTTATAACTTGAACTTCTGTGTATGGGAGAGGAGGCACGAATGCCAGAAGGTGTGGGGGAGGCTCGGAAGGCTCTCCCCTACCCACAGCTAGCTAAGGCACTACCTGGAGGGGCTGGGGCACAGCAGGCCCTCGGAGCCCAAGCAAGATTTGGTGAAGCGAGGCAGGCGTGTTGGCGGTGGGATGCCATACCAGAGGCTGGACTGATCACAGGGGGCGGAAAAGAGAGGGCTGTGTGGCCACCCTCCAAGTACCTGCCTGCGAGCTTGCAGTGGGGTGGTCAGAGTCACAGAATCACGGTCTGGAAGGAACCTCAAGAGAAGTCTCCTGGTCTCTCAATCTGTTTTACAGATGAGGAATTTCTGAGACGGGCAGGGCCTTTCCTGTGGTCACAGAGCCGATAAGGCTGGCGGTAGAGTTGCAGGCCGTCCCAGAGCGAGGCTCTTGCTAGCATCTTTGCAGAAAACTCAGCCTCCATCGAACATGCCCCTGGAGAGTGCTCTCTTTCAGCCCCAGGGCTGTCCCTGCTCCACAGCCTTCACTGGCTCCTCCTCAGGCTCACAAAACCAATCCCCAGTTCCTGGGCCTGGCATACAAGGCCCCTCCCCCAGGCCCCCCAGGTCCCAGGTCAGGCTCGGCCACATTTCCTGCAACTGCCCAGGTATCCCTGGCAACTGCCCAGAGGGGATCCTCTGCTCCAGCCACAAGCAGACCACTCATCCCTGCACAGATGCAGAAGCCTGACTGCTGGGCCTGCCTCTGGGGATCTGCTGTTCTTCCCAGGCCTGGAATGTAACTTTCTCTGTTGGAATCCTGCTCCCTGTAGTGGCCGTCTCCACCAAGGCTTCCCTAGTGCCCTGGGTGGAAGGGATCTCTCCCTCCTCAGGGCCCCTGCAGCCCTCTGGACCTTTAAAGCAGCCATCACACTCATGCCCTCTGTGGCCAGCCACTGGCCAATCTTCCTCCAAGGCCCAGGTGACTGGTCCTCTCTCTGGGAAGCCTTCCCTAACCACCCTCAGCCTGGGGCTCCTCCAGGTTCCCACGGCCATTGGGCTCCTCTGCAACATTGCTCCGAGTGGAGTTGTACAGGTCTGTGTTGTGTCTGTGTCTGCCTCCCCCACCCATGTGGGGCCTCCTCATGACCCGGGACCAGCTCAATGCACCTGCGAGGCCCTGGAATCTGGGGGTGGGGCTGAGTTCATGCCTCAGAAATGTTGGATTTGGGGGTGTTCTCTGGACCTAAACCAGGACAAGCAAATGAAGAAACTGGACCAAGGACCCAGAGTGATTCTCAGAAAGGGTGATCATAATAATACAAATGCTACCCTTTATTGTGCTCTTACTGGGTGCTATTTCAAGCACACTGTCCCAAGTCAAGTTCACGGCAAGCCCCAGATGGCTGTGGTTGTCTCCATCCGGCAGGCGAGGAAGCCGAGGCTCCGAAAGGGAGGCAGCTTGCCCCAGATCTCCTCGTTAAGTCCACGGCGGTGCGGGGCTGAGGGCTCAGGTGTGTCTGACACCAGACCCTGCCCCCTTCTCATGAGTCCTCACTCCAGCCAGGCACAGCATAGAAGGCAGAAACGATTCCCGGCTCAGGACAGGAGACCCAGCTGGGCCCCTGACTCAGTGGGCCTTCTGCACCTGCCACTGTCCTGTGCCCAGGCCTGCGGTGAAGCCCTGTACCTCTCCGGCCAGTCAGGGGCTGGGCAACCAGGAGTGGGTACAGAGCTGCTCCCCACCCCACCCCCTACCCCAGCCAGGTCAGGGTTCTAAGCATGCAGTGAGGCTGAGCCCCAACTCAGGTGAGACAGGGAGTGGCGGGGTGGGGGGGCTCTACTGTGAATCCCAGAACCTCAGAGCTCTAGTGCCTCAAGATCTCTTTGTGTTCAGAGATTCAGAACCATAAAATCTTGGTACCTTGGACCAAGATTGCAAACCATCGCATCGGAAGCACTGCAGAGGTCCCTGGACCAGCAGCCATCCCTGAACATTGAAAAGGCCTTCGTGCTGACCCATGGGTGCCCGAGTGCTGGTCACCAGCAGGATTGCTGCCACTCCACCTCTCTCCTTCCTAAGAGGAGAGCAGTCCCAGACTAGGCTCCGTGAAGCCCAGAAAGCCCTGGGGAGATGGCAACTACCCAGGGATGACAGGACCAGCTGCTCCGAGGAGGCTTCTGAACCGAGTGTGGGAGGCTGGCTGGAGACATGGGAGAGACAGGGCCTGAGGAGGGAGACAAGAAGGCGGCAGAGAGGAAACAGGAACTCCTGAAAAGAGGGAGAGATTAGGTTGGTGGGAAAGGAGAGAACGGACAGATAAGGGCCCCTGGGGAGGCCAGGTCAGGCCAGAGAAACAACCAAGGGGGGCCTGGGCCCAGCCCTGAGCAGACTGATGGTCTGTGGTTCCTCAGGTCATGGAGACCAGCTGCCAGGTTATACAGACCAGGCCTCCAGCAGGATGCAGGCCCCAGCCTGGGACCCTAGTCCAAGGGAGGCTGGAGGGGGTAGGGGCAGTTTGGGGCTGGGTGGCCGGAACCCCCGCATATTTTCCACTCGCTTGCAGTGTGACTCCAGGCAGCCACTGACCCTCTCTGGTCTCTGCGTTAGCTGTCACTGGTCTGTTCTCACGATTCTGAGGGGTAGAGCCCAGTATCTCTGATGAGGAAACTGAGGCCCGGAGAGAGAAGCAGCTGGCCCAAGGGTATAGAGCTCTTAAGGGGCAGAGCGGGCATTCAAGCCCTAGCCTTCCTGGCTCCCAGTCTGTGACGGGCATCTGAGGGCTGGAGGTGGCCTCCGGCTGAATGGTAGTTGGCTGTGAACCAGAGGGGCTGGAGAGGACGTCACCCAGGAGGGAGAGGGAACAATTCAAGACTGAGCAGTCCTTGATCTGTCACAGGAACTGGGGACTGCAGTCCAAGTGCAGGTGCCCAGGTGCCCCCATCCATGACCATCAGGCTGGAGCTCAGCCAACACTTTCCTGCACAGTCCTCCCCAGCTGAGGAGCTCACCATCACCACCTGGGTTCGCCAGACTCCCAAGCTGCACCTGAGGGGGGCAGGGTGAGGGGCTAAAGCACACGTGTCTCCCTTGAGTGGGTCCACTCCTAGTTAGGGTAGCTAAGGTGACCATAGTCAGAAGACAGGCGGAGCCTAGCCTGTCTGGGGGCTTTGGGGATCTGGGGAGGGAAAACCCACTTCTCTCAAAGGGTCAGGGATAAGGAGTAGAAAATCGATGGGGCACCTGGGTGACTCAGTCGGCTGAGCATCCGACTTCAGCTTGGGTCATGATCTCGCAGTTCCTGAGTTCGAGTCCTGCATCGGGCTCGCTGCTGTCAGCCTGTCAGCACAGAGCCTGCCTTGGATCCTCTGACCCATCTCTCTGTCCCTCCCCTGCTATGCTCTCCCAAAAATAAATATGTATTTTTTTAAAAATCTGGAAGACTTCATGGAGGAAGTGCCATTTGCACTTCTGGAAAGTACCCTGGGGCTGGAAAGCGGAGTAGTATTTCAAGAGATGGAGAAAGAGGCAAAGGGGAGGGGTCTGCATGAGCAAAGGCCTGGCAGCAGGGTTTGCTGGGAGGATGCCAAGAAGCGGGGTGTGGCAGGAGCTCAGGGGCCTGTGGGCACCAGGCTGCCTTGGGCTCTGGGCTGGCACATTAGAATCAGGGTGTCTAAGACCACCCTCACCAGGGTGCTAGCCACAGGCTGGTCGGGCCATCGCCTGCCCGCCAGCCCCCCGCCCACCCGCAGAGATGGCTGGCTTCAGGCAGAGCGATTTAACAGCCGCACATTTAACGGGTCCCTTTGCTCCCATAGACCAAATCAATATCCGCTTGGCTCCTCAGGCCTATGGCTGTTGAAGACATTCTCCTTATCGGCCCCTCGGTCCCTATTGCCTCACCTGCTGGGCTCCAGCGGGGGGCGGGGGGCGGAGGGGCCAGATCACACAACCATTCCAGATGCCCCATCCCAGCTGGCAGAAGGGTGAGCCCTGGCCTCGGGGCTGGCAGGTGAGGACGGAGTCTTGAGAGGCTCAGGCCCCAGTGCTCCCAGATAGGGGCACAGGTGGAGTTAAAACCTCAGTGTTTATGTCTCCACCATCTTTGCATCCAGCAAAGTGTGGCGTCTTTTAGGGGCTGTGCAGCAGGAGGCCATCTGGGAGGTGCTGGGACGGCAGCTCGACAGGTGCCATGCCCTCAAAAACCCCTTCTGACTCAAGATTCTGATTCAGCTTTTCTCAGATTCTGGACACCCCCCGAAACGTTCCTCGGTCCTGGGAGCCCAGGGATCCAGGATGCTAAGACCCTAGCACGTCTAGAATCTAAAGAATCCAAAGCTATGCCTTTGTTTTCCTCCGCCTGACGTGGGAGTGTCATGGTGATTTTTCCAGGGTGTACATTGTCCTCCCCCTCCCCCAAGAGCTGGCCTCATTTCCAGTCACGTCGGACCCAAGAGAGTGTAGCGCTAGCAGAGGAAGCCGGCGTGCGGCAGACCCTGGTTCAATCGGACATTTCTCTGGACATTGCCCGATAGAGGGATAGGCAACCCCCATCAGATGGTGACCAAGGCCAGCTTCTGGGGACCAGCCGCTTGCTGGATGGTTTCGGCCGCAGGTCTGTGACGAGGCTTATCGGTGGTGCTGCAGGTGATAATCCCCAGCAGCTCTCCTGCCCCCCAGGTGTCGGGTTGGGGGGCCATTCTCCTCCTGACAGTTGCCGCCCTTCCCTGCTGCTGTCCCTGAGGGCTCCTCTCCCCACAGAGACCCCACTGTCAACAGTGATGGGTTCTGGATCCTCAGGAATGGGGTAAGGACGCTGCCGTCGACACTCCCTGTCTGTGCCAAAGCCCAGGCTGGGTCTAAAATCCATTTCTGAAGCAGAGGAAAACAGATATCCACCACTTCCAGCCCCCACACAGCCTACCTCCCGCCCCGACGCGTGTCTACACCCGCACACCGGAGACGCCCCACCACCCTCTCTCTCTCTTCAGTGTGTCTCCAGCACACATCTGAAATGCGCAAGTTATGTGGGAGGCTGCACCGGGTAGCAGTTAGGGGCATGGCCCGCTAGAGTCACACAGCCAGGGTTTTACCCCAGCCACTGCGCCTACAAACTGAATGACCCTGGACAAGTCTCAGCTCCCAAGACGCCATTGCCTCGGCTGTGAAATGGGGATGAACACAGGCTCGTCCTGAACTTAGGATAGAGCCTCGAGCACCTCACTGGGCTGAATCACCCAGCCAGATCTTGGCCACTGGACCCTGTTATGCCCGCCGCCTTCCCTTCCCCAAAGCCTCCCTGAGCTTGGGCTCAGGACGTCTCTCTGTGCTGCACGCTAGGGACACAGGAAGGCCAGCCCCGGGGCCTGAGGACACACGTGCTGGGGACAGAGGGAGGACTCAGCCACAGGAGGGCTGGGAGCGCTGTTGCTGTTAGGGGCCCTCCTTCGCCCTCTGCCAGGCCTGACTGGCTCCTGGCCCTGCCCTCACTGACTGTGCAACCTGGGATAAGCTTCTTAACCTTTTTGAGCCTCAGTTTGTTCGTCTGTAAAGTATCGTGAATAACAACACTCACCTCTGGATTATTGTGAGGTTCAAACTAGATCAAGCGCTTGGCACATCAGATGCCACGGTTTATTTATTGGTAGCCACTGTTATTAAATCAGAATTCAGTCACTCAGTCAGTCAACAAACCTCCACAGAGCGCTGTACTGAGCCACACTCTGTCAGGTCCCGGGCAATCAGAGCTGAGACCAACGGGGCTCTAGCCCTCAGAGTCTCCAGACATGGGGGAAGCAAAGTGAGTGGGGAGCCTGGGGCCAGGGGGTAGGGACGGTGTCAGGGCAAGCCCACAGCTGGACCTGGAAGGACTAGGAGCAGTGCCCAGGTGGACTGGAGGACCCCCAGGCCGAAGGGACAGTGTGGCACGGGCTCAGAGATGGGGAGAGCAGGGTTTCTTCCTTCAGGAGAGGTGCTCGCAGGGCCTAGGGGGGTTGTTGGAAAAGGCCACCTCTGGGGGTGGGGCGGTCCCACAGGAGGCTGTGGGAGGAGCCTGCAGGAGTGAAGCCCAGCTCTGCCCTCACACACCTCTCCTTTGCCAGCCAGGGTGGAGTTGAGGAGAGGGGGTTTGCCCTGATCCTTGATGAGGCCTCGAAAGCCCGTGGTCTCTGGAGCCCATGGGCATCCCACACACTCTCTCCAGGAAGCGGTGGGCCTCTGGGAGGGCCTTTCCCCACCAAGTCCCCAGCCCCACACAGTGCCCCCGAGGGCACCTCAGGCTGTCCTGGGCTTCCCGGGGACACCGTCTTGTTTCTACTGTCTACTCAGAACCCAGCGCAGGCCTGGCCAAAAGACGGAGCAGAAGGGCAAGGCCTGATGGGGTGAGAGACCCCACCGGAGGGGCAGGCACTCCATCCCCCAAGGCCCAAGGCTGGGGTTCAGGTCCAGGCTCTTGGTGTATCACCTACCTGGCACACAGGAGTTTGTGCCTTTTGGAGGATGCGGCTCACCTGGTGACTGGGGGGCAGCCACCCACCTCCGGGTTAGCGCCCTTTCACAGAGGAGAAACCTGAGGCCCCCGGGGGCTCTGACATCAGCGGGCCCCATGGTGACCCCCAGCCTGTGCTAAGGACTTCCCAGCCCCTCCTCATTCATGCTCGTGGTTCCTGAACACCCACTGTGAGCCGGGGCCGCCCCGCGATTGTGAGTGTGCGTGCGGCGTGTCCCCCAGGGCTTCCGAGGACCCGGATCCATGACTGGTCTGAGCTCGGCCCCAGGCCCTGGCCTTTGGGAGGCGCCTGGCTGCTTGAGGCTGGAAAGCTCTCCCCTGGAGAAAGCTCCCAAAGGGGGCGCCGAGGGAAGGCAGAACGTTTTAGATTCAGACTCTCCCCTGCCTTGGAATGGGGAAGCCCAAACCACAATGAGCCACTTAGCGCTCCCGCACACCCGCCACCGCAGCGCTCACGGATCAGGACAGCTTAACCTTCCCCACAGCCCTGGGAGTCCGTCACACCATTATTTCTAGACCCACAACATACTGGAGGCAACTCTAGAGCCAGGCCGAGGCTCAGCCCCACCATTTCATTCCTGACTGGCTTGTCATTTTGTGTGCCTCAGTTTCTTCATCTGTAAAATGGGGACGATCAGTCCCCACTTCAGGATGTTAAGAGATGGAGGTGAGGCCAAGGGCTCAGAACGGTCTGTGGCAGCGTCAGGCCTTGTGAATACTTGCCACGAAGATTGTGCTGCTGGAACTTAACACTTCGTCTCTTCTGACTCCATTCCACCCTCAAAGCTGGAGCCAAAAGGCCACGTCCACAGGCTCCCCGCCCCTGGCCTCCCACTCAGCCCTTGCCACCAAGCTGGGCAGGTGCCTTTCCTTATTTGGGGGAGGGGAGAGAATATGAGTGGCATTTGGAGGGGCTTTCACATAAGCCTGACCCTCCCCTGCAAAATGCCAACCTGGTAAATAGGTTCCTCCAAGGCCTTCCATCGCAGGTAAAGGATCTCCATCTGCGTTGTCACTGAGTCCGCCCACCTCCCTGCTCGGAAGGGATTGTCCTGTTTTGAGGATCGACTCTGCGGCAGGCGCTGTGGGGGAGGGGCAGAGAGGTCATTAAGGAGCCAGAAGGGGCCTTGGAAGTCATCAGCCTGTTTAGCCCTCCCGCCACATGCCCACTGCACAGATGGGAAACTGTGGCCCCTAGAGGCAGGGCTGCCCCAGGGTCCATTGTGTCAGAGGCAGATTCTCTGGCGATGCTCTGTCCTTTGAGGGCCTGGTCCACATCAGGCCTTCTGTGATCAGTCTCCACCACTCGCCTGTCTTGTTTCCCCCACCCCTCCGCCACAGGCAGGGCCCTCCCCCTCCTTGGCCCCAGAAGCCAGAACGGCCACACCACAGGGGGCCCCGGGTCCCTCCAGGCCAGGGAAGGGGAAGGCCAAATATTTAGTCTGTGCGGAAGGGAGTAGGGCTCAGCTCCCAGCTTGGCTTGGTGGCCCTTCCTCAGGCCCCATGCCAGGAGCCACATCACAGAGGGGTGTGAGCTCCTATCCATTCCCCACCTTGCATGTCCTCAGGCTCCTGTAGCAAATACTTTCTAACACAAATTTATTGCGGTAACTGAAATGCCATTCACTATTGCTCTGCGTTAAGGCATTATATCTTCTTGCTAACTTCCCCTTCCCTGAAATAATAGTAGTAGTAGTAGTAGTAGTAGTAGTAGTAGTAATAGCAACTCATAGCGCACAGGGGTGTGCAGGTTACACAGAGCCCTCACATCTGCCAGCGTCCCTATTATCGCCATTTTAGATGGGGAAGCTGGGGCTCTGAGGGGTGTGAGTTGACCAGGGTGACAGAGAGCTTTAGGGGGCTAGACTCCGGTCCCCCTCTGACTGTAGTCCTGATCCTGTCCCTGGGGCTTCCTGGAGGAGGGGGCCATGGCTGCAGAGCTAGATCTCACATCACCCTTGCCAACAAAGGAGGCCAACCCCCAGATCGGGACACGGACCAGTTGTGTCCCAGGGTCTTCCCCTTTTTCTCCACAGCCAGACACCTGCCCCCTGCCTCAAGCCTGGCTACAGCGTGACACCCGATCTGCGTTCCTGCGGGTCCTCTGAGGCCTCAGACTTCCCTCTCCTGATCTCCCCCAGTCCTGAGCCTCTCCGGGTTCAGTCCTGTAAAGAGCAGCCCCTCCCTACTCCAAGTATTGGAAATGCACATTTGCAGGCCTGACCCCAGCTCTACAGATCTGGGGTGAGGCTGTTTTAACAAGCCCCGGGGTGGCTCTGATGCTAGAGATAGGGGAACCAGTGCTCTGGGCACCCCCTCACTCAGCACTCTCCCACTTAACACTCCTGTGGCTCCCCAAGGCCTTTGGGGAAAATCCCTGCGCTCAGCCTGGCAGGCAGAGCCCTCAGACCTCGCTTCTGACGGCACAGAGCCACCCTCCCAGCCTGCTCCTGTCCACACTCCCCTCTCCACGACGTGCCTCCTCTGCTCCCCACCATCTCCCTGAGCCCCAGAGCATCATGGCACAGGCCATCTCCTGCCACATCTCCTGCTACATCTCCCAGCTAATCCAGGCCATCTCTCCTGCCTGGCCCTAGGCACAGGGCACAGGGCGGGTCACCTTGCACCTTCGCTCCTAAGCCTGTGGTGGGGCCCTTGTTCCCTGTCTGCACTTCTGCCCCCTTCTGTTCCTCCAGCCCTTCCCCCAGGGGACCCCTGCCTGCAACACTATCCCTCCCACCCCCCTACTTATGTTGTCAGGCCTTCTGGACAACCTAAATAAAACAATCCTTCCTCTCTCCCAACCACCCCTCCTGGCCCATAGTCTCTGTCCTATTCAGGCTGTTATTGTATTAACTTTTTCCTTAATATTTGCCACCGACCAGAAAAAAAAAAAGAGGAAAGAAATCCAAGTTTTATTTGTTTATTGTCATTCTCCCCAATTAGAATGTCAGTTCCAAGAGGGCAGGCGGAGATTTTGTCTCTTGTTTACTGTGGAATCCCTAGGACAGTGCCTGGAACAAAGTAGATGTACGTGGGTGGGAAGGTGGTAGAGGAAGGCACTGTAGTCTGGGGTACAGTCAGATGCCTGAGGATAGACCTGGACATGAATACGAACATGAACATGAACATGAACATGAACATGGGAAAGCAAGGGAGCCAGATGCTCGAGAAGAGGCAAGGGCAGGTGGGGAGGAGGGATAGGACAGGCAGAATCAAAAAATAATGGTAATTTTTGGGCGCCTGGGTGGCTCAGTCAGTTGAGCATCTGACTCTTGCTTTTGGCTCCACTTACAATCCCTGGGTCGTGGGATCCAACCCCGCATTGGGCTCCAGGCTGAGTACAGAGCCTGCTTAAGATTCTCTCTCTCTCTCTCTCTCTCTCTCTCCCTCTGCCCCTCTCCTCCGCTCCCACTCTCTCTCTCAAGTAAAATTAAAAAGAAAGAAAAAATAATGGTAATTTTGATAACGGTAATCTAATTTTTTAAAGATTAGAGGTAGTTTAAAAGAAAAGATGCAATAGAGGTCTTAACTAAAACACCGTAGACAGAGTAGGAAGTACACCACCTGTATAATGACTGGGATTAAGGTGTAAGCTAGCTCCAAACTTCCAGCCCAGACAGAGACGGGAAGACAATGGCCAAGGTCACCCGGCTAGCAAATAAAAACCATCCGACTTGGGAGGCTACGCTTGGGGAGGGGTAACCAGGGTGGGCACCCGGGGCTGAGGGCAGGAGTTAGGAGAGTTGGTGGTGTGCAGCAGTCTGGAGCAGGGCAAAAGGGATTTGTGTAGGAGGCCTCCGCAGGTCAGCTTCCTGCTCGGGGGGTGGGGGTGGGGGTTGCGTGGGCCACAGCTCCTGGGGCCTCATTCCAGGAATCACAGGCAGGGAGCTTCAAGCTTGGGTGGAGCAAGGGCTCCCAGACCCCTCAGATCAGACGGGCAAGGCAGAACCTCCTCCTAGACAGGACAGGAGGGACCTCCTCTATGCCCAGTGGCCCGGCACAGAGAGATGGAAGGAAAGGTGCTGGGGGAGAAGGCTGGGTACCTGCAGTGTGTCAGGCTGTGTAAACAGGAACACAGAGGAACCTGGCCCACGCGAAGGCTTCCCACCAGGTTGACCTGGCCCCAGCGAGCTCGGAGAGGCTTGTGGAGAGCTGGCTCCCCCGCCTGGGGGGAGGGGGAAAAGCCCCCGTCCTCCCAGTCAGCCCAGTGAGGGGTGACTTGAACCCGCAGTGGGTTCAGCTGGCGCCCAGGGCCTGTTTCCCCACCCTCACTTTCCCATTCTGTAAAATGGGCCATGGGGAGGTAGCAGGTAGGAGGGGTGAGTAGGTGACAGCCTGTCTGTGCAGGGACCCAGGCAGGTGCTGGGGTCACCATTCCTGGGGCTTCGGGGGCAGCAGGTGAGTAGAACTGTAGCCCTGGAATGAGGGGCACTGCACCTTTGACCCAAGGGCCACTGAACTCAAGGGGCTGCCTCCGCTCCACTCCCCCCCACCCCTGACATGGGGAAGCAGAGACCACAGCGCAGGGACCTATTCAGGGCCCACTGTGGGCCAGGGGTGGTGGGCGCAGCCCAGGGCCTAGTGCCCGGAGATGACCTAGGCAGCCAGGCTCTGTTTAGAAGATGCAGCTGCTGATCCCTGATCCAGCCAAACCTTCTGTGGCTCTTTTCATCTCAGTGCTCACTGAGGCCCCCTTGGGCCTGAACACTGAAACAGACCAGTTGGGGGAGGTGGATGGCAAAAGGAGCAGGACCACACAGGGTGACAAGGTCTGTCCCAGAGGGAGCCCGGAGGCTCTGGGTACAATTTGGGTCCCTCTCTTGCCTGGAGGAGTCAGGCAGGCCTTCCCGGAGACAAGAGGGCATTGCGGGATCAAAGAAGTTTCCCGTGTAGGACTCTGAGCTGGATGCTTGATGTCCAACTTCTCCCTTGATCCTTCTGGCGATTCTGTCATTTGAGGTTGGTTTTCAGACCCACTGGAAAGGCTGCAGAGGCCCAGAGAGAGAAGGAACCTGCCAGAGGTCACACAGCCCTGAGGCCCCTTCCCCCCTCCCAAATCTGGGGCAGGGTGGCAGCTAGTGAGGACTGGGGAGGACCGTGCCCTGAGACTGCTTATTTTTCCCCAGTCTCTCCTCTCAGCATCTGCCCATAAATCACTCTGACACCTACCGGGGGGGCAGGATGGTTCCCACATCACCTCCGTGGGTGAGCACTTCCCAGGCCGCCTTGGTCCAGCTGAGCCTGTGGTTCTTGTCTCCAGATGCTGGCTGCCCAGCCCAGGGCTCCGAATGCCGAGCCCACTACACGAGGGGGCGGGGGGCTCTATGTGCCCTGGGTCGGGAGCGGGGTTCAGAAGAAAGGGCAGACCCCACACGGCTTAGAGGATCTGGCTTCCAGATGAAAGTTTGGAAACACTGGAGTCCTGCTGCCCTAAGACCTGGGTGAGACCCCGGCCCATCCACTGGAGAGTGTGGCCCGCCCTCACAGCAGGGGGCCTCCGCCTCCCAAGGTCACCCTGCCCTGCAGTGCTGAAAGCTCCCAGCTGTGCCAGAGGCGTCTGGGATTGTTTCTGAGTTGGCACAGAAGCAGAGGTGGGCAGAGAGAGAAAAGACCCTGCTTCAACCCCACCACCCTCCCCCACCCTCCCCACACTGGTGAGTCACCAGCACAGGAATTGTCAAATTCGTTTTACCTGGAAGCGGGCCGGGGGACTCTTTGGAGAAGACCCCATGGCTTCCCAGGGCCCCCCAGAGGAGAAATGGCCCTGGTCTGGACATACCTTGGGGATCGGGGAGCACCTGTCCTGTGTGGGGCTCTGAGCTGTGCTGAGGCCATGCCGGAAACAAAGCACCCTCCCTCAAGGAGCAGCTGGTCTCCAAGCAAGACCCACCTCAGCCTGCACCCAGGGCCTTGCCAGCGGGCCTGGCTGACCTTGCCCACCACCCCTGCCATGCCCCACGCCCTCATTTCCCACACTTGCCTGGGACCCAGAAGCCATCATGCCTCCGTTCAGGCCTGACCCTCCGCCAGGCAGGCCCTTCCTTCCACTACCGACTGTCAGAGTCCACTCATCCTTCAGAGTTATCATCAATTTCTCTGCCCCTGTCGCTTGTCCTTAAGTACCCATCTGTGGGGTGTCTGGGGGGCTCAGTCAGTTAAGTGTCTGACTTCGGCTCAGATCATGGTCTCATGGTCTGTGGGTTCGAGCCCCGCATCAGGCTCTGTGCTGACAGCTCAGAGCCTGGAGCCTGCTTCAGATTCTGTGTCTCTCCTTCTCTCTGTCCCTCTCCCGCTCATGCTCTGTCTCTCAAAAATAAACATTTAAAAAAAAATTAAAAAAAAGAAAGTACCCATCTGCGCCACCCCTCATTTCCGAGTTGGCATCACTGGGCACGGGTTACCCCAGATGGTGAGAAGCAGTGTGGTGCCATGGGGGGCTGGGAAATCATGGGTTCTGGGGGCAGAGGAGCTTGCTGACATCAGGCTCTGCACCCACTACACCACGTGAGCCTCAGCTTACAGAGGGACACTCGATGCGCATCTTTTTTTTTTTTTTTTAATGTTTACTTTTGATAGAGAGAGACAGAATGCAAGTGGAGTAGGGGCGGGGGTGGGGGGCATAGAATCCGAAGCAGGCCCCGGCTCTGAGCTGTCAGCACAGAGCCCAATTCAGGGCTCGAACTCAACGGCCTGCTAGATCATGCATGACCTGAGCTGAAGTTAGATGCCTAACTGGCTGAGCCACGAGGTGCCCCTGGATGCTAGTCCTGTTAGAACACACAGGGCGTTCTGTGAGCGTGAGCTCTCGGAGGGCACAACACTCGTGGGCACTAGCGGCTCCACGGCTGTAGCTCCAGGGGCAGGCCCTGGTGGCCCCGCAGGAGTCCCTGCTGAAACTCCTGATGGCCACCGGCCACCTTTAGCCACAGGGCACAGCCCCCCCCCAACACACCCCAGGAGGGGCCCTCCCTGGATGCTGGGAGGGGAGAACCGCAGAAGCGCACACGTCTCTTTTCCTTTCTGATGGGGACAAATGGCAGCAGCAGCGAGGGACAGGGCTGCTCGAGGGAATGGGAGGTGGGACGCTGGAGACCAGAGATGGGTGATAGGTTGCCTGTCAGGACTCAGGAAGATGAGGCCAAGGTGGGTCCCTAGGCCCAATCTGGGCCCTCCCAGGATCCAAGAGTTCTAAAGAATGGGGCTGATGTCTGCCAGCACCCCATTTGAATCCCCTTCACTCCCAGAGTGGAGGGCAGGGAGAAGCTGACCTCAACATTTGTCTGCTCCTCGTGGCCTCTCCTGTCCTAACGGCAGGGCCGCAGCTCTTTTCTACAGCTTGAGTTCTTCTAGCCCCCAGCCTCACGTAGAAAGGGGCAGAGCAGGGGACTGCTGGCTAATGGCAGGGCAGGCAAGAGGACAGTGGGGGACCTGTGAGGGTGGGGATTGGTGGGTGGCCAGCCCCACGGCAGGCCTCCCCGGGCCGTCCTAATAGACCCCACAGAGGTGGCCTGTCAAGGCCTCTTGCCTAATTATCAAATCATTCCCAGATCGCCTCCTGCAGCCTGACCTCCCCCCCTCTGGAGTCTGCTAGGGGACGTCAGGCCTGGCCCAGAGATGGGGACACCACTGTGCAGGGCAGCAGGGCCCCACCTGTGCCCTTCCCTCACCCCCAGTCACCCTGCCATCCAGCCATCCAGGCCCAGGCAGCCTCCCACCCCCAGGTCCCATGGGGACAAGTGCTGGCGTAGGAGCCGGCCCCACTTAGGGGACCTCGGCTGGGTTTTCGGATTCCTGTGTTCTTCTTCTGTGGAACGGGGATTTTGATCTCAACCTCCCAGGGTCATAGAGAGAGTGTTGACTAACTCTTGGGGGAGCCGGTGCCCCTGTCCCTGAACCTCCGACCAGACCCTGGGATGCCAGACCCTGGGAGTGTGAGCTGGGGGCCAGTACCCGGCCACACCTCTGCCTCACGCTGACAGCCAGGCTCGCTTTGCTCTAAGCACGTGCCCCTCGCTCCTGCATCCTCCTGAGACAATTCAGCGTCCCCAAGAGTCAGCCCTCCTCTGCAAAGGAGAGCTGGCCAAGCCCTGTGCCGGGAGAGAAGGTGCCTCAGCCTCACCCACAGCCCCGGAGCCCTGCCGAGGTCCCGCTCTGAAGTGCGCTGCTCAGGGCTCTGGGGGCCTGGTGCAGGTGGCGCGGGGACTTCCTAGGGTTCCACTGTGAAGCCCCAGCAGAGCCATTCCCATCCCTAGACCCCCTTTGGGTACTCCCCCCCACTCTTCAGTGCAACCTCACACACGTGTGTGCACACATACCCACGTGCATATGTACACGCAGCTGCACACACACGCGCAGATGCAAACTCGTATGCACGCACCCACAGGATCCAGCGGGGGTGACAAGGAGCTGACATCTGCCCACCAGGTGCGCCCCAGCTGTTAATCAGTGCTTGGAAGGAGCCACTGGTGCAGAGACCCCCGGGGAGACGAGGGCAGCCAAAGGTCACCTGGGGTTCCCGCAGCTCCTCATGGTGGGCCGTGTGGACTGTGCCAGGAGCCTGTCAGTCCCCCCCACCACTGCCCCCTCCTATTTCCAGATGGAGAAACAGGGCTGAGAGAGGGGCAAGGACTTAGTGGGGGCCACATATCAGCGGCAGGTGGGGCTGGACTTCTTGCTCAGCCTCTGTGGACTGAGCTGGGCCTCTCCCCTCCCCATTCATCCCCAGATGTTTGTCCCATGCCTTCCCCAGGGCTCCCTGCCTGGAGGAAGAGGACCCAGGGGGCTTTGGCCACTGTCTGGTCTCCAGACACTTACGAGGCTGCAGGAAGGCACAGGGCACTGAGCTCCATGGGAGGAAAGACATTCCTCCAGTCAGAGCTGTCCCACACAGGCAGAGGCTGTGACAGATGGAAGGGAGAGAGCTCGCTGCCCCCGGGGGTGTTCAGTCCGGGCCTGCAGCCTCTGGGAGGCTGACGGGTAGGCTCATCGACCCCCAGGAGTCCTTCCAGGCAAGGCATTTCCCTGTTCTAAGATTCTGAGTGTTAGTGATCCTCTGAGTTGAGAATTCCTTTGAAGTTTGGGTTAAATGAATCCCCTCCCCAGGCTCCTCCCAGCCTCCTTACTCCAGGACTTGCTGAGCCTCTAGAATCCTCTTGGCCAAGCCCCCCAGTGTGCGAGCAGACAGTTTCGGACTGCAATCCCTGCTCATCAATGACAGCTATTGGCTGCCTCACCAGCCTTAGTGGCTCCATCTGTAAGACGGGGGCCGTCCCAATCGCACCCACTTCACACACTGCGGTTGTGGTGGGGATAAAGTGAGGGGCCAC
Source organism: Cryptoprocta ferox (assembly GCA_028646485.1). Classification (NCBI taxonomy): domain Eukaryota; kingdom Metazoa; phylum Chordata; class Mammalia; order Carnivora; family Eupleridae; genus Cryptoprocta; species Cryptoprocta ferox. The sequence continues at coordinate 55,088,900 of CM053575.1, read as the reverse complement.
ACATGAAAGCCACTGTGAACTAGCCCAGGAGCTGTGAACCTGGCTCTGGCTTGGAGGGCTCTGCAGGAGGAGACAGTAGGAGCAAAGACTGGAGGTGGTTGGGAAAGATAAGGTGACAAAAGGGCTGGGTGTGAGCAAGAGAGCCATGGGGGCCAAGGCTGGGGACTTCCGGTGCCAGAGGCCCAGGGACTTGTATGAGTGGACATGTGTTTCCCAGTGGGAGGCCAGGCGGGTGCATCTATCACTGTCTGAGTCCTGGCAGCCCCGCGCCAGCCACTGGAGCTGGTGGTGGATCAAAGGGCGGTGAAGATGAGGCTGAGACAGCTGGGCCAGGCTCACGTCACCTCATTCGCCCAAGCTGGTGGCCCCAGCCTCAGGAAAGTGGGGCTGGGAAGCGCTTGAGGATGAGGCTGCCAGAGGCGGATTCCAGTTCTGCCAAGAGTACCTACTGGGCACCAGACTGGGCGGGGCTTTGCCCTTATCATTGAATTGGGTGCCCACATCATGCTAACCCATTTTACAGATGAGGACACGGAGGCCCTGAGGTCTCTTCTGTCTGGGTCTCCTCCTGCCCCCCTATCATCAACCACAAAAGAGAGGATGTATCTAGGGAAACATGGTGGAAGCATCCAGATTGAATGGGGGAAAACATTAGAACCCCGAAAGGAGGAAGCAGGCCCTGGAACACCAGGACAGTGTCTCTGGACCTACTCCGTTCAGCTTGGAGAGCTCGAGAGCCACAGTCCCACCTGGCCTGGCTTGGCGCTCCCAGCCCCACGGCAACCACTGTGGCCTTGGAGGGGCTTCTCCAGGCCCTCTGTCTCCCCATCTGTAAATCGGGTGGCTTGGATTCACTGCTCTCCAAGAGGCCTTCCAGCCCTGAGGTGGAAGGGGGAGGGCTGGAGAGGGTTCCAGAAAGGAGGCCTCTTCAGCTCAGATTTAACGAGCCGTCTGTTCAGTTGGAACTGATCAAAACCAGACTTGAGCTCAGTCGTGTCTCTGATTTGCACGGACTGAAGCCGCCAAGAATTCATCCCTCACTGTTTCCAGTAAATAATTGGGCTCCCGTGGGGTTCCCGGGGCGGGCCGGACGTCTCACCTCCTCTCTTCACAGTGAACTCGACCAGGGGAGGCCTGGGGGGAAGGGAAGCCACAGGCAGGCCTCCTCTTGCACTCCTACCACACCAGGCCGCGGTGGGTGGGAGTTGGCACGGGGGGCCCCCACCCCTCACAGGGTCAGGGTGGTCAGGCCTGCCAGCTGGAGCCCACAGGGCCCACTCGCCGGGGCGTCTGGCTCCATTATTTCCTTCATTCACACGGTCAACAAACCTTCACAGAGCTCCCGAGAACTGTCATGGAAGGCAGCGGCCCAGCCCCCCCCCTCAGAACGTCCCCACGGCCTCGAGGGGGCCCTGAGGGGTCGCCACCTCTTCCTTTGTTCCGTCTCCAGTTTTTAAAAGAGATGAAGAAATGCCAAAGCCAGGCTTCACATCCTGACGTTGTGTGAGCTGTGCAGCGAGCACGTCTTTCAGTTCTGCCGGTCCCTGCCGTGGCTGGGGGCATGCCATCGCTGGGTGGGGCGCCCACAAAAGCCCAAGGGGGCCATGTTCAGTGGAGGTGATGTCTGGACGGTGCGCATCATGCACACCTCAGTGTAAGGACGCAGTTAAAATACAGGGATACTGATTCAGTGGGGTAGGGTGGTGTTGGGTGGGGTGGGGTGGGGTGGGGTTCAGGCATGTGCCCTAATTTAACAAGGGTCGAGGGAGATTCTCCCTTGCTGCCACGTTTGGGAACTCAGACCACAGACCTGACCTTGACAGAATATCCACTCTCTCTCTAGGATTGTAACCTTGGGACTCCCTGGATCCCCAAGTCACTCCTATTGCTCCAACAAACAAAAAAAAGAAAAAGAAAAAGAAAAAGCCACAAAAAATATAAAGATGTGGGTGATAATGGGCATCCACTTGCTGCCATTTCACAATAAAGTGTGTGTGGTCATTGGGTTTTACCGCATAGGAGGGTTTGCATTGAAGTGGCCTTGACTGGTTCAAGGAGTCAGTGGGCCGACCTGTCCAGACACAGGGTGGCCTGGAGGGCTGGCGTCCAGCGGCCCCCTCCTCCAGGAGGAGAAGGGACACTGGAGTCTGAGGTCCCCACCTCATTGTGGGTCTCTCTGTAGTCATTTGCATTTGCTGAAGGTGGGGAGGGCAGGGAGGTCCTATCAGATGGGGGCACAGCTAAATCTCATTGTTCTCATTTACATTTAGTGACGGGTTTGAATTCATTTGGATTCAATGATTTGAATTTAAAATAATTTTAAAAGATGGTATGAGATTGTATGTTTACCAAAAGGGACCACGATTTTTTTAAGTTTCAGAAATGGCGTAAGGGTTGGTGGCTGCCGGCCTAACCCACCTTCCGAATCCTCGAATGGGTCTGTCGAGTCTGAGTTTTAGGTTCAGGTTCTGAGTTATCAGTTTTCATTCTAAGCTCTAGTCGGTTTAAGGTCTAATAGATCCTCGATGGCCCTCTGGGCCCCTACCAACATTCTATTAATCAATCTACCAACCAACTAAGCAGAAGAATGAGAGAGGGAGGGGAAGGTGTGGAGGGGTGAGCGGTAGGCGAGGGTGTCTCCATCCTCCATCCTCCGGGAACCTTGGCTCTGCCTAGCGTCTCCACTTCCCTAGGATCCCGGTTATCTCTCTTCCCTTTGGGTCTAAGAACCAGGTTGGGGGCAGGTGTCCCCAGAGACTGGGCTATTCCTTCTCTTGATATCCTGAGAAAGGGATTTGGGAAAATCTGTGTTTCAAGCCCCCTCTTCCTGCCTGGACCACTTTGGGCTCCCCCTTCTCCTCTCCGGGGCCGGCAGCACTCTGCCCTGCCCTGCTCTGTCCACTGCCCGGCTCCCCTGTGCACAGGTGGGACTTTCTTCCACTCCTCCCACAATGTAGCAAAGCTGGATTCGGTAGAATGGAGGAGGCGTCTGCCTCTGCCTCCCCACTTCGGTGGATAAAGGTCCAGGCGTTCAGTTTGCAACTGAAGGGGCCTTAAAAGCACAGGGTGGAGTATCAGCAGGCGTTGCCTCAGTTGGCCATGTGTTCCCTTAAGAGAAGTCCCACCAGGTACCGGCCCACATGGGATCATCCTCGGCTCTCTCTGACCCCAGCCTGGGAGCACCTTCTAGGCAAGGGCTAGGTCACAGCCTCCTCCTGATCCCAGCATCCAGCCCAGGCAGGGAGGATCTAAAAAGGTTTTGGAAAATATGAGCAAGGCCCCAACCTTCCCCAAACCTACCGCATCCAGCACAAGTCCGACCCAGGCAGCGTGTGAGGCGTGAGAAGCAGGGAATGTTCCCGCGGGGGAGCCCAGCTGATGGCAATGGCGGCACCCGGGTCAAGTGCTGGTGACAGAGGCTGGTGACAGCTGTCCTGCTAGACCCCGGCACCCTTTTCCCAAGTGTCTTCCTCTCTAGGGGAGCCCTTCACGCCTTGGGAAGCTGCACTCCCTTCCCAGGCTGCCGATACCTCTCGCCGCCCCCAAGGCCTCCGCCTGGCTCCCTGAGCCCCTCTGGAGGGGAGAGGGGCCACCAGCCAGCCAGTGGCTGACATTGCCACGGACAGCTTACTTTCCAGGGGCCAGCCTGCCCCCACCACCGCTCCCCTCCCACACCTGAAATAACAGGCACGTGCTGGCGTTTCCAGTCTATGGCTTTTACTCCCTTGTTATCCCCCTGGCTTGACAGATTAATATTCTGGGAAGCCCCAGGGATGGTTGGAGAGACGGGCACTGCCCGGGCTCCCTCCACCTCCCTGACCAGGGGTCTCTGCTGCCGGGGAGGCGGCCCTGGTTCTGCCTCATCTACGTCCCAGACCTGGATGGATGGCAGACAGGTGCCTGGTGTCCCAGCCACCTCCCTGCCCTTCCCAAGCCTAGCCAGAGAAAGTCACCATCTTGTAAGAAATCAGCCCCTGAATTCCTGTTGTAGGCCGTTCTGGACCATTCAGGGGAGGGAAGCTGGCTGCCAGCCTGGGTACAGCTGGCCTACCGATCCCCAGTGAGGGGTCCTGCTTGACTTCGTCTACAGGCCCTGATGCCATGAGACCTGGCCTTTGTGATGCCCGATCGTGGGGGTCCCTGACCCTAATGTTCCAAGACAGCGGCCACAGCAGCCATTCACTCCCTGGGGAGGGTCAGGAAGAAGGCATTGATGGGCACAGCAGGAAGGACCTTGCCAACCAGGATGAGCCTTGACACTGTGCTTCCAAAGCTGCCCCACAGCCCCCGACCAGCACGGCCACTCCCTTGATAGGACAGGTCCTTGGGCCTCTCTCACCATCACCCTCTGCCGGGGTGGGGCTCCCAGGGTTGACGGTGGGTTTCCCCAAATGCTCAAATTCCCTGCAGCCTTCTGGATCACATCCAGATTTCAAGGCCATGATCCCATACTGTGGCTATTAGATCCTCATCCAAGAAACATTTCCAGGCACTTTTCTCTGCTCAGCCCTTAATGACCAAAGAGGAAGAGCTGGAGTCACAAGAATTGACTTTGCAACCCTGGACCAGCCCTACCTCCTATGTGACCTTGGGCAAGTCACTGTCCATCTCTAGGCCTTAACTAAAAAGTGATACTTTTTCGGATGGTAGGCCTATTTGTGATCTCATTTTTCATTCCTATCATTTTCACATCCCATCCTGTGACCTTTTTTTTTTAATGCTTATTTCTTTATTATGAGAGAAAGAGAGAGAGACAGAGAGAAAGAGAGAGCGAGCTGGGGAGGGGGCAGAGAGAGAGGGAGACAGACAATCCCAAACAGGATATGCTCTGTCAGCACAGAGCCCGACGTGGGGCTCAAACTCATGACCTGAGCCGAAATCAAGAGTCAACGCTTAGCCAAGTGAGCCGCCCAGGCGCCCCTCACGCTGTGGCCTTTTAGACAGTGGGTGGCGGGGTTCTTACTCTCTCCATTTCACAGACATAGGAAATGGAGGGGGAGGGGAAGCTGACATGTTCCCTGCAGGGACCTTGCTACAGAGGCTCATCACGGCAACCACATGAGGTCTAAATCAGGAATGCTGCCCTGTGGAAGAGAAGCATGGCCCCGAGGGCTCAATGACCAGTCGTTGCAACAGTAATAGCCAATATTGATTGTCTGCTTTCTCTGTGCCATTACCCAGGCTACATGCTTAACTCATTTAATCCTCAGAAATCTCCAGTGAGTTTGGCCCAGCTATTCCCCCTGTTGCACAGACGAGGAAACCAAGGCTCAGAGAGGTGAAGTGATTTGCCCATAGCCACACAGTTCAGGAGCTGCAGTGCTGGGATTAGAATCAGGTCATGTGACACCCAGAGCCTAATCTGCTATAACCTGTCCCTGGCAGGACTCAAACCGAGGGATGCTACCCCACAGCTCCCCAGACGTGTTTGTTCCTGCTGCCTCTCCAGGTCCGTGTGTGGGAGACTCCCAGGCTGCAGAGAGGGACAGGGACCAGCAGAGTAGGGACCAGTTCTCTCCCAGCTGAGCCCTTCCCAGTGGGAGGGTGCTGCCTGCCCGGGACCTGGGCTGACCCCGGAGTGGTCAGTGACCAAGCACCTGCCCTCCCCTTGTGCCCAGGGAGGAAGGGCGTGGGGCCCTTGCTATGTCAGGGCAAATGGAGGCAGCCATCCTGGGAGGGGGCTCTGTTAGCTTAGAAACAGGAAGGGTTTTCTGTGGGAGGAGGGAGAAGCTCATAGTGTCAGAGAAATCCCCAAACTAGCTAGCTTAAGGTAGCCACACACCCAGACCCTAATCCCCCAATTAAGTGCTGCTACCTGGTCCTCATTTAGCCCCTTCTACACTCAATGGACAGGGTCAGCCCGCCTGTTGCTCTGGTCCAGACCCTCCTTCCACCCTGGCCGGGGGTGACTTTGGTGTCCCCATAAAGCTGTGTGGCCTTAGAAAAATCACATAACGTCTCTGAACCTCATTCTACATTCACGCAGACCTCACAAGGGGCTCTGAGGCTTGAGCGAGAGAAGGTACACAAGGTGCTTGCTTCAGCATCTGGCACACAGCAGGTGCTCAGAGGTGCAGTCTGATCACATGCACCCACCCGCAGTCCCATGTAGACAGGGGTTTGGTCACCAGGCACTTGGCCTCAAGATGAGCACCGGGAGAAGGAAGTCAGGTGCACTGGGGCTGCCCTGGAGGGTTTCTTATCTGGCCACTCCCCTTCCCTCAGAGGGAGAGGAAGAAATTGGCCCACAGAAGGCAAGTGACTGGCCCAGGGTCATGGAGCCAGCCAGTGCCAGTCTCTGCAACTTCCTGGGCCTCAGAACAATGGCCCTTCTCCTCGAGCTGCCTTGAGGAAGTCAACTGGGAGGGACACCAGGGCAGGGACTTGCTGAGAAGAGCCAGAAGCACAGAGGCCTCTTCCTGTTTCCCCTGTGGGACCGTGGGTCTGAGGGGCCAGAGCCAGTGGTGAGCAAATATCTCAGGCCACCGCGCCAAGTGCCCACCCAGCCATGGTGCTCCCTTGCTGCAGGCTGTGTGAGAGGCTGGGCCAGCTCCCCCCTCACGCTCGCCACGGATGGCAGAGGCATGGAGTGGGCACCACCCCAGGCGCCCGTGAGCACGCAGCTTTCATGTTCCCGGGAAGCTTGGGAACCCCAAAGTGCAGCATGGGTGCTCGTGACACACAGACTTGTGCACAGACACAGCTTTCACTGGGGAGCAAAGCTCGTAGAGCAGTGACCCGGCCTGGGAGCTGGAGGCCCCACCTGAATGAGACAGAGAGAGATGGAGGGAGACAGATGCTCTGGGCCAGTCACGCTCCCGCTCTCGGCCCTCCTTCTTAGTGTGTAAAGTGGGGATGTTGCCCCTTTCTTTTCTTTTTTTTTAAATGTTTTATTTATTTTTGAGAGAGAGACAGAGACAGAGAGTGAGCAGGGGGGAGGGGGGCAGAGAGAGAGGGAGACACAGAATCCAAAGCAGGCTCCAGGCTCCAGGCTCTGAGCTGTTAGCACAGAGCCCGACGCAAGGCTCGAACTCAAGGACCATGAGATCTGATTCAAGCTGAAGTCAGACGCTCAACTGACTGAGCTGCTCCTCCTCCTACCTTGATGAGAGTTTTGGTGTGGGTTAGATGAGGTCCTGTTGGCAGGGGGCACGTCCTCAATAATCTTAAAGGCCTTTTCGTCAGATACAAGCTGGGGCCTTCCCACTGCCTCCCAGATTTCCCCTCTTGGTCTCTGGCTGTCCATCTGTCCAATGGGGAGATTGCACTAAACGATCCAGAAGGCTGCTTCTTGCTCCTAAAAGTCACCTGTCTAAAATTAGCAACGCAGGAAACAACAGACGTTGGCAAGGATGCGGAGAAAGAGGATCTCTTTTGCACTGTTAGGAATGCAAACTGGTGCAGCCACTCTGGAAAACAGTATGGAGGTTCCTCAAAAAATTAAAAATAGAACTACCCTATGACCCAGCCATTGCACTACTAGGTATTTATCCAAAGGATACAAAAGTGCTGATTTGAAGGGGCACATGCACCCCAATGTTTATAGCAGCGTTATCAACAACAGCCAAATTATGGAAAGAGCCCAAATGTCCATCGACAGATGAATGGATAAAGAAGATGTGGGATATATATACAATGGAGTACTACTCAGCCATCAAAAAGAGTGAAATGTTGCCATTTGCAACTACGTGGATGGAACGAGAGTGTATTATGCTAAGTGAAATTTGTCAGTCAGAGACAGACAAATATATGATTTCACTCAGATGTGGAATTTAAGAAACACAACAGATGGACATAGGGGAAGAAAAGGAAAAATAAGATAAAAACAGAGAGGGAAGCAAACCATAAGAGACTCTTAAATACGGAGAACAAACTGAGGGTTGCCATAGGGAGGTGGGTGGGGGAGAGGGAGAAATGGGTGATGGGCATTGAGGAGGGCACTTGCTGGGATGAGCACTGGGTGTTGTATGTAAGTGATAAATCACTGGGTTCTACTCCTGAAACCAAATACTACTCGGTATGTTAACTAACTTGAATTTAAATAAATAATTTTTCAAAAAGTCACCTGTTACCTCCTGAGTTGGGAAGGAAGGGTCCAGCAGGGTTGAGGAGGACAGTCCACAGAATATTAGGGGGTTGGCTGGGCCCCCAGAAGCGAGATTCCGGGGTCCCCTGAAAGCCTGCAATGTTCAGCAGAGCCATCTGGAGCAGTCTGGAGCAGGGCCAGGCCTGCCGTGCTGGAGATGAAAACTGGCTCCAGGGACGTGGCTGAGGGGGCAGGGGTTGGGGAGGGGGTCTGTCACCCTCCGGGCGGGCAGGATGATCCGAGTCTAAATAAATCACTAACACACGGGTAGAGAATTCCTTGAACAGGCGCCCTGGATTATGGACAACAGAAGGGGAGGGGATGGGGGAGATGCTCAGGGGAACCATTCCTGTGATCCCCACCCCCACTCTCTGCCTCATGCACCAGGGCCCTTCCCCCTCCTACACTGGGGCTTGTGACTGTCTGAGGACTGGCTGCCTCTGGGGTGGGGTTGGCCTTGGTCAGGGAGCTCTCGATCCATGTCGTGAGAAACTCCAAAAGCCCCGAGCCCCTCCGAGGGGAGAGAGGTGTTGAAAGCCGCATCCTGCTCTGACGGCTGCACCAAGGCCAGAGATAATATCATGTGCCGGAGAGCAGCGGGGCCGGGCCTCACCAGCCCCTGTCTCCCCCCAACCGCCCGTGCTCTGCACCCCTGCCTGGGGCCGAGCTTGTGCCGTTGGGCAGGGGCCTGTTGCTTTCTGCCTGGGAGGTGGCCTGACCCCTGTCCCCCTGGACTCACTCCAAGCTTGAGAAATCTGAACTGGCGCGGGGCAGGGTCAGAGGTCAGCCTTGGGGTGGGGAGGGATAGTCTGACACTGAGGTCTGGGACGGGGCAGATCATCCTAGGGTTCCCTCCGGCCTCTGGACCTCAGTTTCCGCATCATGAAAGGGGGGGTGGGGGAATCCTAGGTCATCCCTAAGGGCATCTAAGTGCTTACAGGGCCTGTCCTGGGCAGGGGCACGGGGCTGGCTCTGGGCCGTGCTGTCCAGGCTTTAGCTGCAGGTCCTGGGGCTCAGTTGGTGGCTGCCGAACGGATGAGGGACTGAGTAAGAAACAGCCAGGATCCAGAAATGCTACCATCCAAGCACCACTGGAGAGCAGGTCCAGAGAAGAGTGTTTCTACTTCCTGGCTCAGGAATGACACTTCATGAGTCTCAGGCTTGCGGTTTACAAAGGGCCTTTGCATTCAGTCCCTTGGCCCAGGGGGGGAAGGACAGGAGGGCTGTGGTAGGTGAGGAATCCAGGAAAGGCCTGGCTTGGAACCAGGTGGTCTCCCCCAAGGCTTCCGTGTCCTCTGCCTCTGAGCTCCCGGGAGCCCAGAAATGCCACCAGGGCAGGAAATGTCACCCTACTCGGTAGATGAGACAGCCAGGTCCAGGGAGGGCCCACACAAGGACTAAAGGCCCAGCCACGATCGGAATTCTGATGTTCAGCTCCAGGCCTGGCCCCGTATGCCTCTGCGGGAGACACGGACACAAGCATTGCCCTGAGCACAGGGCCTCTGCCCAGTCAGTGCCCTAGGGAACGTATGCCACGTGCTGGGCCCCAGGTCTCTCTCCGGCTTAACCCCCTTCCCTGCTCAGGCTCTATGCCCAGATGCTGCACCCCACACCCTGGACCCTACTGATCCCTGTGTGGTGTACTGTGGCGCTGGAGCCCCGACCACATGCCAGGCAGCAGAGGGAGGCCCTTTCTACAAATCCGGAGCCATCTGCAACCCCAGGAGCCCAAGCTGCTCCAGACTGCAGCCCCTGCCTCCCGGCAACACACATCTACTCCGGAGCCTGAAACCATCTCACTGAAGAATGGCTATGCTAGTTCATTTCCTCTCATCAGCAGCCCAGATTACACCCACAGATGTCCCCTGCCAGGCCCTGGGAGAGGCGGAGAGAGGCTGGGCTTTGACTTTGGGGTGGGTAGACTGTGCCCCTTCCTCGGGTAGCCCTCGCCCACCCACCACCCTTCCGTGAGCCTTGGTTTCTTCATCTGTAAAATGGGATGATGACCCAGGTCAGAGGATGCACAGTAGTGCAAGACTCGAAGGAAAGGAGAGACATGAATGTGCTTTGCAAATTATAAAATGCTGTTCAAAATACAAATGAAATATGAGGGAGGAGCTTAGGTGATTTCCCAGGGTCACATAGGGGTGGTCCCAGAAGCCGACCACCTCAGTGTGGGAGGGCCTGACCGTGGGGGAACCTGATTCCAAAGGGTGCGGGGAGCCGCGTAGGGGTCTGTGGACAAGCACCTTCTCAGGGAGGGCTGCCCGGCACTGGTCAGATGGCTCCTTCTCTGAGAGCAGGCCTAGACCCTTTCCTGCGAGCTGCTCGGCAGCCCCACTCACCCTCTTACAAAACAGGCCTGGCGAGGGGAGAGACCTACCCAGAGTCACGCGGTCACTAGGTCACTAGGAGGGGCAAACCAGGTCAGGCACCAGCTGTCACCAGCTGGAGCAGCTTCCTGGCTCTCTGCGGACCCACAACCCCCCAGGCCTAGGAACCAAGCCCGTCACCCTCAGGCCACACCTCAGGCCACACTTCGGACTAGACTCCAGCCTCGAGTAGCCCATCGAGGCCCAGCAGGAGGCCAGGCTGAGTCTTCAGAGTGGCACTAAACAGAGTTCGGAGGAGGCTGGTCATGGGAACCAGCGGCCCATGGGAGGGGCTGCTCTGGGCCCATCCCGGGAGTCTCAGTCAGGGAGACAGGACTGGCCCGCACAGAGCTCATCGTGGCTTCTCCGCCACTGCCGTCCCCACGAGAGATGGCCCCAAGCAGGCGGGTCAGGGGGCAGCCAGTGCTGGAAATCAGGGATTTTATGAGGCTTTGGGATGGGGTCGGGTGACATTTACTCCTCAGAAGGGTTTGTGAAGCTAATAAATAAAGTCAACATGATGGCTTAACCCCCAGAGGAGGTTCAGGGCCACTTGGGATCAAGGGCAAATCAGTTCAGTGCCCTCTGCCAGGCAGGGAACGGCGAGGCCCTCCCACACGTCTGCACCTCTGGGATACTTGTGTTGGAGCCCTGAGATGAAACCAGTATTTCCTGATTTGTAGATGAGACGCTGACATTCAGAGAGGGGAAGTCACTTGCCAACATAGGGTAGAGCAGTCGTGGGGCCTCAGGCCTACCTACGCACTTCAGGTGGAGGGGCCTCCTCTTCCTCCCCCAGTGCCCCCCCCCACCCCCGCCACTGTGGTCCAGAAAGGAATTTCACAGGAGAACGGGGCTCTGCCTCAGCAGGGCCAAGCAGGTTACTTCCCCCTGAGGCCTGTCATCCCTGCTGCCCTCAGAGTTCACCTATTGTCTCCTTATCTCTTCGGTCCCCCCACACCCACTTCCCACAGCTCCTCAGGGAACAAAGGGAGCTAATAAAGCCCCCAGGGACCACTGAGGACTCGAATGTCCAGGTTTTCCCTGAGGGCAATGGGGAGCCACAGAAGGGTGTTGAGCAAGCAGAGACAGGGCAGGACTAAGCTGAAGTGGGTTTCCTGAGATGCTGACGACGCTCAAGCTTCAGGTCCCTCACTCATCTGGGTTTCTTTTAAGGCAGGGGGCGGGAGTAAGAGGGTGGAGGCTAGTAATGTGTTCATATGATAGGCAGAAATACAGTGTTTCAACTCTGATTGGTTGAGACATCCGTCTCCCCTTTGACTTTCGCTACACTGCTGTGTGGTTTTCTTGGAGCAGCTACATATTTTAGAGTTTGAGTTTCATTTGGGTTTAGGGGGCATATGTACATATGTGTGATCACAGTCCCTTGCATGTATAGTTCCGTTAGTCCTGGCAAGCCTCCTGTGGAATGGCTTCTAGGAACACTCCCCCTGCACCCTGCACAGGCCCACCCAGCATGTGACCCCCTGGTGCAGGACCCCGTGTCATGCAGCATCTCCCACAGCCCCTGGTGCTGGCAGCATGTGGACAGTGGTGGAGAAGCAATATTTGAAGTGGACAGAGCCAGATGATAGTCCGTGAAAATTCTGCTGATCACCAGACTGTCTAAGGTTGTAAGTGGAAGGGGTGCCTGGATGGCTCAGTCAGCTAAGTGTCCACCTCTTGATTTTGGCTCGGGTCTTGATCTCACGCTGACAGCCCGAAGCCTGCTTGGGATTCTCATTCCCTCTCTCTCTGCTCCTCCCTCCCTTGTGCGCTCTCTCTCTCTCTCTCTCTTTCTCTCTCTCAGAATAAATAAATAAACTTAAAAAAAAAAGATTGCAGGTGGAAGATCTGTGTCTCATTTATGCAGATCCAAAATGAAACTTTTCTCCTGTCCAGGCTATACTCACAAAACCGCAGGTTTAACTATAAAAGTATCATTCATGTTTTCTTTTCTCTGATGACAATCATGCAAAATAAAATGTATTAGAACTCCCGTGTTTTTGGCAAACCTGTAGCATTATTCCCAGCAGCAGATATATGTGTGCAGAAGTGCAGGTCTCGTGTATCCCAGCTGATGGGGCCTCAGGTTACTCTGCTGACTCCTCCAGCGAAGTGAGGACTTCCAGTGAAGTGTGGCTGTCCCAGCTGGGATGGCAGGCGAGCTTGTCTCTCAGCAAGGGCTCTCACATCGTACAGGCTTCCGGCTGTCACGCTCCATCTGCCCCTGGTCCACCTGAAAGGCCTCGCTTGAAACCTGCGTAGTGCGCTGTCTCTGGCTGTAAGTTGTGTGACCTGAATCAGGGCCTCCCCCAGGGCTAGGCGTCCCCCAGCCTCAACTGTCCCCTTAGGACCTCTGGCTGCACCATACGCTTCCCAGTTGGAGACCCTCCCCTCCCCAGGCCTCCCCGCCCTGGGGTGCACAGCGGCTGGGTGGGGGCCAGGAGAACTGGAGAACAGGGATTCTGAGAGGGCCACTAGGACTCTGCAGCTGGGCTGTGTGTGCCTGATAAAGCCCCAGGGGAGCAGCCTGCATAGGAAATGAATCCAGCAAGCCCGCTTTCCAAGGACCCGTGTCTCAGCGTTCTGGTACCTGTGTGGGTCAGATCCTCTGCAGCCTTCCTCCTCATGGGGGCCCAGCCTCTGCTGGCATAACTTTCCATACTTCCAGAGCTGCTCATCCCCTCTCCTGGAAGCTCCTTGCACCCTGGCCAGTCACACTTGTGAGAATCTGCCTCCTCTCGGACTCCCCCACCTATAGGTCTTGCTTGGGTCCACCCCTTGGATCAAGCAGGAGAAACTCAACCTACCTTCCCCATCTGGAAAACCCTTATACCTACTCCTCCTTACCAGCCCTGGTCAAACACTGCTCCTTTCTCTCACTCCCTACTCTCCATCTCACCTCCAAAGTCCAGGACCTCCCACACTGGAGCTCTTGCAGCAGGCAGGGGTGGGGGACTGGGTCACAGCCTGGCTGTGTCCCAAGGACCAAGCATGCCTGGCCAAGGGCAGAGTGTGAGGCCACAACCCCTGCCTTCACTACCCACCCCCCAAACTGCCCCCATTGGCCCCCTGATGGGGCTGCAGCCCTCCCCCTCCCCCAGCCCAGTTCAGACCTGACTTCTTGGCAATATTTTCTGTTGCTGGCCACTCCCGTTTTCTTAGAGCACCCTTTCCTCTGGTCTCCCCGCTTCCCTCCCACCTTTTTGGTCATTTCTTCTTAGTCTCTCCTGAGGGTTCCTCTCCTCTTTCTCCCACGTCTAAATGAGCTCCAGAGTTCAGTTCTGAGCCCACGACTCCCGCTTGTGGTCTCTCTCTGGCCAGTGACCTCTTCACACATGCAGCACCTGCCAGCATCTACCCTTGTGAATCAGAACAAGCCTCTCAGGTGGATCACGTCTAGGTCTGAATCAGCGTTTCTCCGGATAAATCTGCTTTTCTCCCTGTTATGGCCCCCATCCTGCTGCCCTTCCAGCAGAAGTTACCCTTCTGTCCTTAGCATCTACTGTGCTTTTTTAAAAATCTGCCTTATTGAGGCATAATTACATGCAATAATCCCATGTAAAATGTTCTTTTACAATTCTTCTGTTTCTCAATGTATTGAGCTTTTTATTGTCATTATGGGACATACTACTTTATGCCTGGTGAGATCTTTTTCTAGTCTACTTTATCTGATGTTAATATAGTCACTCCAGCTGTCTCATGCTTACCATTTGCAAGGTCTATTTCATTCCATCCTTTTTTTCCCCTAGTCTGTTTGTGTCTTTATATTTAAAGTATGTCTTTTTTAAGAGGCAGAGAATTTGTTCTTGCTTTTTTTTTTTAATTAAAAAAAATTATTTATTTTGAGAGACAGAGAAGGAGGGACGGAGGAGGAGGGAGGGGCAGAGAAAGAGAAAAAGAGAATCCCAAGCAGGCCCAACGTGGGGCTCAAACCCATGAACCGTGAGATCATGCCATGAGCTGAGACCAAGAGTTCACGCTTAACAGGGGCACTCAGGTGCCCCTGTTCTTGCTTTTTTTTTTTTTTTTTAAATTCAGTCTGACAATCTCTGCCTTTTGATTGGAATATTTGTTCTGTTTGTATTTACTGTAGTGATTGAAATGGTTTTCTTTTAGTCTGCCACTTTGCTATTTGTCTTTTGTGGGTTTTCTTCCTCAGTTCCTTCTTTACGGCTTTCTTTTGTGTTAAACCAATATTTTTTTAATGTTTATTTATTTTTGAGAGGGAGAGAGAGCGAGCGAGTGCAGGGGAGGTACAGAGAGAGAAAGAGGGACAGAGGATCTGAGGCCAGCTAACAGCAGAGGGCCCAATGCAGGGCTTGAACTCAAGAATCATGAGATCATGACCTGAGCTGAAGTCAGGATGCGTAACTGACTGAGCCACCCAGGCGCCTCACCAAATATTTTTTACTATTCCATTTTATGACATTTTTAGTGCCTTTCTAGTTATATCTCTTTGCATAACTTCTAGTGATTGAGCTACAGATTATAAAATGTATCTTTATTATATTCATATGAATATAATGTATACATATGCATATCTTTATCAGAGTCTACTCAGAGTTAATGAATGAATGAATGAATGGATGAATTTAGGAATGTTGCAGTAATATATTTCTATTTATGCTCCACTCTCCTTGATGCTATTGTTGTCAGTTACATATACATACTTTATAACCACCTAAATATATACGTAATCGTTTCATTGACCCACATATTTATCAATTCTGGTTCTCTTCTTTGCTACTGTAGATCTGAGTTCCTTTCAGCCTGAAGAATTTCCTTTAGCATTTCTTGCCATGAAGAACTCCTGGTCATAAATTATCTCCTTATTTATTTATCTTACAGTGTCTTATTTTACTTTCATTTTTGGAGGATAGTTTGCTAAACAGAATTATCTGTGACAGTTTTTTCTTTCAACATGTTGAATGTGTTGTTTCAATATCTTCTAACATCCACTGCTTCTGATGGTCTTAAATTGACCATTAATTGTATCACTGTTCTTCTGTACACGGTTCTGGCTGCTTTCAGAATTTTCTCCTTAACTTTGGCTTTCATCGGTTTGACTGTGTCTACCAGTGATTTTCTTTGTGTTTCCCTACTTGGGATTTGTTGAGATTCTTAACCTTTAAAGCTAGTTTTCCACCAAATCTGGGGAGTTTGGAGCCAGTATATATTCAAATACATTTGCCTGCCATTTTTCTCTCTCTCCTTTCTTTCTGGCATTCCAATTACACATATTTTTAGACCTCATGATACCTCTCAAGTCTCCAAAGCTCTATTCATTTTTCTTTGATCTTTTTTCTCTCTTCAGATTAAGTGATTTCTGTTAATCTATCTGCAGGGTCAGCGATTCTTTTTTACTGACATCTCCAATCTATTGTTGAGCTCGGCCAGTGAATTCTTCATTTCAATGATTGTACTTTCCACCTTTGGAATTTCCATTTAGTTAAAAAAATATATACATATAATTTCCATTTCTCCGTTGAGATTCTCTGTCTCTTCACTTATTAAGACCACCTTTTTCTTTAAATATTTGAACAGATTTTCTTTTTACCATATGTATAAAAGCTGCTTTGAAATCTTTGCTAAGTCCAACATCTGTGCCCTACTTAGACTCAGCTGCTGGGTTTGTTTTTTGTTTTTTTGTTTTTTTTTTTTTTGCTGTTGTTGTTTGTTTTTGCCTGAGTATGGGTCACATTTTCCCGTTTCTCTGCAGTCTGAAAACTAAACATTGAAGCAATTCTGGGTTCCGTTGTGCTCTTCTGATAACTGTTGTTTATTCTGGTGAGCAGTTAATTTGCCTAGATTCAAACTGCAAACTCTGCCTCCTCTATAGCTCACAGTAACACATATCACTGCTCAGTTCTTACAACTTCCAGGTGCTGCTTTTTTGTTTTGTTTTGTTTTCTTAAATCCAGGGGTCTTCTCCCTGCCCCTCCTGATGCTGGCCATCATCCAAGGATTTGGGCAATTTATATTCAGATTTGGGTGCTCACTTTTTTGTGGTTCCCTTGTTTCTGTGTATTATCCCCTACATTTCCAGGACAGTCCTGGATTCTGTGCTCTGACACCTCAAGCCAGCAAGACTTCAGCCTTCCGCTACACACACTGCACACAGGTCAGGGAATTCACTGTTTTTTAAAAGCAGCATACTCACATATTTTCCCAGTCTAGTGCAGCTCTGTCTTTCAAGGGCAGTTTCCTCTCTGGCCCCTGCCTATTTTTTTCATAAGGCCCTCTAGCATTTGGCTAAAGATGTGGACAGAGTTTACGCTCAGCTTTTGAGTCTTACGCCTTCTGCAATTCTCTCACTTCTGCAATTTCCCCTTTAAATTTCCAGCTGTCCCTACAGCTTGGAAGCCAAACGAAGGAGGTGAGGCTGTGTTTTTCTGCCCTCTGTGGTCTTGGGGCTTGGTGAGCACCATCATGATTCTTACATCTTCCAGTTGTAATCTTTCAGGACGAAACGGTCCTCTGGCTTCTGTCTGTTTTGAGACACTTCCTAGGGCCTTTAAATAATTGTTTTGTTTTTAAATTTTGTCCAGCTTTCATCATTGTTATCTTCAGAAAGGTTCATGCCATCACTTCATACTGCCACCATTACGAGAAGTTTCTCCCACTGCATTCTTTTTAAAACTTATACTAGAGCATGTCACTCCCCATGCTTAACACCTTTCGAAGGTCTCCCACTGCACTAAGGTGAAGTACAAAATCCCTAGAAGGATCCGTGACGTCACACAAAAAGGAATGTGTAGACTCTTTTAAGGTTAGACATTCCTGAAGATCCCCCAAGGTGGAAAACTTATTTTTATTTATAATATTGCCAGAAGAAGTTTGTGCCAGCATGGGATCTTTTCCTTCCCTTCCATCTCCTTCCTGGGGCCTGGCATACACTGCAGCCAGAAATCAAAAGGAGCGTTTGGGAATGTGGCCAAGGTGAAGCGGGAGACAGAAAGCCTTCCAGCACCGCAATGCTAGGAAGAGCTCCCGACGGACACTGCAAATGGTCAGGCCTTCTGCTGGACCCCTGGCCAGTGGAACCTCAAGTTCCTTTCCTTCTGCCCAGGCCGCTGGGGGGCTGAGGGGAAGAGAACGTGAAAGCCCAAAGGGGAGGGGAACCCAGGAATTAAAGGCATCCAGGGACATGGTAGGGAGGAGAGAGAGAGGTGCTGGCCTCAGAGGGCACTCAAGGATCTAGAACAAAGGCCACAGCTGGGGTGGGAGGAGGCAGGTGAATGCAGCCTTTCCTAGAGCCAACCCCCCTTAGACTCCAGGGATGGGCAGGGATGGCCCAACCCACGAAGTAAAGCTTGTTGTCATTTTCTCCTGGATCCCATTTTGTTTAGTTTGGTTGGGGGCGGGAGTGGGGTGGGGGGTGGAAGGTAAACAACTGCAAGGAAAGATTATTCAGTACAGACTATTCCAGTATTCCATTTGTACTCTCAGGAACATCTGACGAACAAAAAACTAAATACAAACTAATGTTTATAGCTCTCCAACAACCAACAACCAAAACAAGTTCACAAATTAAGACCACACAAAACGACAAAGCCAGTTAAATTCATATTAGCAATATTAATCTAATGTGACGGACGATGTTTTGCCAAAACCGAGTCACCTCCATCCTGTGACTCTGGCACAGCCTGACACAGTTAGCAAGTTCTTCAGCCTCAAGTACGTCCCCACACCCATGATGCCTCACTTCTCCCACTATTCTCTGCCTCTGAACTTCTGGGATTCCTCTGGGCCACAGGCCCTGACGTCATTTGGACTTCACTCAGCAGGAATGCTTTGTCCCTGCTCAATGGCCGAGAGAGCAGTGTAGCATTAAGCTAGGTGTTTTTCATTCCTTTGACCCCTTAGCTTGCCCCACCATTTACGGCCTCCAGGGCAGAGCGTGGATACAGTCCAACACAATAAAGGGAATTGAAGTGCTGAATGGCTCAAAAGCCAGGCTTTCATTGCAAGGCCAGGCTTTGTTGAGCAAGAAAAGGATTAGTGAGTTCTGACCAGACAAGCCTGCAGCCCAGAGAACTTGAAGCTTACAGTCATAAAAATAAAATTAAAAAAAGAAAGAAAAGCCACGGAAGAGAGAAGAACATAGGCTGGTGATGTTGTAGAAATGTTTACACCGCTAAAAAGAGAAAGAGAGAGTTGGAAGAGCTGCAGGGCACACTGTTTGGAAGGGGCAAAGCTAGACCCTCAAGTCTAAGACCAGTAGAGCCTGAGAGGAGGCCTTCCCCCCTCCCGGCCCTGCCCCTGTCTGGGGTCTAAGCAGGAGATAGGTTTGGGGCAGTCACAGACAAGGGACCCAACCGTCCAGGTCTGCCAGGAAGACCTAGGTGAGCCTTCACAGAAGCTCCATGATCAGGGTGCCTGGCAGTAACTAGCAGAGGGGAGGAGTCCAGGCAGGTGGGCTGAGGGCAGCCTCCCAGAGAAGGGAGAGAAAGTGGGCCAGGTGGCCTGAGTCCCCAAGGGAGGCGAGCGGGCTGAGAGGGGAAGAATGACACAGGGTATGAGGACCTAGGGACCAGATCCATGGGAGGACCCTAGCGGGGCCGGCCAGCAGCAAACACCCAACTGAGCCACACCATGGACAGGTCAGAGAGGCTCTGGTCAGAAGCCCCGTACTGGGGGCCAGAGCAGCTGAAGGGTGGAACCAGGGAGGACTTGGGAATTTGAACACTTACCCCAAAGAGGTTAAGCTTTAACCACAAATGACTGAGTTGCCTTGGAGAGGCGAGATCAAGCGTTTTCGGCCACCAGGGCATACTTAGCTTGGGGGAAGACATTTATGGGGTGAAGGCATATATGTACATTTCTGCACTGTGGGCTGTGGCCGTGCACTGGGACCTACCATCTACAGATTTCCTTGTGCCAGTGGGATGATCCACACAAAGGCCAGGGCCAGCACTTAAGCTGAGTCCCAAGGGGGCTGGCCAGAGGGTCAGGAGATACTTCTGTTTTAAAAAACTCATCGATACTACAACACATAACTGGAAGCAAACCATCCTGATAGAGGAGAGGGTTTTGTCTGTGGCCCCCAGTTTGAGAGAGCCCGGCCCTTGGCCACCTCTCCAGCTCCCTGGCTCATCACTCTAGCCCCACTCACCTTTTAGTCCATCGCATGTGCTCTGCTCCTTTCTGGTCCAAAGCCTCGCATATGCTGTTCTCTTGCCCTGGGATGGGCTCTCTATGACTTGGAATCTGCTTAAATTCCACTTCCCCAGTGAGGCTTGCTGAGATCCCAGGCTAAAGTGACTCCTTTGTGTCATACTCTTCAATGTCACCTGTGGGCTTTCTTCATCGTCGCGGCCCCACGATTTGTTCGGCCAGTGCCAACCAACAGGGGGCGCCCAATCAATGCTAAATGAAGGTAGGATGGAAGGAAGGAAGGAAGGAAGGAAGGAAGGAAGGAAGGAAGGAAGGAAGGGAACTGTGGCCTGGGGCTCTGATGTAATGCAGAGAAATAACTCAAAGGTACTGGTTTCATGTTCTAGCACTCTCATGTTTTAGCTCTGGGAATTTGGCTATGACTCTGACTTCTCTGGGCCTCAACTGCTTCATCTCTAAAATGGGCACTCAGAGCACAGATACTGAGCAAATCTTCCTGGGCACTAGTTGTTACTTAAACAAAGTGCCTGTCCCCTGGGAGCTCACAGCCTCCTGAGGTGACAGACAGGGGGACACACACTTAGAAAAAATGTCAGAAGGGCTGTGGCTAGAGGAGCACAAAGGAGGGTGGCCTCCTGTGTGGGATGGAGGTGGGAATTGAAACTGGGGCAGAGAGTAGGGAGGACTTTAATGAGGAAAGGGGAATGGCTCAACCCCAGCTTATAGGATGAACAGAAGTTTGCTGTGGGTTATGGGGAAAGGTATGTTAGACTCTGGGGGATCCAGGGGCAGGGCATTCTGGGAATGGCAAGCATCCAACTAGATGGAGGGTAGGATGTGGCCAGGAGGCACTGGGCTGAGTAATGGACCCCCAGTTACCTGTCACCCATCGCCCATGACTAATCCTGTATCATCTACATCCCGATACATAGCCTACCCCCAATCCCAGACATATCCATTTCATCTGTAAAATATTTCAGTAGGTATCGCTAAGAGACAATGTGCTTAAAAAAAAAAAAAAACTATTACTGGGGCACCTGGGTGGCTCAGTTGGTTAGGTGTCTCACTCTTGGTTTCGGCTCAGGTCATGATCTCATAGTTTCATAGGTTCAAGCCCCGCGCTGGGCTCGCACGGACAGTGTGGAGCCTGCTTGGGATTCTCTCTCTCTCTCCCTCTCTCTCTGCCCCTCTCCCCCTCATACTGTCTCTGTCTCTCTCAAAATAAATAAACTTTAAAAAACTATTATACTATCTTTTCTATTACTATTATCATATGCCCCCAAAATAACAAGTCCTTAATACAATCAAATGTGTAGTCAGTGTTTTTGATTGTCCCTTAATTGTTTTTTCAGTCTGACATCAGGGGCTAGGCAGGAAGACCAGAGGTCCCAGCCGCAGCAGAAGGATGCTCTGGTCCAGTGCTGTCCTGCCTGCCTTCTTCTTCCTGTCCTGCTCTGACCCAGCTAATGTCTGCACCACACTCAGGACACCTCCTCTTCTCCCCCACCTTTTGCTCTGAGACCTTGCTCTTTTCATTGCTCTGTCTTCTTCCTGAACTCATCTGCTGCCCGCTACTGCCTACTGGCTCCTTCCATCAGCACTTACGTGAAATCTTCCCTCGACCTCACATTCCTTTCCAGCTCCCACCTTATTTTCTCCATTTCTTTTTTTTTTTTTAACGTTTTTATTTATTATTGAGAGACAGAGAGAGACAGAGGATGAGCATGGGAGGGGCAGAGAGAGGGGGAGACACAGAATCTGAAAGAGGCTCCAGGCTCTGAGCTGTCAGCACAGAGCCCGATGCGGGGCTCGAACCCACTAACTGTGAGATCATGACCTGAGCCGAAGTCGGACGTATAACCAACTGAGCCATCCAGGCACCCCAGTTTTTCTCCATTTCTTTACCAGTAAGCTTGCGAGTGTCGTCTACACTCACTGCTCCCCTTGCTCCCTCACTGCTCCTGCATGCATGCAGGATGCAGACAGTAACGACTTGTGGAACGAACGGATAAATGCAGGTCCCTGACAGTTCCTTCTCTCTAGCTTCTTGCCCTGGCTGGTAGCCCTGCCCCCATTTTATCCCCTTGACGTATCTGTTGGATGCATCTCGGGTGAGCCCTTAAAGGAGCCTCCCCAATGCTCTGGCTCCCTCTATCTTGTATGTCTGTGAGTCACAATTTACATGGCTGACCTCATGGACTTGGACAGTTACATACCATTCCTAACAGCTACAAATACACATTTCTACTCTCTGGAATAATACACTGCAACACAATGCTCATGAGGTGCTTTTTTACTCCCTGGGCAAAAACGTTCTCCCGATTTGCTCCTCCTTCTTAGCAAGGGGCTACAGAATGGGGAAGAGCTACCTGTGGCTGGCAGGATGTTCAGATGGGTGGGCAGAGGGAGCAGGCTACATACGGGGCCTTATAAGGCTTAGGGTGCAGAAGAGGCCCTGGGGAGAGGCCAGGGCCTGGTGTGGCCCCAGTGTGGCTTTGGGATCTACGTGATGTAGGGCAGGTCACCCTCCCTCAGAGGGCTTCCGTGGGCTTCCTGGTCGGTGGTGATGGTAATGCCTTGCCCATGTCTCCCTATGGCTGTCCTCAGCATCAAAGGACATGTAAGAGACTGGGTTGGGACAGGAAAACACCATGTGTTTGAGGAGTCCCTGCATCACTGGGGACAGGAAGCAGGTACCCCAGCGCAGATACTCTGTAGGGCAGGGCAGCAGGGGCTCGACCCCTGCACTGGTTTCCCAGCTAGCGGGGGCTCATTACCACTCAGGATGTTTACTGAAAATCTCTGATAATTCCTCAAACGTGCGCCTCTTTTTACTGTTTGCAAAAACTCAGCTCTGCAGTCTCTGCCAAGCCCTGGATGGTTCTGCCTCTAAAGGTCATCAGTGACTTTTGGTGCTAACTCTGGGCACCCTGGGTCTTCACAGAGCTCCCTAGGGACTACGAGACAGACACAGGTGTGAGTTACAAAATCCTTGGATCAATGCTCTAATTCTCCCACTCCCAAGTTCATGAGCACCTGCTGTGTGCCACCAAAGGGCTTAGACAGGGATGGAGACAGAGAAGTCAAGGCAACTGGCAGGTTTCTGGAAGTACAGGGTCTGGTCTCAACGTCAGTAGGTTCTGGAGACCTCTGCTGCATGAGCAAAAGTTCACATACCGTCTGCCTGAAAGGTAGCCTGGGTGGTGTCACAGTAACAGAATGGCTGAGTCCCTCACCCAAAGGGCGAGACATCTGTGGAAAATGCAGTGATGCTGATTTCCTTGAGGAATAAGTTGCTCCCTATAAGTGAATTAAAAAAATTTTTGCAAGTAAATTTTTCAGAGGGCAAGTCCAACCCTTCAAAAAGCAAAACTTATTTCAACCATTTAGAATAATACAGTCCCTTAAAATATTTCATGCATTTTCCTATCGAACTAAAAGGAATCTATCCTTTTTCTGATGACAGAGGGCCATCTTTACGAACAGTAAAAGTCATTCTAGCTGAATTTTTTAAGCTAGCTGTTTTATTAATTTTTGTTATATATTTCACAAGCCCTTGTGTCAAGGATCTTGAATAGATGGCCAGGTAGTGGCTGTTCCACTACGTACAAAACCCGGACCAGAAGCAGGTTGTGTTAAATGGTTTAGCGCCAAGGTCTTCACAATAGGCAGGGTGACCGGTGAGGGTCCATTCTCTGGACCGCAATCTGAGGCAGGTTTTGAAGAATGAATACCAATTTGCTCTTAAGGCAAGAGGAATGAATCTCTGTCTGGGCACAAGGAAAAACCCAAGCCAGGGGCTGGCTTCTCTTTTCAGAGGAGCACATGGACTCAGAGAAGTCAAGTGCCTTGTTGGGGGTCACACAGCCAGTGAGCAGCAGGCTGGGTGGGATCTGTCAGGCTGAGGGCTCCTCACTCATATGCCCAGACTGCTTCCTTCCTGCTTGTATCTGCTTCTTAAGAGTCAGGTTGTCCAAAATTCCTGTCCACTCCCACCTTCCATTACTTCTAATTTGCAGCTCGTAATTAGTGGGAACTGAGAGGAGCTTGTTCAAATTGTGTTTTGTGCAAGACCAAAGGGCCCCAAGCCTGCCGCTCTCCCGCTTGTAATTCGGTGCCCAGGCTTGGCTGGCTACAGCTACGTCACCCAATGACAGTTGTTCTCATTTTTATCTAGATTCAAGACCATTCTTTTTCTGGATTCGGGACACTGCATGCCTCTAAAATGTGTAGAATTATTTTATAGACATGTGCTTTTTATTCATTTAAAATCCACAAGGCTGAGCTGTCTACCTACAAAACTGTAATTAGATGCGCGAGGAGGGGAAAAAAAAAAAAAGGAAGAAAAGAAGCGTGTATCTACTTCAAGCAAACGAAGAGCTCTGGGCACCGGTTCAGCCTGCAGCAAGGCAGCCAGAAGCTGCGTAAGAGAATATTTATGGATGAGGTGGGCCCGGATAAGCTCATCTGCCAGGTATTAAAAAACATGCAAATTAAGCTAATTAGGCTTACAGACCCTGCCTCAACACTGTGTCCATGCCACCCACTAAAACACCTCCAAACACTTGACATCTGTTTAGAGCTTAGTTTTCTGAAAGGCCCGTTTCAGCCCTGACGCAGTGTCGGGGTGTCCAGAGTAAATCTCTGCCCTTCAGCTGTCCCACTGAGGCCCGATGTGCATGATGCCAGGAATCTGTGCTGATGACCAACTCCTCCCAAGGAGCATGGTCCTTTGCAACATTGCTAAGCACTTTATAAGCATGTGTGTCTGTTCGAACACTGTAGTCAAGCCGGTGTGGCATGGGGGTGGGGGGGTCATCCCCACTTGACCCGGAAGGAGCCAGATTCAGAGAGACGAAGTGGCTGTGCCCGAGTGCTCGAACAGGAAATGGTGATAGTGAGTTCGAGCATCCTCTCTGTCACTACGCAGTGGCCTCCTGAAGGATGAGAGGGACTACCGCAGATGGCACAGGTCCCATATAAATGCGATGGCAAGGACAGAGTTCAGTCCAAGTTTTTACAGATTCAGAAATGGGCGTCCTTAAAAGGTCAAT
The DNA here is from genome assembly GCA_028646485.1 of Cryptoprocta ferox. Taxonomy (NCBI): domain Eukaryota; kingdom Metazoa; phylum Chordata; class Mammalia; order Carnivora; family Eupleridae; genus Cryptoprocta; species Cryptoprocta ferox. Next base: position 55,064,265 of record CM053575.1, on the reverse strand, counting down.
GGCTTGCCCAAGATCACAGGTTCAAAGGGGCCGAGCTGGGCATTCAGAACAGACGCTGGCTCTGCACTTCACCCCACCCGGGACACCGCGCATTTCCTTACGCGATACTTACCCGGAAAACAGTGGGGGCCCAAGCATGCACCTCGTTTTCAGATGCAGACATTTTTTTGCACAACAAAATAGGGAAGAAGATTCAACAGACTCAGGCGACTACCACTAGAGCCCCACGTCGACTTGGCTGCCGGCTGCTACTCGGCTCTAACAAGTTACTCTTCTGCCCGGCAGCCTGGAGAGGGTGCCTCGCAGCCGCCCACCGCAAGTATCGAAATCTTGTCTCGGCACCTGGAGGTCCTCTCCCCACCAGTCTGCAACTCAACCTCTCCTCTCACCTTTCTTCGCATCCATTCAGGCCCCTCGCTCTGTGTTGCAAACCCTCGAGGCCCCGTGTCGCCTCTGGGCCTTTGCCCATGCCGTTCCCTCTACCTGTAATGTCTCCTGTATCTTTCATCCTAGCCTTCATCTGCATTACCTCCATGAACTGTTCCTGATCCTTGAGTCAGAATAGCTTTCTCTGCATTCCATAGCATGGCTATACAGCTCCCCATCACAGGATTTGTCACACTGAATTATAACGCATTAATATGCTTTTCTCTCACCTTCCACTCCCCAGGGACCCTGGCAAAGGCCAAGGCTTATTCATCTTTGTATTAACCTTGTCTAGCCCAGTCCCTCGCGGACAGAGAGAGCTAGCTCAATACATGTGAAAGGGCTGGCTGATGGTTTATGAACAAGGTTTTCATAGCTAACTCAGCTTCAATATGAAATTCAAAACAATGAAGAAGACAGGACTCAAACATAGCTGGGAAATAACATACACTTTTACTCTCAAAATAAATACTAATCAATTTTATTTTATAAATACAGATGCTGAGTTTTCTTCCAATTACCAACAGATCAGTTTCACATGCCATTTGTTATTGGTGGTGGTTTAAAAAATTATTTAAATAACCGGTTAGGTCAGGATAAATGGGTACCATTAGAACTGCTAAAAAAATAGAGCTGGATACAATCTTCCAAAACTAATATTCTGAGGGGGAAAAAAAAATCTCTGGAATTTCTAAAGTGGGTAAGACGAAGTGGAGAGAGAGAACACAATCAAATATTCATTTGATAACACTTGCCGGCCGTTCAAAGTGTCTCTGCTACATGAAAACGGAAAGGGCTCTTAGCAGTTCAGACATGGAGAGTAGTGGATTTTCATTGCAACTTATATCCTCAAAGCAAGTTTTATTTTCTTTAGTGATTTACAAGACTAATTAAAAAGATTAGTAGAAGATAAGTAACTCAGCCCATATTTTGGCCTTGGCCACTCTAAGCAGAGGCAAAACTGATTCTGCAGCTTTGGAAAATGTCAAACAGAATTCTTCCCGGAGACACAAAATACTGTTGGTTCTACCCAAGTCAAGGCAGAAACTGTAGGCATCGAACAGACTCAATGGAAACCTGAAACCCAAACCGAGGGAACCCAATCCTAAATGGCGTTTTGAGGGATACGATCGTTGAACACAGTGTGGACCAAGCCAGTGTGTAGGTAACCAGTTCTGAGCTACCTAATATCACATTCAGGCAGGGCCCCGTGCTGGGAGGGTGGGGGTGGTGGGGGACGCTGTGGATCCCAGAATCAGGGAGCCAATAAACAAGAGACTGGCACTTGGAGCCTCAGAGCCCCAGCTCTCTCTGGCTGTGTGGAACCTGAGGTACACATTATCCCCGTGGGTGCTCTGCGTGTGGTCCCTCTGCTTGGGGGCGCCAGGACCTACGCTTGAGGGCCTGCAACACAATGCGCCATCTTTAAGTTTGGCATGAAGTTTAAAGTCCACCCCCATATGTGGACTTTAAACCACATGTGATGTACCTTCCACTGTTCAACACTAACACATTCCTTCCAAAACCTTTTTCTTTTGGGTGGGGTAAGTGTTATTGCATTGGAGGACCCCACACAGCCCAGTGGGATATATAGCCAAGATCACAGACATCCCCCCCCCTCATTGACTCTACCGTGAACGACAGGACAAGGCAAAGAAGCTGTGACTTTAGATTGCTTCTGCTTTAGGTTTGGAGTAGTTTCACCTCTTTATGTGAAATATGATGGATTTCTTCAGATCACGTTAAAGCTCTTAATTGCTTGCAGGTTGGGTCCGTGTGTCAAGCATGGATTCTGTGAGTTCTCTTTACATATGGAAAACAACAACATGAACTATTCGAATATGCTTGACAACATTGCTGTAAATGAGAACTTGAGTCCTCCAGGAGTGTTTGGACAATATATGAAAACGATCACAAAACCTATGAATTAAGCCGTTATGTAGGACAAATGCGGCTCCTGGAGGGAACACTTGTGAAGGTGTTTACCCTGCTGTGCAGAACGCATACGCTTGTCAACGACATTGGCTTAGATACAGCCACGGTTTCTGTTCAGGCTCGTCTTGTCATGATGGAAGATGGAGATGTAGGTTCAAGATGGATTTCAGAACTGGAAAGAACAAATCAGGTCAAGTGAAGTAAATTCAGTTTTTATTCTTCTATATAATACATGGATATATGCATAAATTTTCCTTAAAGAGCTTGCAACCCTGAGGCAATGTCCTTGGGTAAGTAAAGTATATAGCAATAGCAAATGAAATCTGAGCTCCAGGAATGAAATTGGACTCGAAGAACATAATTTAATATGAATGCAACTGCACATACACCCACAGTATTCTATGTCTCATCTAAGCCTCTTCATCCAACTATCTCAACAGCCTCGCAGTCCGCACATTGGACAGCCTGACTCTCTACAGAGATTTGATCATATACAGTGCCTTCCTTTCCAACTGAAATTTAATAAATTAACATGGGATTTACATACAGGGATTTGTGTCTGGTGAGTGCACTGCCAGAAAGCATGCCTGGTTTTTGACCGCAGCATCTGCCCACATAAAAACTCTGGCCCCCAAAGGACACCGGATGTCATCTGACTATTGCAACCTTGGGAGCCCTTGAGGGTCCCCTGGGGTCTACCAGAGGTGAAATTTTTCCTCTCATTGGAGGGTTACGTCAAGGGCGTGGCTGATCTGAGGAGGTGGAAGGTCTTGGCTACTGCATTCAAGAACCAGAGACTCTGCCGTCCTTGGTTTTCAGGGTGTGCAACCCACCTGCTGTGAAGATGGGGTACAGAGAGACCGACTGGAGGCAGGGGCAGGGGCGGACGGGCCTGGGTGTAAGGAGACCATTGTGCTTCTTAGTCGTCAAACTAATGGATGGTCAAAGGTCTTTCAGATAAATGGCAAAAACCTTTGTTTTGCATATTCGGTTTTCCGGAGTTTTATAAACTATGCTGAGGGCAAATGCTTATGAGAAACTAAAGGTGAGTTTATTATATTATTTATATATTATCATCTTCCCTCTGAGGATAACACAGAAGTGTAAATTAAAAAGCAGACAAATATCTATAAGGTGACTTGAGCTGGAGAGTGAATTTTGCCTTAAAACAACGGTCGGGCCTGAAAAGCAAACCTTGCAAGCAAAATCTAACTTTGTCTGGCCCACTGATACACAACGATCCTGAGTCCCTCCGTGATTTACAAAGTCTGTTTTTCCGAGGAATATCCTCCATTAATATTCACTTCGTGTCATAATTATTACAAGGGGGTAACCAGTGCAGCTTTGTCCTCATTTCAGGCAGCGACCCCGTCCTGGTCCTACAGGCTGTCTGCTCACTTCACTTATCAGAACTCCTGCGTGGCCGGCGGAAGCTGGACATGTTTTCATTCAGTGCATAGATCCTTCGGGAGAACTCTTCAAATTCCCCCAGAACTTGTTCGTCACACTCCACTGCCACGGCGCTATCCACCGGGATGCAGTTAAAGGCTTCTAGCTGGTCGCCCGAGGTGAAACCCGTGGCTTCCATCCCGATGATCTCTTCCGCCTGCTCCACAGTACAGCACAGCTCGGCCTCCGGGACCGGGAGGAACTGCCCCGGAAGCCGGACGCCGGAGGAGCTGGCCTGCTCGCCGGGCAAGAGAGTGCCGTTGACGGTGGCGGGGAGCCCAGAGAGGGCTTCTTCTTGTTCTTGGCTAGGGTTCACACTCGCATGACCTCTGTTTAATCTGTCACCCACATCAACTCCTTTTTTCTTGCTTTCTTTGGAGAAGTCCAAGGAGGTATCCAAGGAGGAGGACAGAGATGTTGTCTTTCTCTCGGATTCTCCTATGGAACGGACGGTGGTAACAGGCTGGGCTAGCGCTGAGTTGTAACTGGGAGGAGGGGTTTTGTACTGGAGTCTCTCGTTCTCTGAGCTGGCCCGTTTTCGGTGTCCTTTGTCTGGGGAAGGGATCCCCCCTGAGAAGCCTACATCTGCGCCTCCAAATATAGAGCTTTGTCTCTTTGGAACAGGGATTGCACTGGAGGTGTGATGTCTGTCGCTAGAACACAAACAAAAACGAGAAGTTATTTTCAGCTTTTGAACTCGGCTTAAGTCTTTTGGATCCAGAGACAGGAAACAACCTGTTAAACGGTTTGAGATGATAAAAATGGGTAATAATCAAGTTTAGTATTAACTGTAGGGTCCAAATGCAAGAAGAAATATGAAGCATTCTGAATTCAAGTTTGGGAGCTTCCTTCAAGCAGGATACAAGACACCCTAAAATATATCCAGGGGACAGTGCTCAGGGTGCGAGAGGGGAGAGACATCCAGTCTTTGGGGAAGAGGTGAAGTAACTGAAGAGGGGAGATCGGAAAAAAAAAGTATCTGAGGGATGTAAGCAACCTTACAGGTCCGCAGGGCTATCAATATTCACGTTCTTGTATTAAATATTCAATGCTTAATTTATCTTCATGAAGCAGGCATCCTTATTTGGCAGAGAAGTTAAGTGACTTGTCCCTGATCATCTCAGTGAGGCAGTGGCAGGCTACACTACAACCCATGCCTCACGACTTGATGATCAACAGCTTTTCTGATACCCAAATGCTAATCACCCTGCATTAGAGAACTGGCAGAGAGGGGACCAAGGAGATATCTATCTGTATCTGTATCTATATCTTATATGGATTATTATCTATCTAATATGTATATCTATCTATATTTTTTGTAATGAAAAATTAACTTGGAAAATGGCTTCTCCTTTATAAGGCCAGTCACACACACGCTTTACAATACTTGGTCTTCAGTGCCTTCTTTTGAACTTGAGTTCCTTCTCAGGAAGATACTTTTGGGCCAGTAATAACAATCACTGTTTAGCTCTACAAAGCATTTTAGTTCCTGAAGAAATTTCATATACACCATTCCACTTGGTTCTCACAAAAACCCTGTCAAGAAAGCAGGGTATACACCATTACTCTTAAGTCTGAAACAATAAATAATAATGAGTTCACGGAAATCGAGTATCCAGACCCTGGAAATGATGGTCATGTTCTATGCTGGGCTAGTTAAGCCACCCCTGCGGTACTGATCACAGTTCTAGATACTACGCTTGGAGGAAGATAGCTCAATTCACCAGTAGGAAAAGACTGATCCAGGGACAGAGGAAGGTGCAAACACAAGACCCCTTTGACTTGTATTCTCCCGATGAGGACACACGCACAGAAGTGGCTTACACAAAACATCAGCTACGAGGTTGGAAAAGAGGCGAGACTTGAAACTATACTTACCCAACAGACAGCTATTACATGTGCCAAGCCTCGGGGAGGGGACACAGATACAAGATAGAGCAGGCCCTGCCTCTGAGAAGCTTCCAATCTCGCAGGAGAAAGGCCCCCGTAATTATTGAAATAATATATTTTCAAATTACAGTTGTGGTAAGTGCCCTGAAGAAGAAGGAAGGGTCCAGGGTTCCCTCCACCGGTGTTTGCAGCCACAAGCCCTTATGCCAGCTCCCTGCTTCCTTTTCTCGCAGATTTTTTCAGACGCTAGATTAAGCCTGTGGTCTCTGACACCTAAGCAAGGGTTATTCCTCTTGCAAAAAGGCAACCACAAGGCTTCTAATCCATGGGCCTACCAGACCCCGTTGCTTGGCTCTAAGTGTTGGTCCCTGGAGAGATTTCATAATTAGGGGTGGTCCCTGGGGTGCACAGAAAACAGCGCAAGCACACCAGTAAATTACTGTTTTTGGTTCTCAAGAAAAACAAAACAGAGCCAAATCTACTGGACTTAATCTAGGTTTTCAGTTAATATGTTGTCAAAACTCACAGTGATTGGGTAAGCCACACATTTTTGCCAATCTTGTTGTTTTTACTCTACCACTTGCTGACAGTATCCCTCTGTAAATGATGCTGCAGGGGGCCTAGGTAATCAAACCAAAACAAAGCATCAGCACCACCCGCAGACCCATCTACTCTGAGCAGACAGGCCAAGCTTTCAGCTGCCACCCCAGCCCAGGAGGGTGAGAAGCACCAAGTAAACCAGCCTGGAATGCTGAAGGTGATGCCGCTGGCATACAGCCCGAGGCCAGATGCTTAAGCACTCACTGCTACGAAGGGTGAACAACACGATGCCCTCACTGCCACTGCCACCCGGCCCCACTCTGCGGGCTCCCTGCTCTGCTTCTCTCTGGGCTGCAGGTGGGCTGATAAAAGGCAGGGCATGAGGAACAGACCTGGGCACAAGCTGTGCTTATGACACAAGAGAACGGGATTTTGTAGCCCTCTTTGATTCTGAGACTCCTTGAAACCTCTCCACAACTTTGTACAACAGAAAAGTACTAAAGTGTCACATCCCTCCTCTCAACTATAATGGGAAGGCAGCTACCATTTTCTTGTACATCATAAAGTTGAACGTTCACATCTACCTTGTGGAAAAGGTAGGCAGGTGGGTGGGTGGGTCATGTGGTTTTGTTCAAGACTGCAGAACGCATATCTGAACCAAATTTGGTCTGACTCCAGCACCCACACTGTCTGTTGTGTCCCAAGTGGGACACTCATATTCAAATTCAACTAACACTTGCTAAGTGCCAATGGAATGCCACACCTCAAGCTAAATGCCATTACACAGGCCTTCTCACCTAACCCGCTCGGCCGGTATCTGAGCTCTGGGGTGCTACTCCTATTTTAATGGATGGATTCTAAGACTGTGTGAGGTAGAGATTTTGGCATTTTCTGACATCCTGATTTTTTTTAAAAAAAAAGTTTTTTTATTTTGAGAGGGAGAGAGAGAGAGCACGAGCGAGCGAGTGCAAGTGGGGGAGGAGTGGACAGAGAGGGAGAGAGAGAATCCCAAGCAGGCTCCGTACTGTCAGTGCAGAGCCTGACTCAGGGCCTGATCTCACGAATCATGAGCCAATATCAAGAGTTAGATCCTCAACCAACTGAGCCATCCAGGTGCCCCCTGACATCCTAATTTTGTAGTATTCTCCAGTTCCTTTAAATTTTTATGAGAACCAAGGGAATGATAATATCAGATACAATTTGGAAATCCCAAGTAATGGTAAAATGTTCCCCCTGAAGAATGGTAAAAAAAAAAAAAAGGAGTTATTACAGATAGACGAGGAAGTCTACAGATCTAAAATTTACCCTTTAATCACTATATGTTGTCTTTCCCCCCATCCTTAGTCATGTGCAATAAACCTTTTCAAGCATTTTTATTAAAGTCTTTCTTATTATATATATATATATATATATATATTTTTTTTTTTTTTTAAATTTTAGAGAGAGAGAGAGAGAGAGGGAGTGTGTGAGCGGGAAACAGGGGCAGAAAGAGAGAGAGAGAGAGAGAGAGAGAGAAATCTCAAGCAGGCTCCATGCTCAGCACAGAGCCTGACACCCTGTGGGGCTCAATCACACAACCCTGGGATCATGACCTGAGCCGAAATCAAGATTCGGATGCTCAACCGAGCCACCCAGGCACCCCAAAGTCTTTCTTATAATCTTAAAGAGAGTAAGTTGAAGAAAAGGGGATTTTCTTAATAACACTAGGCCATCAATACGAACATGCGTTACTGAACTGTGACATGGGGAAGAGATGACAGGACCCTCACGGGCATAAGTCTGGGGTTCAGGGCTCTCCCATCTGCACCTACACTTCCCTGGGTCCTCTCTTACTTCCAGGCTGGTGGCACACGTGTGCCAATGCCCTTGTCTTTTGTTAATGTCTGCCAGCGAACTGTGCCTTTGTGCAGTGGATGGTCTGAGAACTGTGTGCAAAGTAAGAGTACATCGGCTTGAGTGAGGTGCCAGCACATGTCCGAGCATAACACACTTGGCTTTATGAGTTTTGTAACATTAGTTCTGGCTGCTCAGAGTTAATTTTTTTATTACTTCCAGGATCTTAGCAGTATTCCAGATTTTTCAGATACCTGAGCTCTAAACAGCTGAAGTGTTGAATGATGACATTAAAATATATACAAACACACATGCATTTTTAATTATTATAATAATTTATACTCCCTGGAAGATGCAAAAAATATAAACTATATAAAAAATAAAAATCACTCACAAGCCTATTACCTATCAAATAATTTTGAGTATTTTGTTTTTAGGCTTTGAGTTTACATATGTGTGTTTAATTAAAAAAGAGGAAAAAACCTAAAGTTCTGTTTGTGGTATATGTATACAATTCTGTATTCCGCCAACGGAATTTATTAAAATCTTTGGTAAACAACTGTAAATGGCTTCTCCACTGAATGGGATATAATTCCTTTATTTTTGTAGAGTTAGGATATTTCTAAAATTTTTCTATTAAAAGACAAACTGCTGTGAGCATCTCTGTATAAAAACGCAATGCATAGATTTTTAATAAAATAATTTGGATTTTCGCATTTAATAGAAAGTTTCCAGAAGGAACCATCATTACATATTTTACTACAAGCTAAATTCTTACAATTAAAAAAAGGGCATGTTACTTCTCTTATCCCCTAAAAAATTGAAAGGTAGCAATTAAAGAGGCAAATGATAGATCAAAAAAGAATGCCTGGGAGGTTTCAAGATTCTTTTTGTCTGATTACAGTTTGGCTTCATGACGATTTCATTGAGATGGAAGAAGAGGTCAGAACGCATAGACTTACTAATTACATGACCAATTTTTAAAAGCTGTTGACAATTTACTGATCAAATGAAATTAGTACATTATTTAAATTGTGATGAATAACTTACTGGGAGTTTTAACTCTTAGAAACAACCAGAATAAACCTGGATATTTTGGGGAGGGGTGGACACAGTAGGAAACATGGTAGCTTTGCCCCATCCTCCACTCCAGCCAAGGCTCCCTATGTGTTCTATGGCGCTCGATCTGGGGGCCCAGAGCCTGAGGTTTGGTAACTGGACCAAGTCCCCAACTTCACTGCACACATTCTCCTTGGCTGTTTGCCTTGAGTGGATGTCTTTTCCAGCTTGGCTTAGGTCCAAACTGGAAACCTGGAAACATGACATCTGGGGTTTAATGCCGCAATTAAAAGGAATTTATTAAAAAACAACAACCCACAGATATTGTAATGGCCAATTTACCAGGCCACGGTTTAGGGAAACATGGGATAGGTTGTTGAATAACTGAACCACATCGGGACTGTTAGATTACTTCATAATCAACCTTCTGCTATGAGTACAAAAGGATACCCTAGAGTCACAAACAATAGCCTGATGAGGGAGAAGTCAAGTGGTTTGGAGTTTAGAGGTCAAGGAGGACAGTCTGGTTTAAATTTGGTTTCTCTGAATCAAGTCTTTTCTGATCTCTCTAAATTAAGGTGATTAATTTCTTTCTCATTCTGTGAGTCCTTATTTATTGCAGTCAGTTATTTTTTATCTCTTCAGCTACATCTGGAGGTAGTGGTGGTGATGAGGAAGGGTGCTCAAAACCTAGATCCTCCTCCAAGCCCTGCAGTCATGACTGTCAATTTGAAGTTATAACTTAAGGTCGAACTCACCACTTGCTTGTTATATGACTGTAGGCAGTCCCTTACCTTCTCTGTGCTTTAGTTTTCTCCTTCATAAAATAGATCACTGGACTATGGTAAGGATTAAATAAAATGATGCGCCTGAAACAGAAGCAATGCCTGACATACATACTAATATCAGTAGTGGTTGTCATTGTGGTTGCTGTCATTATTACCAGCTTCCATGGGCTTCAGATTCCAAAAGAATTGCCCTCATTTTATAGAAAGGGTAACTGAGGCTCAAAGGCATTAATGTCTCAGATCGTGGAACACAGGTAATTGGGAGTAGAGGCAAGCCCAGAATCTAGGTCTCCTTCCTCCTACTGTTTCTTCCTACATAGAATTTTGTTTAGAACAGGGACAAACGGAATTCTTCCCATCTGCGCTGTCTCCACTTCTGCACATCAGGGAGAAAAAGAACTAAGGCAAGTGCAGAAGAGTTTTGAAAGAAAAATACTAAATCAATCAAAAGTGAAACATCACCCCAGTTTTTTTTCTTTTTTCTTGAAGACAGGGGGTCGGGGAGGCTTTGAATAAAGTAGAAATGCTCAACTGCCTCTATTTACATGATCTGCCAAATGCTTAGGGACTAAATGAACTTCCCAGAATCCTTTGAGGTACATTCCAGTTGTCCCCAGACCTCGGATGTATCATTTTTCTGTATGAATTTAACTTCAGGGAGAAAGCATTTTTGTAAGAGGGAGAATTTCTGTTGTCCCAACTAAATGAGGAGGACCTCATTCAGCCTCTTAGAACCATTATACAAATACTTCGTCACGAAGCCAACCTGGGAGACAATAGAACCCAGTTCATTCCACCCCACTATTCTTGCCTCCACAATGTCCCCTCCTCCTCCTCTTTCTGCTGGTTGTATTGCCCAAAGAAATAGCCTCCTTTAAACAGAAAAAGGAGTGGGAGAAAGAAAACAAGGTAAGAGAGCACTGGTCCAAAATGTGTTTCTACTTCCACATCTCCCATATGTAATACTCCAGTCCTCCACACGGAGCTCCACCATTATGAAGTATGGCAGACCGGTGAAGCACTTTACCGCTCTGAACCAATGTCTCCTCTTCTGTAAAATATGAGTATCCACCTAACAGCTTTTATAGTAAGGATTAACATTCCTAGTACAATGAGTAGGTACTCCACAGACTGTTAGTAATAATACAACACTAGCAGGTAACATTTATGAAGTGTGATGAAGTACTGTGTTAATAGCTTTATACATGGTCTCATTTAATCCTCATCTCTATGAAGTATTACAAACATAATCCACCTTTTACAGATGAAGAAACTCAGGCATAGAGGTTAGGTAACTTGCCCAAGGTCACAAAGCAACTAACTGCGATTTCACAAACACAAGCTGACTAAATAATTAGTTTCCTTCTCTGTCCCAGTCCCTGGGACTTGTCACCAAAACGCCTCCATGTGATCGTACTTCTGTTTGAGGGAGGAGTGAGAGTCAGAAGAATAATTTTTAGGCCAAATGGCATGGTATCTTTTCTCTTCTTTTCTTGCCTATATTAAGTTTGTGTGGCTTTTCTGACTTCCTTGGAATTGTTATTTTGTTATAAGAATGCTGATGGATTCTAAGCATCAATTATGAAAACACAAGTACATCCTGCCACGAAATGATATAAATGTGGAGACTTAGGGGAAAATGAAATAGAGGAAAAATGTAAAGATTTACCACATTGAGAGAGTTCTCGAAGGTGAGGTGGATTTTTAGCGATTTGAAATGATTTTTTTCCCCTATGCTCTTTCAGATTCACTTGTTTTATCTGTCTACAACCAGGTCTCACCCCGTAAGGTACTGGGAAAGAGCACAATTCACAGTCTCAAATATGTGTCTCTCCCTCCTACAAAATGTTTCCTCTGAGGAACATTACTAGATCACAGCTGGTCAAAATGCTAAATCTTGATTGTCTGGATCCTGGCCAAAGGCTACAGCTAGAACTCGGTGGAATAAGAATACTTAAAAAGAAAAAAAAAAAAAAAAGACCCACTTTTAAACAACATTCGATCTTCTTTCTCCCCCTGCAGCAAGTTATGACCTCACGGCAGTGAGGCCTTGACATGGAGGTGTTTAAGTTGGTTTACGGCCATTAGAAATGTTTGAAGCTCTAGGTACTAGTCTGCGCCAATAGCATGTCAAGTGTGCTAAAAAGCAATAATAGTTTCTCACCTTCTTAAAGATTACTGCTTAAATAATGCAGAGCAACGACAGGGCTGCACAGAGTGCCAAAAGCAGGTTGCCAAGGCGAAGCTGAGGTAGAATTACGTCTTTTGGCAGCTATAGAATTATGACATAAAGTTAGTTTTTTTTTTTTTAAAAACAACCTCCATAAATTAGACTACTATCCTTTTTCAAAACCCAGCAGAAGTTGGGATCCATCCTTCTCCTTGCTCTTTCTCAGATCAAGTAGAAGCAAAGAGCCTAGTTTTGGGAAAGCCAAATGTAATGGTTAGCTCTTACCTCCCGGGGGCTGGCTGGGGGTTAACAGTTCTGAGCACAGAGTCCCCAGACCACAGGCAAACAGTCTAAAGGCCTCTCACCATTACCAGGTAAGTAAAAGTGGTTAATCTTTGCCCTGGATGTTAACAGAAGCAAGGCACAAAATAAAAATAGAAACGATCCTGGGCCAAAAGCATAGGCTGAAACCCGTGCCAATGGTCACCTTTCCCCTGGGCTCAGCTTGGAAGGTTTCCTGCCAAAATCTGACTAAATAAAAACACAAAGTTTAAAAAGGTATAACTGAACAAGGAAGTCTTTGGATTTTATTTAAACTAAGGACTGATGGAAAGATGAATTATTTGTGAAAGAGAAAGTTCCACAGGCAAAGGGTAAAACAAGCAAGCTGAAGGAATCCACTTCCCCAGGCTATGTGATCCGACCAAGGCCTGGCCATCAGGCCTCCGTGGCCCTGGACAATGGGGCCTAGCTTGGGAAAGGGAGTCCTCAGCACAGGCCAGTGGACAGAGGCTAAGAGGCAGGAGGCCATCTGGAGGCCAGCTCAGTCCCAAGCCTGAGCTCCCTGGGATCAGGGAATAGAGGGTGATCCTTTAGGGAGACAAAGAGGGGTTCCAGGAGGAGTCAAGTCAACCCCTTCACCCATAAGCTTTCATCGTAAGAAATCATCATACAAATTAACGTATTAAAATTACAGTCAGACAACAAAGATTATAAGGACCTTAGAAATAGAGATGCCAGGGATGATACCAGCGGACTGGAGTGTCTGGGCAACACTTGAGACATGGGAGTTTATTCAAGTGTTTATGCTGAAAATTAGAAAAAAAACAAAAAAGTAGCTGTACTTTTGTCAGGGACACTAGAGGAACAGCAGTGTCACAGAGCCCAGCCTCAGAGAGAACTCAACATGGAAACAAAAACTTTGGTCCGAGAATGCTTTCCAAATTTCAAGAGTAGATGTGCAAAGAGAGCTAAAGGCAGTTTTAGACTCCAGAAGCCAATGACAGAATCTGTGAAATGAAAGTCTTTGAAAGATACTGCTAAAGCTGACCCACCACATTCTAATAAGCTCTGACATGAGCTGAACCATAGGGATTTAGTTGTTTGTTGTTTTAAAAGAAAAATGAGCAGCTCTGCCACCATTTCCCGAGATGCTGGAAGCCTTCATCAGAAGTGCTTGAATTATACTTAGCTGTCATAGAATCATCACACAGTGAGAGACTGTGGGGCTCCAGGGATAGTATCTTGGAAGCCTTATCTTTTGTAGTCCTCTGTGCTACTAAAAGAAGTGCAGTATAAAACTGTATGCATATTAACAAAGTAAGTGATTTACTCCCTAATTCAAATATATATTGAGTGTCAATTATGCATTAAACACTGGGGCCACAATAAAGATGGAAAATAAGGCCACAGCTTCTGCTTTTGCGGAGGTTACACCACTATGAGAAAGGGCAGATACTGGCACAAAATGATGACAAAAACATAAAATGACAGCCTTTGACGCATGCTGTGCAGGAGAGGGCACAGGCTAAGAGAGCTTGTAACAGAACCGACCGAGAAAAGGCCAAGAACTGAAGCGTTAGTAGAGTTTTTCACCAGGTGAAGGATGGGTGAGAGATGAGAGCACCTTCCAGGCAAAAGGAAGAGCACATGCCAAGCCACTATGTCAAGAGAGGGAACAACAAGGATCCGAAAGGTCACCAGGTGAAGAGCAGCATGGTAGAATATAAAGCTGGAGAGGAAAACAAAGTCTAGACCATGCAGAAACCCATAGGCCATGTCTAGAATTTTTCTCTTTAAGTCATGAAAGTGTTTTAGGCTAGGGGGATGTGGGAAGGGGTCAGGGGGAAGGTGGGGAAGAGAAAGAGAGATCTATTGACTGACTGATTGATTTGTATTTTGATGAGCGCACTCCGGCTGAAGTTCGAGAACAGACTGGAGGGGGCCCAGAGTTGCTGCCAGGGGACCACAGGCTGTGCAGCAGTACAGGTGAGAGACGATGGGGGCTTGGACTAGAATGGAAATATACAGACAGAGACAAGTAGACGTATTAGGGGAGATCAGCAGGGGCTGCTAGGATGAGATATGGGAATGAGAGGGAAAGGCAGGAACCAAGGATTATGCATGGTGTTTTGGAGATTCCATTTGCTGAAAAGAGAGCCCTGGAAGACCACGAGGCTAGGGTGGTCGGGGTGGAAGGCAGGAAGGAGAAACACAGGCACATAGAATATGCTGTGAAAACATCCAGGAGGCCACCTGAATAGAGGTCTAATATCCGAAAAGAGATCCGGGCTGAAGATTTATACCTGTGCTTCATTTCAGAGGGGGTGATAATTAAAATGATGGTTGTGGACAAGATTGCCTTGGACTGGAGAATAAAATGAGAGAAAAGAGGGCTCGGGGCCGAACCTTGGGGAGCTCCAGGTTTTATGACAAGGCAGAGGAAGAGGAGCCTGCAAATGAGAGAAGGAGCTGTCAGAACGGAAAAAGGAAAACTAGGAAGAGGGTTATAATAACAGCATTCATTTTCTGGACTCACAAGATGCTGAACAATCCCTCGTATAAAAGATTTTATTCTTAACATAGTTATAAGAGAGGCTGTGCTGAGTAACAAAGTGGGGGCCGTAAAGCTATTCTGCTTGGGGCCAAGTCTTAGCTCCTCCACCTGATGGCTGTGTCATTGTTATTTTAACCTCTCTGTGCCTCAGTTTCCTC
Organism: Cryptoprocta ferox; assembly: GCA_028646485.1. NCBI lineage: Eukaryota > Metazoa > Chordata > Mammalia > Carnivora > Eupleridae > Cryptoprocta > Cryptoprocta ferox. The sequence goes on along the minus strand of CM053575.1, from coordinate 55,049,181 downwards.
ATCTGTAAAATGAGAGAGGACAGTGGGCCCCAATTCACTGGACCATCGTGAGGGTCAGATGAGTTAACTAAGTAATATATTCAAAATGCTTTGGAAGAGTGCCTGGTTTGCAATAACAGTCATTTGACATTAGCTATAATGACATTACTTATTATATATCGCTATCCACTAACAGAAGACTTGTTGAAAAAGCATCGCATAAAATGATCTTGAATATTAAACTCCAAACTTAAAACACAGGGGATTGCATCTCAATTGAGTTTAAATTCAAAGGTCATAATGAAGCAGTCAGTGGTCATTTTTAATGCTGCAAACCCTTGTCAACTTTTGATGGGCAAAGACCATAGCTCTACAGTCGATTTGAAACTTAATACAGTGCTTTAGATCTAGAAGGATGTTTATCTGCTGATACTTAGCACATGCTAATGAGTCCCTCTTAAAAACCACTGACTTCTTAGTACAGGATATATAGGTTGCTTTTCTGCTCATTCTTTCTCTCCATTCATTTAAATATACCCATATTCCAAAGCCCAATTCAACTCCTACCTCCTTCATTAAGCCTTCTTTAACCATGTCAATTTAATTTTTTAATGTTTATTTATTTTTCAGAGAGAGAGAGAGAGAGAGAGAGAGAGCGAGCGAGCATGTGAGCAGGGGAGGGTCAGAGAGAGAGGGAGTCACAGAATTTGAAGCAGGCTCCAGGCTCCGAGCTGTCAGCACAGAGCCTGACGTGGGGTCAGAACTCACGAACCATGAGATCATGACCTGAGCTGAAGTCGGATGCTCAACCGACCGAGCCACCCAGGCGCCCTTAACCATGCCAATTTAAAGCAATCTCTTTGAACAGCCCCAGTACTTGTAATTTTACAATCTGATTGATGATTAATATGATCACTTGTATTTCTACACATATTTTAGTAGACATTATTGACATCCCCATTCACTGCCTGGCAGTCTGCTAGGCTCTGGAAATAAAGAAGTGTATAAAATAAGGTTTCTATCGATAAGGAGTTCCCGCTGTAACAGAGAAGACAAAGACAGTTAACCAATTAACAGAACACCATGGTGCTTTGTGTACAATATACACTTCATATATTATAATGGAGGAGGGAGCAAGTTATCAGCTGGAGGACTCATCACAGGAGTCTATATGTGACTGGTGCCTTGACGGATAAGGAGGAGTTAACCAGGCGTGTGTGTTTGTGTGTGTGTGTGTGTGTGTGTGTGTGTGTATGGGGGGAAGAGTAAGAAATGAAGGGAAGGATAGTTAAGGCAGAATAAAATATATGTGTGCAGTCAACTATGGAGCCGAGTCCCATAAACACTGCAAGGGAGGGACCTAGTCTCCTATTTCTTGAAATATACTCCTTCACTTTCCAGTTTAATGTAGTAGAGAATGGATATTAAGTGAATGAATGTATTTGTTTTATGAATAAATGGATTTAATTAGTTGTACTCAAAAGGAATAACTTATGGTTTTTCTTTTGGCAAAGGGTTGAGAAACATTCCGTTAATGTAAAAAAAAAGGTAAAAAAAGAACACTACAGGATTACTTATAACATGAAAAACAAAAGATACATTTATACTAAATCTAAACGAGAAAATATTATGCAGCCATTAAAATGCCTGAAAGTTTAAACGACATTGATAAAAGGCTTAAGATGTGATATACAAAGAAGCAGTATATGCAGCTGTACAGACTGTGCTGTCCACCACCGTAGCCACTAGCGAATGGGTACTGGGTACCTACAATGTGGCTGGCTGGATCTGTGATGTGCTCTAATTATAAAATATGCATTGCATTCAGAAGGCTTAGTATGAAAAAAGGAATGCAAAATATTTTATTAATAATTTTAAAATACTGGTTACATGTTGACAAGTTATAATTTTTTTTTCTTTTTGGAATTAAATAAAATATATTATTGGGGCGCCTGGGTGGCTCAGTCAGTTAAGCGTCTGACTTCGGCTCAGCTCATGATTTCACGGTTCGGGGGTTTGAGCCCCACATCAGGTTCTGTGCTGACAGCTCAGAGCCTGGAGCCTGTTTCGGATTCTGTGCTTCCCCTCTCTCTCTGCCCCTCTCCTGCTCGTGTTCTGTCTCTCTCTCTCTAAAAAATAAACAAACACTAAACAATTTAAATATATTATTAAATTTAATTTTCCTGTTTCTTTTTACCTTTTTATAATATGGCTGCCAGAAAATTTAAATTTACATATGTGGCTCAGACTGTATTTCTTTATTTTTGAGAGAGAGAGAGAGACAGAGATAGAGACAGAGCGAGAACACAGGAGGGGCAGAGAGAGAGGGAGAGAATCCAAAGCAGGCTCCATGCTGTCAGCTCAAAGCCCAATGTGGAGCTCAAACCCATAAACCATGAATCATGACCTGAACAGAAGTCAGATGCTCAACTGACTGAGCCACTCAGGCACCCTTCTCAGACTGTATTTCTATTGGACGGTGCTGGTATAGATGGCAGGATCTCAAATATATAAGAAACACATGGAAAACTGGAAAACTTAACAATGGTTTTTGCCCCTAGATTGTAGGGCTATTGTTTCCTCCTTCTGTATATTTTTATATCTTTGAGCATATCTTATTTTATATTCAGGAGGAATCAATAGAAATAAACAAGACACAAATAAAAAACAAGATTTCAATTTGGTTCAAAGCCTTGTTTGCTGGAGGTTGTGCAAGGAAGCCCAGGGATACCCAAATGACTTTCTGTCACTGCTGGAGGGTTAGCACACAAAGGATGTTGGCCAGCTGTTCTCCATCCTGACTGGAGACAGAAAAAAGCGGAAATGGGTGTTAACCGCAGGAGGGGGTCTGTAAGTTAAATATAGGGAAGAATTTCCTGAAGCGAGGGTGTTTAAACTCTGGAATGAGTTATGGAAGAAGCCTGGTCCCCCAAGGTCTTTTAAAATACTACAGATACCCATATGCCTTGTGTGTTCCTGTCTACAGGCAATGAGATGACTTGTCAAGGTTCCTTCTAAAATAGTTATCTTAGAGTAAATAACTCCAATAAAGCTTTCTTTTTCATTTATTTTTGACCAGACTTCACTTTTCATATTAAGGATATATTCTGAAAGGCAGGTCCATCTGATGCGGCTACCTTAAGTGGTACTCTTGAGACTTCAAAGACAAGGTCATTTGATCTAAATTTAAAAACTAACATCAGCTAGACAACATGTTTTTTATGTCCCTTGGGGGTCACCTGCCAGAAACTAGTTCTGAATTCAGCACAAGCATGATGGAAGGAAGGGAAGGGGACACATTTATTTTTAAAGAGTGTGGCTTTTAAAAAACTAACACTGGATACTGCCCCATTTTCAAAGGTGGACAGTTGGCTTAACAGCTAAACTATTATGTTGTTACCCTTGGATTTCAAAGAAAGTAGACTGCTCTCTCTCTCTCAAAAAAAAATATTAAAAAACAAAAATAAAAAAAAAGGGGGTGCCTGGGTGGCTTTAGTCAGTTGGGCGGCCAACTTCGGCTCAGGCCATGATCTCACGGTTCGTGGGTTCGAGCCCCACGTCAGGCTCTGTGCTGATGGCTCAGAGCCTGGAGCCTGCTTCAGATTCTGTGTCTCCCTCTCGCTCTCTGCCCCTCCCCTGCTCATGCTCACTTGCTCTTTCTTTCTCTCTCTCAAAAAAATAAACATTAAAAAAAAATTTTTTTTAAACAAAGTAGACTGGCTCACTTGCTCTTGATTTTCATTATCCCAAGTTTACTTTAAAAAGCACATCCTTAAAATTGTGCCTAAGTTCGTTCATTCATTCGTCTGTTATTTATTTATTTATTTATTTAAAAAGCTGTTCAGCTTGATTCTTTCTATTTATGAAAAGGAATGGAAGACTAGGTAAGAAATAGGTCAGCAGAAACACCATCTAGAGATTTATACCACTTAGGCGAGATGACCATGCATAAAGCCACTAATTGTTCCTTCCTAAGTCACATCATTAGGTGCTAGAAGGAATCGGCAAAAATATTCCAGCAAGCTGAGGAACGGCCAAGGATACTTCTCTTCAGTGTCCTCTCTTCAATACATCGCTGAAATTTGACGCAGTCTCCAGAAAAAAGGTACACCTGGTCCTAAAACATCAACTAACTCAGTCCAAGGTTGACCTCCATCGGTTAACTGACTGTCCACTGAAGCTGGGTGCCAAGCTCCAGGTCCCACATGCCCACAAGAGTGCACATGCATAGGAAACTTTTGCGAGCCATGTCCTTCAAAATGTTAATTTGTCTTATACTCATTTAGATTATAAACAACTGTCTTCTAAGCAAGGCTGGAACTATCTTACACTTTGGAATCTTTTTGGTCTCTTGAATAGTGCTATGTGCAGAAGAGACAGTTAATGAATTGTGAAAGGCATAAATCCTACTTGATAATACTTTGCATAGTTCTTTTTCGTTTATAAATCGCTTAGACATGATCTCATTTGCTCCATACAACGATGTTTAGGAAATAAGGCTGGTGCTATTAACTCCATTTAAAAAAGTGATACTCAAAAACAATGTATGGAAATTGAGCGATAGAGCTGAAGTTGGAAACCACATTTTGATTCCCAACCCCAGCGCTCCTTCTGCTGTATCTCACTGCCTGGCATGAAGCTGCTAGTTTAAGCTTTATAGTCGAGAAAAATCAGACTTAGAATAAAAAATTCCACATACAAAGCAGGACAGACGGTTTTGAAATCCCACTTTTATCATGTCTTATTCCGAAAAAAGAACATGAAATTGGAGGAAGGCAAACACTGGGGGCAAAGGTTATATTTTAGGCCAACCCACGGGCTTCCCTGAGTTTTCTTGTTTCTTCAGTAGTAGAACTGAAACATATAATCATGTTGTTTCTTTTGGTCTTAAAGTTCTCAAATTCTTCACAAAGTTCTATGACTTAGTTTCCTACCTCTCTGAGTAAATGGGGTAGGATAAGCTATAAAGAACATTTTCACCAGAACCTGCTGCCTTGGTATTATGGCATGTGCATGTGCATGTGCATGTGCTTGTCTGGACTTTGGTGGATTTCCCTGTGGAAGGTAATAGGTGTTAGAAATTAAATGATGCAGAGATAGGAGAGCTGGGAAAGGGCAGAGAAGGAGAATGGCCACTGACTTCTTAAGAAGGGGCAGTGTGGTGTGGTGAAAGAACAAGGGACCTGGAGTCAGATATCTGGGTTTCTGGCCCTACCTCTGTCACTTAGGAGCATGTGACCTTGGCCGACCACTCCACATTTCTGAGGCCCGGTTTTCTGATCTGTGAAATAGTGCTTATCAGCCTTGCCCTGCCTCCCCCACAGGGTTGTTGCAAACTTAAAGCAGGTACCAGAAAAAGTAGGTAGGCAAACAGATTTGTAGAGTATTTATCTCTATGGCTTCAGAAGGATTTTATAAAGGGCGTGGGGAAAGCAAGTGGGAGCAGATGATTATTTTGTAGCATTAACATACAAGATGGCTGTGCCCCTATTAAAAAATATGACCTGGAACCATTTTCTATACCTATTCATAGATTTTAAAGGAAAAACGAAACACCTCTAACAAAGAATGGATTAACGTTTTAAATCGTAGATAATAACTGTGACTCAATTATCCCCTACTTATTTATAATGACCGCTACCACTTAGTGACTACTGCTGTGTGCCAGGCAGTGTGCTAGACATTTATATATTTAATTCTCACAGCAACTCTATCAGGCAGGCACTACTGGCTCCGTTTTATAGATAAATATAAGCTGACAGCTTAAACTTGTTTGAAATTACAAGGACAGTAAGTGGTGGAATTGATATTCAAACCCACCTTTCCAGGCTCAGTACAACTGGGCAACTATTTCCTTAATCTACCTGGTCCTATTCCCCAATCTTCACATGCCCAAATCCTTGTGCTCCAGGTCCACTCAAATGCTGTCTCATTAATGAAGGCTTGTTCCAGTCTCAGGTCCCACCCACAGCCCCCACAAGGAAGCCAGTGACTTCCCCGAATGTTCCAAATAACTCATATCTACTTTTCTTAGAATACTTCATACTCCCTGTTTTCTATTATTTATTGTTCATTCCTATTTCACTGCCCCTGTTAGACTACGCACCCCCGCCCCCCGCCTTGCATGTAAGTTCAAGGAGTATATTCCATGAACAGAATAAGATGATGGCTAGTTCATTTACTCGTATAATTTTAGGCTTCCCTGATACCAGACTGGGTCCTCAGGATGAGGAAGACACTGTCCCCAGCCTCCAGCTGCTCCGGAGCCTAGTGGCTAAGACTCATTGGGGAAGTGAATCTATGCTATGGAGGGAATACATATTTATCTCGGTATCTGCCACTGTGCCTGTACAGTGAATGGATGAATGAGGTAGGATGTGAGCTGGATCTTAAAGTGAGAGGGCAACATTTGGGTGGAGCGGAGGCAAGGGCTGGCTATTCTAGGGAGTGGAAACTTGTTTGAGTAAAGAACTGAGGTCGGAAATGAGCGTGGTCTATCAGGAGGTCAGGGGAGAAGGGGTGAGAGAACAGGAGAGACACAGTCTGTCCTAGGACCTGAATGCCGGGGCCCCATCACACAGCCCATTCGCAGCAACCACAGCCCATAATCTCCCCAACTCGGTTTGCAACTTATTGTCTTACTGGCAGGCGTCAAGTAGCGGCTTGCGTCTACATTCTTCCCCGACCATAATTCAGCACTAGCATCAGCTGTGCATGTGCGTGTCAATTTGAACCTTGGACTTGGCAGTTAGTAGCAAAAGTAAAACGGGATGTTTAAATAGCATGGTGGTGGCTTTTAACCAAAATACTCAAGAGCACAACCAGTGACTTAAAATTCTACTTTTCAAAGTTGTGTTGCTTGGCAGTTACAACGGGGTTAGTGATCGGAGGATGAGAAAATGGGGACTTCTTTTGCAAAGCGCTAGCATAAAGCACTCAGACCGTGCTCCATGTAACCCGCTCACGAGGAAAACAGGTTAGTTTTAGGATGAATCAGGCAGCTGCTTTGGATATCAGATCAGAATCCTGTAATGTGAAAGCGAAATATCACGTCATCCAAGAAATTTTAATCACACTATCTTTTCTTTAAAAAATCAAACCAACCAAGCTGTCCCACAGCTTTGAAGCCTCCCACGAGGAGGGAGTCCACGGCCGCACTGACCCTCCACCAGTTTGCAATCCTCAACACCAAAAGCACATACAGCAAATCTGCTTCCGCAGGGACCAGTCTGTGAATGGTAATGACTGCACAGAAAATGGAAGTGTTTTCTTTTACAAAAGATGTAAGAGGCTCCCTTAGGAGCATGAGTTTTTTTACCCTCTGCCCTAAGGAGCACAGGCTTGGGAGGGAACTCCTCAGTCCACGGTCGCTCTCGGAAATTCTCAGATTTCCTCAGAGGCTAAAAGTGCCGGCTCCAGCTTTGTTTGCATTTGTAACTTCCAGCCTGGCTTCCTGCAGTGGTTTTTACTTGGAGTCATTCTGCAGCACTCATTTGGTGGTACTTCGCATCCACCTTGTAGCCCATTTTTCACGAGAGCACCATAAAGTGGTACCTGCTACTCATTCAGTGTTAATGTGCTTGGCACAGTTGGCACAGAGGGGCACTGCATAAACGTATGAGTTTAGGGCTGAATGGGTTTGCTCCATCAGTGCCAGGAGACCTAGATTCTAGTTTTATTGCTATAGGTTCATGGGTCAACCATGCTTGGAAAGTCATTTATTTCCCCTGTACCTTAGAAGTGAGAGTTGCTGGAAATATCAGTGTTTTAGGAGCGGAATGGCAGGCAGGGTGCATGTGGAAGCATTTCTATGTAAGCATCTTGGGAAAATTGTCTAAAGAGATCTCAGAAGAAAGGAATCCAGTCTCTCAAGTTCCAGTAATTTGTTGCCATTTTGTTTTCCATTTTAAGTATTTACATTTTTTCTAATTTTGTATTTGTAGTTTTGTATTCTTTTTCTTGAAAAGGGTTCCCAAATTATATAAGCTCTCTGTTCCTAATGTGAATGTGTATCCTAGCCAAGGTGGTCTGTCCTTTGCCAATAAAGCTACTGTGTCTTTTCTAAGACTGTTCCCTCCATATGAGGGGTAGGTGAGAACGGTGGCAGCAGAGAAGGAAGAGGAACAGCAGGTCAGGAAAGAACTTGTTCATGTAACAAGAGGAGCCCAGACAGCAACCGTCCGTGAGAGGAGGCAGTGGGGAGGCAGGGGCAGGAAGACCATGGGAAAGAGTCTGAATTTTATTCTAGCCACTGAGACCAGGGAGTGATTAAGATACAGCTGAAATGTAAAAAGACCACTCTGGCTACTGTAGGGGGATGATAGGAGGCAGCAGGACAAGAGGGAAATTAGGGAGAAAAACTGGACTAGTGCAGTGTCGGGCAAGAGGAGGTGGTGCCCTGGACTGAGGTGGTCGTAGTAGACACGGGGGGCCGTGGTCGGATTCGATATACACTTTGCAGGGAAAGATGACAGGGTCTGCTGATGAACCAGACTGCATCTGGTGGGAGGGAAATCAGGGATCGTGCCCTGGTGTGAGCGTTTGCTGACAGGAAGAGAGAGGAAGGCCACTTGCAGGTATGTCCAGGCTGAGGCGCCTGTGATACTGTGGGGGGGGGGGTGTCAAGTTGGTCTCTGGCTATACACAGTTGTCAGGAGACAGTCACGATGAAAGTGTAACTCTGGGGGTCATAAGCATATGGAAGATTTTCAAAGCTGAGGGAATGGATGAAATCACCTGAGAAGAGAGAAGAGAGAAAAAAAGAGAGGAAGACCAAAGATGGGGCCACCGAGAGCTCCATTTTTAATGATCAAGTAAAGGAGGAGGAACATGATAAGCAGAGTAAGAGCAGCCGAAGGGAGGGAAACCAGGGGAGGGCAGTTAGTGTCAAGGAAGCCAAGAAAAGAATGCTTCAAGAAAGGCCAAATGCCAGTCGTGGAACAGTATAAGGACAGAAAAGTGACCTTTCTGTAGCACAGAGTTGAGTAGACATCTACCTACATAAAAGGAGTTTCAGTCTACTGACAGAACTGGAGATCAGACTAGTGTGAGCTCATGAGGAACTGGAAAAATAGAACATAAATAGGCTTTTAATCATTAAACCAGCAGTTAAAAATCTGCACCTTCCTCTCTCATCAAAAAAAAAAAAAAAAAAAAAAAAAAAAACACCACTAGGTTTTTGCTAAGTTCTATCAGACCTTCACTATATAGATAATTTTTGCCTTACAAAAACTGTTCTAGAGAATACAAAAGAAGGGAAAGATCCCTTAATTTATTTTATAAGGCCATTAAAACCTTGTTACCCAAATCAGACAAGGATTATTATGTGAGAAAGAAAAATTCTAGGCTAGTCTCATACCAGTTCACAGAGGTAGATATTCTAAAAATTAGCAAAATGAATGTAATAATATAGGAAAAAATAATATACCATGGCCAGGTAGAATACATCCCAGCAGGCAAAGATGGCTTAACATTAGAAAATGTATTAATACTAATTAACACGCTAGTATAGTAAAGGCAAACAAATATAGTGTTATCTCAATAGATCCAGAATAAGCATTTGATAAAATTAAAAACACACACACTCAGTATACACACACACAAACACATAAAAGAATACTATTCGGCCATAAAAAAGACTGAAATCTTGCCATTTGCGAGGATGTAGATGCAGCTAGAATGTATTACACTAAGTGGAGTAAGTCACAGAAGATAAATACCATATGATTTCATTCATATGTGGAATTTAAGGAACAAAACAAATGAACAAAGGAAAAACAAGAGAGACAAACCAAGAAACACTTTTCTTTTAAGTTTATTTATTTTGAGAGAGCGAGCATGTGAACAGGGGAGGGTCAGACAGAGAGGGAGAGACAGAATCCCAAGCAGGCTCTGAGCTGTCAGCACAGAGCCCGATGTGGAGTTCAATCGAGCTCAGTCTCATGAACCACAAGATCATGACCTGAGGTGAAATCAAGAGTCGGGCACTTAACTGACTAAGCCAGGCAGGCACCCATGAAACACTCTCAACCAGAAGAGAACAAACTGATGGTTACCGGAGGGGAGGTGGGAGGAGGATGGGTGAAATAGGTGATGGGGTTAAGGAGGGCACTTGTTGTGATGAGCACTGGGTGATGTATGGAAGTGTTGGATCACTATATTGTACACCTGAAACTAATGCAACACTGTCTGTTAACTACACTGGAATTAAAATTTAAAACAAAAAAAAAAATGAAAAAAAAAGCCTCAAACCACATTCATTCATGATTAACAAAAACAACTCTTAGTCGACTTGAGAAAAGAGAGAAATTTCCTTTTGCTAATAAAGGCTATCTATCTAAACTTGTAATAAATATAATATTTAATGGTGAAAAGTTAGAAGCATTCTCTGTAAAGTTAGGAATAAGACAGGGCTATTCACTATCAGTGTTTCTCTTCCATAATAAAATGAAAGACAAGAAAAAGCAATATAAATAAAAATCAAAAGGAAGAAATGATGTCATCATTCACTAAAATAATGATTGTATACATAGAAAATCTAAGATAATCTAAGACAAATGACTGTAATGTTACCAAGGTTACCATATACACTCTCAAAATAGAAAAGTTGGTGGTATTCCTGTATATTAGCCACAAAAAAGTTAGACGCTATAATAAAAAATTTATAATAGCGACCAAAATGGTAAGCTGCCTGAAACTAATACAAGATGTGTAAGATCTTTATGAAGAAAATTTTAAGCCTTCATTGAGGTATCTTTAAAAAACAGGCCAACGTCAGCTCAGGTCATGATATCATGTCCGTGGGTTCAAGCCCCACATTAGGCTCTGTGCTGACAGCTCAGAGCCTGGAGGCTGCTTTGGATTCTGTCTCTCTCTCTTTCTCTCTGTCCCTCCCCTGCTCACGCTCTATCTTTCTCTGTCTCTCAAAATAAAACATTAAAAAATTAACAAACAGAAAAAAGAAAGAGGGGATGCCTGGGTGGCTCAGTCAGTTAACTGTCCAACTTCGGCTTAGGTCATGATCTCACCGTTCGTGAGTTTGAGCCCTACACTGCGCTCTATGCTGACAGCTCAGAGCCTGGAGTCTGCTTCAGATTCTGTGTCTCCCTCTCTCTCTGTTCCTCCCCTGCTCACACTCTGTCTCTGTCTCTCTCTCCATAATAAAGATAAAAAAAAAAACAGAAAGAGTGGTGCCTGGGTGGCTCAGTCAGTTGAGCACCCAACTTCAACTTGGGTCATGGTCTCGAGGTTTGTGGGTCTGAGCTCCACACTGGGCTCTCTGCTGTCAGCGTGGAGCTCACTTCAGATCCTCTGCCCCTCCCCTGCTCGTGCTCTCTCTTTCAAAAATAATAAATAAACATTTAAAAAAAAAGGACCGAAAACATAAAGAGATACCAAGTTCACAGTAAGGAAGGCTTGGTATCATAGTATCAAATCATGCAAATAACATTCTTAAGAAAAGCCAAAAGTTTTGAAGAACTGCAAGTAGGAACCTCACCCTATCAGATATCAAGAGTGTTGGGGGTTATCTTCCTTCTCCCTTACAATGAAGGAACATGATTTAGGTGTAGCACTCCTGGCCTCTCTCCATTCTCTCACTCTCTTTGAGGACAAGGGCCTTTTCTGATGGGTGAATTTAGAGGGAAAAGTAAAACTTAGGTTCTCTTGGCTTAGCCCCATCTGGTTTCCTACAGGAGTCTCTGACTGCTCCCTGCAGAGCGGTCAAGGGCCTGCCTCTGTGAGGAATGCCTGGGGTTCTCCAGTTCATGATGCGACCGAGAGGGTAAGTTTTATTTTGAGTGATGTCTGTGCAAACCCTTTATTTTAGATCTGAATCCACATTTTCCAAAAGGCTTTATCAGGAATGAAACTGACATTTTGACTTCTATTACTCTGTCTTTTGTATAGTCCCCTCACGTGGCTCTACATATCAAGGGGAGAAAGGATTTATTGGGTGTCCTCAAACTTCAATATCACTTAAAGACAGTACATCTTATCATAGTGAAAAATGTGGTATTAGCCCAAAGACAGACAAACAAAACAAAGGAGCAGAACTGGGAGCCTGGAAACAGACCCATGTATATAAGTAAAGCTGGTACATGAAAGAGATGGCATTATCCAACAGTGGACAAAAGACAGACTCTTCAATAAATAATAACGGGACAATTTGCTGTCTGTACTGAGCAAGATTCATGTAGTGATTAGTCAGGTTTAGACTATGGTGGGCTGCTTCTTTTAAAAAAAAATTATTTGGGGGGTGGGAGTACCTGGGTGGCTCAGTTGGTTAAGCATCCAACTCCTGGTTTCAATTCAGGTCATGATCTCACAGTTTTGTGAGTTCGAGCCCTTGGATTAGGCTCTCTGCCGACTGACAGTGTAGAGCCTGCTTGGGATTTTCTCTAACCCTCTCTCTCTGCCCCTCCTTTGCCCTCCACCCCCGCAAAATAAATAAATAACCTTAAAAAAATAAAAAAAAATTATTTTAGGTTATTTATCATTTGCATTATGAAACCTTTCATGAATTACATATCTTGTTTACAACTAGAACACAAATTCTTTGAGGGTAGGGCTTGAACCTTATACTTCTTGTTAACCCTCCAGAGCGCCTATCACAGAACTTTACACAGAGACAACACTAAGTAAATGTCTGCTGGTTCATCATTATTTACATTAAGACTCAATTCCTATCCCTTACGCCTCAGGGCACACAGGTCCCCCTATCAGTACCAAGCTTTTATAAAATATTTTGATATTCTAAGTAGATTTCTTTGAACAATTGTGCATTTGCTTAATAGGAGTCCCATCTAAGATCAGACATCCAGAACTTGCATTCTGAGGATCACATAGGACGAAAATAAAAAATGTCAGAGTAAAGGTCAAAGGCGTCGCTTTCTCATTACTCTCAGGGCCTATCCTTCCGGCACAGAAGAAAATGAAACCAATCTTGTACCTTTCTTCCTACAGATAGTTTTTCTGTCTAACCGCAAACTTGTGAGATGAGCAGGACAGGGATTACAGATGAGGAAATTAGGTTTCAGAGAGGTTAAACTTCAAGTTCACCCAGCAGGCTGGAGAAAGAAGTAGGAAGAGAAGCCAGTGCTCTTTAGAAGAAACTATACTGCTCCCAGCTCTGTAGCTCTTAAGGCTTGATTTCCATTTACATGATTTTGTAAGTTATTGCCCATCATCCAAGAATTCAAACTTCAAGAATGACTGAATGACTGGAGCCAACAGCTTTTCATGTAAGTCAGGCGAATCAACCTAATGTCTTCTCTGCAACAGAATTTCCCTCTCCCCCTTCTCTTTGTAAAGGAGTTCTGTCTGTCCTGACAAAACTTTTTTAAACAGCAAACTGCCCTCAGGGTACAAGAGGCACTGACATCAAATATAAGAAATGTTTTAGCCTGTGCCTCCTGGCCTCAGGCCGGGTCCTGCCAAGCTGACCCGCTTTCTTCCCGTAACTCTAACAGCCACTGATCCTGATGTTCATTCTGTAGTTACGTCCTTTGCTTGCTCTTCAAAGAAGTCCCAGGGGCTCCTGGCCTACCTTCTGGCTGGTCCCCATCTCTGTCTCAGCAGTGCACTCAAGGATTCCTCACCCAGCCACACTCCCAGTGTTCAAACAATACCCACTCAAACCTGCGCCCTTCCCGAGGGTGCTCCCCTCCACTTAGCCAGACTGCGGTGTAGACCCCCACGTGGACAATGGCTGCCTTTCCTTTCCTGCAGGTATCTTAGTAAAGAAAGCAGGTGTGGAGTGATGAGGAAGCCAGGAGAGTTTCTCCAGATTATTATCCATGTTCCAATTTCTGGTGTCAGAGATAAAGGTACTCACCACCTGACCATTAGTCCATGCTCCATGAAGTTTTTCAGGTTAGGGAGGGTTTGCCTCAAGTCTGGAGTTCCTAGTCCATGTTGATATCTTAGCTGCAAAGGTGGAAAAATAGAATTAAAAGCAATTCTGGCAGACACTAGGCAATGCTTCCCAAACATGATCCATTCGCTAAGTTTTTTTTTCTCTTTTTGAACTCTAAACGAGGAAATGTAAGTGTATAATCCCAGTATCGCTGACCATACTTTCGGGATGGTATTTAAAAGGTAGTCTCTTCATCTCCTGCTCCCTTGCCTCCTAAAGTTGGAGAAGACAAAGAATGGCCAACTGTGGAATCAGCACATTTCAAAGAGCCCTGCAGGGTTTGCTAACATCAACTCTAGGGATGTATATTGTAAAACCTGTATTTCGTTTTCGATACTGAAGGCTGGCAGTAGATACTCTGGGCACATTCAGCCCTTCTTTCACTGACCCTTTCCCTTTGTATAACCAAGGGCAATGTTGTGTTCACCTCTAATTCCCAACAGTGTCTGACAGGGCTAGTGCTCGGTTAATGCTTAGTAAACAAATACATGAAGCTGTGCTCTGTTTTTCCTCTCATATTCCTAACTTTCCTTTTGTCCAGAATCAGGCCATAGAGCTGTAGAGCTGGTATGAGGAAACTACAGCCTGTGGATGGATCTGGTCTTAGTTTTACTTATTTCTGAAGTTGATTTTCTAAAATTAGGTCCTTCTATGTACCTTGGGAAACTTGCTAGATGGTTTTCATCTGTCTGTTCCTTGCCTTCTCTAACTCTGTTTCTGACTACCTCTTGCTTCATTAACTGGTCATAACAGAGATCTGAGGTAAGTATATATGCATATTCAAACACATGCTCTCGCTCTCGCTCTCGCTCTCTTTCTCCCTCTCTCTCTCTCTCTCTCACACACACACACACCATTAAATACACAGTAAATGTACAACAATAGTAGAAATGTATTTTTCAAATGATATGATATATATGAAGAAAGTACTTTGTTAGCTGTATACTGGTGTACTAACATGAAGGATAATCAGTCTTGAAGTTTTACTTTTCCAGCACTTAAATTTAAAAGTGGCTAAGCCAAACTTCTAAATATTTTCCTCTCTTAAAAAAAATAAAACCACTCCTAGGGCTCCTGGCTGGTGGAGCATGTGACTCTTGATCTCAGGGTTGTGAGTTCGAGCCTCACACTGCATGGAGAGATTACTTAAAGATTACTTTAAAAAAATCTTTAAAAAACCCCCCAAATAAAACCGCTACCAACAACAACAAAATCAAAGTTTTCTTTTGTTTGTATCTACTACTTAACTGATTTTTTTTTACTTAAGTGTGAGTGACCCTTAACATAGAGTTTACTCTCACTACCCTGAACTGCTAAAGGAAAATCCCTAAGCCTAACCAGATCTCTCGAATGTCCTGAATATACACATAAAGTAAGGAAGGAGAAACATAGAATGTTAAAACTAAAAGGTATTTTGAATATTATTTAAACCAATCCTTTCCTTTTGCAGATGGGGAAACTGAAGCCCAGAAAGGGGAAATAAATTCTCCAGGACCACATGTTTTAATAGCAGAAATATTATTAGCTAGAGCCTCATTCTCACAACCATGCTATTCCACCATCTACCCCAAAGTCTGAGAAGAAAATTGGTTGAAATACTTGAGAAGACAAAGGGAAAATATTCTTTTCCTGTTCCAAAGCTAGCTTGGTGACCTAAATCACCTCCTGAGATTTGTTGACCTTGAATTATAAGATCTACTCCATATTAAATGACATCATTTCTTATATTAGTATAAAAGCATTTTTTCCATACATTGATAAAAGTAAAATGGCTGATATCCCAATGTGACATTCCTGAATTCATTGTTTCAATAAAAAAGTGAAATTGTTTACACATGGCATGGAAATTTCACCTGTGATTCATACTGAAAAATATTAAATATCAAAAAAAAAAAAAAAAACCACCCATAGAAATAACACTAAGCTATGTGTCCCTGAGCCAGTACATAGTCAATTGCCTGCCTCTTAGGCTCCACAATGGAAGGTGGGTGTTGAATTCTTTTCACAGACCACAATGAAAATTTTTCTTCAAGTCTGATTCCAACCAAAAAAGGAAAATGTGGGAATTCCAACCTTCTACCCAGGTCTTAACTCATTTGCTGTATAACATTATCATTTTTTATCATAGAATCTAGGATATTATAGATTAAAGAGATCCTGGAGACCATTTTTCCAGCTTCCTTCCTTTCATAAATGAAGAAACTAAGGCTCAGTAATCACGGCTGATCAGGGACAAAGTCAAGGCTGGATTAAAAAAAATTTTTTTAATTTATTTTTTAAATCCAAGTATAATTAATATAATTGTTATGTTAATTACATTCAACATTCACTCTGTATAACCATTCAACAATTCTATACATTACTCGGTGCTCATCACAAGAAGTGTACTCTTAATCCCCATCACCTATTCATCCATCCCCCACCCACCTTCCCTCTGGCAACCACCAGTTAATGTTTTCTATATTTCAGTCGGTCTCTTTTGTCTTTTTCTGACTGACTTATTTCACTTAGGTCCATCCATGTTGTTGCACATGGCAAGATCTCATTCTCTTTCATGGCTGAGTAATATTTCAGTGTGTGTGTGTGTGTGTGTGTGTGTGTGTGTGTATGTGTGTGTCTCACAGCTTACATTCCATTGTGTGCATATACACACACACACATCACATCTTCTTTATCCATTCATCTATGGATGGATGCTTGAATTGCTTTCATATCTTGGTTATTATAAATCATGCTGTAATAAACATATTAATTTTCCTATTCTTTCCTGTGTTCCTGTGTTCATCACCTGTGTTCCCCTATGAAAACTGAAAATTTAGCTTTTATATTACTCTTCTCTTAAACAAACACTTTATCCCCTCACCTATACATCACCTACTGACTTTCTGTTAAAGAATAGGAGGATTTAACTCTCTGCCAAATATACTTCTCTTCATCCTCAAGATATTAAATACCATAATTTTTACTGATCAATATTTAGTGCTTACCTTATTAAACCTGCAGAAATACTGTTCACTGCGAAGCCATGTAACAACACACTATTCCTTTTTTGAACTTTTTTTGGTTTGCTTTTCCTGAAGTGATAATTGTCATTTTTCCTACTTGTTGAGTACCTATCTTGAAGACAGTGTTAATTCTTGAGTACTTATGTACTTATCACTAGATCCCCCCCAAACTAGGACAAAACCTTAAAATTCTTCTCACTCTGATTAAATACACCACATAACTTACCAGGTCCATTTCCCCCTTGGAAGCACCCCTTTCTCTCTTCCATTCTGAACTTGCTGCTCTCGAGGCCTTCTCCACTGCTCCCTTCTCAGAACTTTCCTTCCCCATCATCTCTTCCATGTCAAAGCTGTTATTTCTTTCTTTTTTTTTTAAAATATTTTTTAATGTTTATTTTTTTTGAGAGTGGGGGCAGGGGCAGAGAGAGGGAGACACAGAATCCAAAGCAGGCTCCAGGCTCTGGGCTGTCAGCACAGAGCCAGAAGCAGGGCTCGAACTCATGGACTGTGAGATCATGACCTGAGCAAAGTCGGACACTTAACCGACTGAGTCACCCAGGTGCCCCAAAGCTGTTGTTTCTTAGATCTCATGACTTCCTTCTTGATTTACTGCCTCATCATGGTAGCACATATCCTATAACAGCTTTCTGGGAAAGGGGAGCATGGGAGGCATCTTTTTTGACACCTTGAATATTTAAAAATACCTTTATTCTATTCTCACACTTGAATGATAGTTTGCCTGGGTATAGAATTCAAGGCTGAAATAATTTCCCTTCTAAATTTCTAAAATATTGTTTCACTGCCATTTAACTTTGCATACGGCAACTGAGAAACCTGGTAACATTGATCCCTGATCCTTTGTATGTGAGCTGATTCTTCTTTCTGGAAGTCTTTGGAATTTTATTCTTTAACCCCAGTATTCTAAAAGTTCACAGTGCTAAGCCTCTGTTTTGGTGTTTTTTTATTCATTGTGCTGGGTACTTTGTGAGGCCTTTCAATATGAAAACTCTTATCCTCTAATTCTTCTTATTTATTATTATTATTATTATTATATTATTACTGTTATTAACATCAACAGTAGTATTTTGTCATCTCCTCTTTTTCTACTTTCTGTTACTTCTGGGTTTCTTTCTTCTTCTTCCTCCTCTTTCTTTCAGATTTAAAAAGACCTTCAAGACATTATGAATGAGACTTTAAAAAACTCATCAGATAGTCTATGCAGTGCTTGCTGACTGGGGGGATTTCCCTGTAGAGTGAGTGAGGATTGAAACCTAGCCCTTTCTGTGGGGCACATGTCAATCCCAGTAGCTCTCACTGCTGGGAACTATATTTCTCCAGAGGGAATCCTCCAATCTTCTGCCTAGGAATATAATCTGGATCCCATTCTGGGAGTTAAAGTAGGAAAAAGTGGTTGGGGGAATTCAGTGCTGGTATGTTGGACTCTAACTGAATCCCCTTGTTTTCGGTAAGGTATCTTATTTCTTGCCCCAGTATACCAGGAGGGGGTTCAGTCTCCTTACTGTAAGGAATGTAAATGTAAAATGGGGAATGTTACCTCTCTTGCAGAGCTGTTGTGAAGTTAAATAAGATAAAGTATAGAGAATACCCCAAACAATATCTGGTATATAAAAGTGCTCAATAAACTATATTTATTACCATTATAATACATATATACTCCATACATTATCATTATCAGAGCATCTACCACTAGGCTGGGCATTAAACTGGTACCCAAAGATGGCCTATCACTTAACTAATTAGAATGAGTATCGGAAAAGGAGGGGGGGAAGAGTTCAACTCAAAGGGAAAAAAATCTTAAGTACATTGTGCACTTTTTTAGATGCTAATTTTTATTAATTTACTAAGCTTCCGACTGCAAGCACCCCAAAGAGGCAGTAATGAACATGACACATATCAGTATCTTTAAAATAACTGCACAGTGAAATGGAAAGACTGATGCATGATGCAGGTGGTCAGAAGATCTGGGTGACTGAGCCCTACCGTATGATCATGAGCAAGTTCCTCCCTGCTCTGGCTAGCCGAATAATTTTCAATTTTTTTTCGTAGCTCTGGAATTCTTTGTTCAAATGAAATATTATGTAGAAGCCCAGAGTGTAAAGCAAATAAGAAACTCCTCTAACCAAGGGAAGTGGTGGAATAGAATTAGGGCTCAGACAGGCATTCCTGTCTTGCAGGTTAAATGCTCTTGAACTACATCATCTCGATGAGCCTTTCAAAGTTCTGTGAGTCCACTTTAAATGCTCTAAAATTACAGGTTTGCACCATAGTATATAAGGATTTTGATATAAAAATATGGTTTGCACAGCACACATTCACAGTGTGAGAGAGGAAAGAACGTCAGCCCAGTCAGCCTCATTTCTGGTTTTGCCCACTTCTGATGGTGTCAGAACTCAAACTTGGCTAAGAGGGCGTCAAACCTTTATGTGTTCACGTGCGGGGTAGGTTTGATGGAAGAGCCTATGGATGATACCTTTCTGGAAATCTCAGGGGAAGAGTATGAAAATGGAAGGTGTAGGATGGGGTTCAGTCTTTTATACTATGTCAGGTAGAGCTGACCCACTATTAAAATGTACATACTTTAGGAAACAAATAAATCTAAATTTTTATTAAGTAATTCTTTAACAAGTTAACTCTGGTGCCGTATTAGCAGAAACGGGGAAAAAAGGAGTGCGGCCAAGGAGGAAAAGACAAAGGACAGGGAAAGGGGAGAAAGAACTATATTTACTAAGTTCCTACATATTCTATTCTTTCATTCAACAAGTATTTATTTAGTGTCCACCAGGGCAGGGCCTGTAAATCAGCTCTGTCTCTAGAATGACAGGCCTGGACTCACAGTCTGTTCTCGCCATGTAATGTATGAACTCTTGCACGAGTCACATGATCAATATGCGCCTTGTCTATAGAACACAAGCAACACCGTTTGCCTCATCGGATTGTTGTAAGAGTTCCGTTAGGATAGTTATAGAGAATGGAAATTCCTGAGGCCTGAGTTTTAGAGGGTAGTCATTAAAACTGCTGAATGCCTAGAGCGCTAAGCTCAAGAGTTTGGACTTCATCTTCCCTGTCAGCAGTAAGAACAGGATTTTCAGCAGGGGATTGGATGAGGAAAACGACTCCAGAGGTGGCTCTGAAGGATACGTTCAAAGACTGAAGTACTCTTCTCTAAAAAACATCTTATTTCACAGTCCTCAAAACCTGCCCTCACCAAGTACTATCAATACCACACTCCCCCAAAGAGTTCCTTCTGCTCTCACTTCTGATTGGGGAAGGGGGATGCCAAGAAACCCAGGCAAATAAAATATTGCTTTGGGTCTGTCTAACTGCCTCAAATTAGTCTCTGAAATAAACACCTTTTGTAACAACTTCCTACTTAACCACCACCCAAAGAGTCTAAGCAGTTTTTAAGTGGAATTTTGGTTTCAATTAGCTTGAATTTCAGCTTTACTTTGATTGGTTTAGAACTCCATGGGAGCAATTAAGTTTTTGTGCAACTCTGTCGCAGGCTAGTAGGTGAAAACTACACATAAATGATAGATGCGACGGGGACATGGGAAGAAGAATGGTCAGTGGTTTCCTTGGAAGAATGAACAGATGCTATTGTCTATTAGCAAAATAAAATTCCTATACTAAAATAACCAGGAAGATCTGGCTTTATAGTTACTGGAACAAGTAAAAGGAAAGAAAACTAGAGCACAGAATACATCTAGACCTCAGCAGACAATTACAACCATGTCAATTGCATTAAAGGATCTGTCTTTATTTTCCTCTCCCACACCATCTTTTTGTATCAAAATACAGTATTTTTCCAAAGCCACATGCTAATTTCATCCAAATCACTGTGAGTGTCACCAAATTAGATCAACTGTGATGTTGTTAGAGCCTTTGTAGCTGAAATTAACTAGTTCCTACAGCTTCATAAATGGTACTCCACTGACTAGGTAAGACCATTTGCAGCTCTGTAGATCATATTTTAAAAGACAGTGTGATTGTATTTCTAAGAAATAAATGCTGAACTCTTCTACTCAGTGAGTATCTGCTTATTGAGCTAAGAGAGCTAATTTAATATCAAAGTGCTCAATTTTATTTTTATTTTTTAAGCACACAATTTTTCCAGGCCACAAAAGACTCTAGGGGTTCAGGAATCATTTTGTCATTTCGGTTTTGGCAGGAGAAATTCAGTTTAGACAACAGACACATGCACATGCATGTGCGCGCGCGCGTACACACACACACACACGCACACACACACATACACACCCTTCCACACCATATTCATCTACACAAGGCCACTTACTGCGTGGCTTATTAGTTCCATATGGGACTTGAGCTAAGCTGCATGATATGTTTGATACAAACCGTCTGTTACCGTGAGGGAATGTGGATTAATACAATGCTTCAATAAAGGTTACTAAAAGATCAACACTTTCGTGATGGGATTACAATGAATTTGACTACAAAGAGGACTGGTCTACAGGAACTGAAAAAATAAGAAATTAAAAATGTACATAAGCATCCAAGACTTAACTTTGGAGTTTTGGCTTACGTAGTCAAAAATCTCTATTGACTAGTGACCAATATTTCAATTCATTTTTAAATGCTAAGGTTTCACTGACATGAAAAGAACTAGATTGAGAGCTTATTAAAAAAAAGGGGGGGCACCACCATGTCAAAAATAAAATCTGCTTTCTTAGAAGAAACAACTCTTTCAAAGACATGGAAAAGCTACTTAAGGAATATTTAAAATGAGCAATAATATTGTTTCTTACAGTGAGTCATTGCAATATATACCTCTAAGGAAAGTATAAAAACCTGATTATGGGCCTCTGGTTGCAAGAACAGCCTAAATACTTTTCCATCCCCATCAACAAACCATGCCAGTTCTTTTCCAAAATAGATATGTTATAATGTAAACACTGGACACAGCTGACCTCAGACCTCAGAAAAGCCTGAAAGTCAGGTCTAGAAGACTGTAAGTCTAAGAAACGGCGTTTCTTCTACTCCTCCTTCCAATTATACTACCAACTACTCTTACAGAGGCATGGGATTCATATTAGGGCTGAATGGCACCTTGGAGAGCATCAGCCCACCTGCTTCATTGACCCTGTAAGGCTAAGTGCAAGGTTATGCGGCCTAAGGTTGAACAGACTGAGTCCAGGGAGCAGAATCTGTTTGCTGAGCTCTAACCACAGCCTCTTTTGTTTTTATCATGTGTTTTATTTATGAAGCACAGATTACATTTGAGCCAAACTTATCACTGTAAAATCTGTCCTATCAAAACCACTGCAATTAAGATGGTCCTTTGCTTCAGAATCTTATGTTTGCCAGAAACTAACTAGAAGACCTATTAAACTGACACAGCTCTGGGGTCAGCCTGATCAGTAAGTGTGGCCTCTGTCACTGCCAATTCTTAGGAGTTGCTAAGAGGGTCAATAAAGCACACTGTAAATGGACGAGCAAGGCAGAGTTGGAAATCTGTCAAAGGCAGGTAATCATATCCTTGAAAGCAACTGCGACCAGCTTTAATTAATGATCATCAAAGAAAGGTTATGTTCTCAGGAGGCTAAAGGCTATGTGAGTGGACAAACTTGCATAGGATCCACTGAAGCACATATGCTGTCAGGTCCAGCTTCCTGCCCTTGTGTTTAATAGTCCTGTGCATCCTGATTTACCCCAAACTACCTTATACTCACCTTTGACCCAATCTGGATTCTTGATTCCCTAAGGAGCTATACCTTGTTCCCTAAACAGTTCAAACTCAGAATTTCTGCTGCTAGTTCACTGACTTTGATGCTATCTTGGTGCAAAGAACTATATTAGACCAAGAAGGTCGCAGTCTAATAAGGCAGAAACTGTTTTCTAGAATGACTTATAAATGAAATCACAGAGTATTTAGCCTCTTGCGTCTGTCTTCCTTCATATATGTTTTTGATATTTATCCATGTTGTTACATGTATGAGTAGCTTGCTCCCTTTCATTGCTGAGTGGTATCCTGTTGTATGGATATTACCATAAACTGTTTATCAGTATGTCAGTTGATGAACATTTGGGTTGTTTCATGTCTGGGCTATTATGGGTCCTGTACACATTTGTTTGAACTTGTATTTTTATTCCTCTTGGACCAATACTTACTAGTGGAAAAGCACAGAGATACATCTAACTGTATTTTAAAAATGCCAAACTGTTATCCTAAGAGGCTATATAATTTCGCATTCCCATCAGCCATATATGAGTGTTTTTGTTGCTCTGCATCATCATCATCATCAGGACTTGATACTGTCAGTTTTTAAAAAATTTTAGCCAGGGTACCTGGGTGACTCAGTTGGTTAAGTGTCCAACTTCGGTTCAGGTCATGATCTCACGGTTCGTGGGTTTGAGCCCTGCATTGGGCCCTGTGCTGACAGCTCAGAGCCTGGAGCCTGCTTCAGATTCTGGGTCTCCTTCTCTCTCTGCCCCTCCCTGCTTATGCTCTGTCTCACTGTCTCTCAAAAAAAATTTTTTTTAGCCACGCTAGTAAGTATGTACTAGTACCTTCTTATACTTTTAATCTGCATTTCCCAAACCACTAATAACATTGAGCATCTTTTCATCTGCTTTTCTTACCATCTGTATCTCTTCCTCTGGCCCTCTTGTAGTTTCTGTAAGCTACTTCTGATGAATACCTGATACATCTGACTATACACTCTGATTAATCTTAATACCCTCTAGTTGATAATCTGCTCAAAACCATTTCTACTTAATCTAGAATAGATTCTGTGTATAACACTACCACAATCCTATTTTTACTAAGGAGCCACAGGGAGTTCTTGTGTATGTATTAGTAAAAACAATGAAAATGCTATTTATGAATGTGGGATTCCTTCACAGAAATTTAGGTAAATCTAAGTATCAGTTTTATTGGACTAAGAAATGCCCTTCAATCAGTTATTAAAACTTTGATTACATAAGGAATACAGAAGCCCATTCTGGCATCTCCCCAGCCATGTACACTGAGCACAGTACCTGATATGATCATTAGTAGATATTACTTTAGTCCAACAAATAATTCCTGAACAGTGTGTGTGTGTGTGGGGAGGGGTGATAATGACAGAAATGGAGATATGTATATGCCATTGTTTGTAAATAGGGAAAAGGTGGAAACTGAATACGCTAAGACTTTAGCCAGGTTGCAGGGTGGGATAATGACTGTGTTGCTATGATGAAAATAATGCTATATAGCTTCTAATATATTGATGGAGTGATTAACTATGTGCTAAGCATTTCACATTGCATTATTTCATACAGTCCTCACTACTACCCTCTTACAACTGAGGATACAAAGCATTAATAAGTGGTAGCACTTGAACTGGTACCGCAGGTTGGTCTGACCCCAGCCCTCTGAATTCTTAACCACTTCAGCATGATAATGATAATGGTAACACCAATAGGATCTACAGTTCTTCTCAACCTGCAATCTATGCCAGGCATGGCACTTGACTATTTACTTACGTCCTTTCATTTAACCTTCATAATAACCCCATGCGCTAGGTAGGTGGTGTAATTTCCACTGCACACATGACACAGTTGAAAAGGTTAAAGGAGCTGCCTGAAATTTCATAGGTAAGCAAGCAGAAGAGCCAGGATTTGAATTCAACTGATATTTTACATCCCAGCACACAGTCTAAATACTGCTTCCATGTTGCTTAGAAAAGATTTTCTCATTCTTGATTTAATTCCAATACTTAGAAGTAGACTCTCAGCTCTTCAGAGAAACACATTCCTTCTCTTAATATCAGACATTTGACAATAGCTACATCTCTACTCAGCTCTTGTTCAGCTAAGCTACACATATTTAGTCTTTGAAAATCTTTGCTTGTAAATTAATCCCTACAGCCTCTTCATCATTCTTTATGTCTCTGAACTCCCTCCAGTTTCCCTTAAAGAATCTGGTAACGAGGTGCCCTAAATGGAACACAGCTTTCCAGAATGCTCCTTTTTCTCACTAATGATTTTTTGCCCTTAAAATATTAATTTTACTATAATATCTACTTCATGTCCGTCATGTTTTTTTCACGCGATTCTTCTGACCTCACTTGAATAGCATTGGAGTCTAAAGCCCATGTGTCCACTGTTTAGTCTCTCTGGTTGATCATAAATAAATGTAGTTTCAAAAAAAGAAAAAGAAAACAAAACTGGCAATGAACTGTCAAGTGCACGCTGCTTCTCCAACGGGGCAGATACTCTTACAATTTGGTCTGGAATAAATTTATTCACCTTTGATCTCACAAGTCATTTACTGAAAAACAAGTAATTCGTCATATAGGTAATGAATGTCTACTGCAGGCAAGGTGGGCAAAGTACCACAAATGCCTCAGCCATGGATGCTCCCTTTATGGAGGTTACCTTTTTACATGAACATAGAAGGAAAGGACAACCTTCGATGAGAGTTTGAAGGGTTGGGTACTAGTCAGCATTTCAAGATGGCCCCCAAGACCTTCATTTCCTTGGTGTTACTTCCCTGATTATTTTATGTCTCTGGCAAAGGGAGATTATCTGGATAGGCCTAATCTAATCGCACGAGGCCTTTAAGAGGGGAGAGTTTTCTCTGGCTGGCAACGGAAGAGCAAGTTTTGAAAGATCTCAACTGTGAGAAGGGCTTGATGGGACATTACTGGTCTGAAGATGGAGGGGTCATGTGAAGGAATGCAGGAGGCCTCTGGGAGCAAAGGCTGGCCCCTGGCTCAAAGCCAGCAAGTAAATGTAAACTTGAGACCTACAGCTGCAAGCAACTGGATTCTGCCAACAATTTAAATGAGCTTGTAAGTGAGTGGATTATTCCCAAGAGCCTCCAGATAAGAGCCCAGCCTGACCAACACCTTGATTTTGGCTTTCTGAGACCCGGAGCGGAGAAACCAGATGAGCCCACCCAGACTTCTGACCTACAGAACTGTGAGATAAAAATGCATGTGGTTTAAGCTGCTAAATTTGTGGTACTCTGTTATGCAGCCACAGAAAACTAAAAAAGGTGAAAAAGATTACTTCTACCTTTTACCTGAAGATAACTGAAATTAATTCACGGGGATAATGCAGCCGGGGCAGTTAGCTCCGGGACGGACAGACAACATTTCTGTGTATCTACGATGTGTCAGCACAATGGGGATAGCTCTCTATAAGGGCACAGAGGTTTCTAGTTAGCAAATAATATTTTGAACATTAAACACATGCTGGGACATACTTCTCCAAGGGCTAATGTAAGTGCTCAGGGGAAGGGGTTAGAGACACTGAAGAATCATCTCCAACTCTATCTATTTTGGGGAGTCTGAGTTTTTGTTCTCCAGAGATACCGATTCTCTAAAATATTCTGCAAGATTCTGTCAGGCTAAGAGCCAAATCTGGATGTTCAGATTTATAGAAGACAGACTAAATAACTAAAAACACACGAATGACTAGTTCAGAACAGGACAAAATCTTTGGTCGTTAAAGCAAAGCACAGCAGTAAGTGACCTTGTTCATCAAGCTGGGAAAACACAACACATTGTATATAATAATCTTTTTCAAGTATAAAATAATCTTTTTCAAGTATAATGGTCACAAGTTAATAATCACGATATAAGTAAGACTAGCATGTTCACTACCACCATAGTTAGCACAAATTAAGTCAGAGAAAGAGTTCTGAGTTATAAAAATTGGGGGGAGGGAGGAAAAATGATCATCTTTTAGAGATGATATATGCTTATACATCAAGAAAATCCAACTGAAATTGGATTGGATTCAGTTGGTTTCAGCAAACCAACTGAAAACGCATCACAAACTATAAGATAATTCGGTAGAAAATTTAAAAACAAAACCAGAAGTCTTCTTTTATATAAATAACAATCAATTAAAATATTACATGGTGCCATTTGAAATAGCAACAAAGGTAAAATATCTAGAAATAAACATGACCAGAAAGGCAAGATCCATATGAAGAAAACTATTATATTCTATTAAGAGGTATAAAAGAAGATCCCAATAGATGTAAACTCACCCTGTTATCCAATAGGAAGATTTTATTATAAAGACGACATTTCACTCTAATCTGTAAATTTACTATGATACGAGTAAAAATACCAGGAGGATATTTTAGAACTAGATAAAGTGACTGCAATGTTCAGTTTTGTTTTGGTAAATAAAAAAAGCACTTCTACAGTATTTCCTATTCGCTAGGCCCTACCTTAAGTTCTTTATAAATACTAAGTCATTGTAAGCACCCTACCAAAGCAGCTACTATTATCATCTTTATATTATAGATGAAGAAACTGAGGCACACAGAGATTAAATCATTTACTACCACAAATCCAACATAATATTTACAAGACTATAAACTCTTTAATGGCGGAGGTCTATTTTATTTCTCATTAAATGCCCAGCACCTAACATTAAGCCAAATGCATGGTAATTAATAAAATATTTTTTGGAGGATTGAGCAGCAAATTGCAGGGGGGAAATCCATATTTGCCTATTTGATTTATAAAGAAAGATCTGTGGGAAAAACTTTCTTGAAGCGTTGGGATCTAAGCCATAATCTGACAGAGAGTGAGCTGAGCCCAGCTGGGCAGTAAATAGTAGGAAAGGAGGCAAGCCAGTGGAAACAGAAGAAAGGACCTAAGGAAACCTCAGAGGCAGGGAAGTGCATTAGATGAATGTACGTGGTTGCAGGGCTGGGGGTGGTGGCTGAGGAACAGACTCGCCAAGGAACTGTTTTATTTAATTTCTCATACTAGAGCAGGAATGCAAATTTTTTCCTTGACAAAGTACACCGGAAGTAAAGTTTATATAATGTGTTAATCATCTAAACAGGCATCAACAGATGAACAATTTTGGACAACTTTACTGGGGGTCCAAAAAAATCAGCACAGATTTTAGACTATTAAAATTTCCATCAAGAGGTTTGCTAAATGAGAGCTCCATTTGCTATTGAAATATTAGTCTCTGGCACTATTAATCTTTGAGTAGGTTATGACATAAAACCACTCCATCAAATCAATGAGCTGTTCCAAGGACTAGGCCAAGGCTATTAAACAAAATGATCTTCTATCTTCAAATTGCCACTTTTGTGCTGACTTCCTAGCGAACTTCCAAAATTTTACAATAAAAAATAATCTAATCAAAAGCCAATTTAAAATATATGGACTGGCATAGAAGGTAGTCAAAAAGTGAGAGTCCTGTGTTGGAATACCTGTGTGAACTCACTTATCTCCTCTGGACCTCTGGCTCCTCATCTACATAATGCCCATCACAACATCTGCTTCATAAGAGTTACTGTATGGATGAAATAAAATAATGTATATAAAACTCCCAGCACAGACTATGAGCTATAAGCATCTTATAATTAGTAGTTCTTGTCCTTTTTCCTTAATAGTTATTCCTAACAACATTACTGTTTTTTTAATACTAAACCATTAATGCTATACCTCATTTTTCTACTTCATTCATTACTAATTTTTCTAACTTCCCTTAGTTAAGGCTATATGCTGTTTTTGGTCTCAACTGAATCTGACACATTTTAATGTGACATGCTATAGCCTCAAAAGACAAGACTCACCAGAAAGAACACATCCAAGGTAAAAAATATATCCATAGCATTTTGAAGGTAAGAAATGCTAAAATTCTGCGGATGAGAGCAGATCAAAGTAAGGGGATCAGAAAATTGACAGTAAAAGAAAAGTGGGATGATAGTGGTAGGGTTATGAAGTAGAAGGCATAACACCATAAGAGGTAAAAGGCAGGCTTACATTCTGAACCCAAGTTTATCAGTGTGTGTGTGTATGTATGTGTGTTTCAAACAGAATTTGAGCTAGAAATAAACTAGCTTTAGTAACAGCACCAAGTTTATTCCCTTTTGTTCCACCTTCAGTCTTACACAGGTACAAAGATGACAAGCAGCTGAAATCATATATTCATTCAGTCAGTAGATATTGAACACCTATATACTAGGCCATGGGCTAAAGTCACAAAATAAAGAGGAAGGAGTTCCTCCTTTTAAAGTAATAATAATATAATGGAAAAGACATTTAAAAAATCAGAAACATAATTATATTAAAAAACAATCACATCAGAGAAAATGATAGGAACACAGAGGAGGGACGTCTAACTGAGTCCAGGGGAGACAGGGATGTGTGGAGAGGGAGTGGTAACCTATCTGGCTACACAGTACAAGTTGGGTTTCATTAGGCGAAAGGGTGGGGAAACAGTATTCCAAACAGAGGAAGCTGCATGTGGAAAAGTCCAGGAGCAAAAGCGAACACGGGGAACAGCAAGCAGTTTGGCACGGGAAAGACAAGGGTGAGACTAGAGTAATGCAGGGTTACCACAGGAGTAAGCAGCCTAGAAAGGAAGACGGTTAGCAAGGTTGCAAATTGTGAATGCTCCAAAGAAGTAACCAGCGTGTCAGATGGCAGTGATTTGCTGTGACAGAGAGTTGAATGTTTAAAAGGCTTCAAAGGATGATGGTTTCACATAAGGAGGGAAAAGTAATGGTCTGGAGAAATCTACCCATCCCACCTTCATCACCTGTGGAGTGTTAGAAAACAAGGATCCAATGGAAGGGATTGTAGGTTTCAGGTAAGATAAAGAGAAGGAAAGAGGTCTATGGCTACTAGGGGCTTGTAAGGGGCTGGCAAGCCCCGTCTCAAGGTGTCTGGAAGCTCCTGTTCGGGGAGGATGTCCTTGAGGTCTGAGGAGCAGCATCATTTGAAGACTGTCTCACTGTGTTCAACAGAACTGTGGAGAAGTCCCAGGTAAAGGCGCCAGGAAAAGCCTGTCCTAGCGAAAGCTGCTGGAGGGCTATGAAGCAGCTGAAACTTTTTGACTCCAGGAAGAGACCACCTCAGGGTTTTACAACAATCCTTAAGGTCCTCATTTGTGGAACAGGGTGTTCTCGGCAGAGCCTGAAGGTGTGCATCCAAATGACAGCAAGAGCCCTGGTTAATACTGAGTGGAGCATAACCTCGGAAGGCACTAGCTTTTTACCTTTTCACAAAACAGATCTGTTTCCTAGAGCATCCTTGACAATCATCTAGCCTCTCACGACTAGATACTTAATTCCTCCCCAAGCTTTTCATTTCAACGTCAGGCAGTTCTACCTGTTAAAAATCATGATGTTTTCATGTGAACTAAAAATGTCCCCTTTCTGATTTCTATCTATTTGTATTAACTTAATCTACCAGCAAGGTTTAATTTTATTCCTTCTTCCCCTTGATAGCCTTTCAAAAACAAAGATAGATATCTTTTTCCCTTGGACATATTCTTTACTTACATTTTTGACTTGTCTAGAATAACTACATATATAACAAACACGTTTCAGGTTTACCAATAACTCTCATTACAATTTTGGTCTCTATCCAATCAAGTTGTTAAAAAGCCACATTAAGGAAGCTTTCACAGAGAAGGCATCCTGGACTCCCCCGTGGTTCTTAGGTTTGTCTGTCCCACTGAATGATGCAATATGTGAGAACATCAACTTTTTTTTTCCTTTGGCTAAGGCTAAGGCCTTATATCAAGGCCTTTCAGCCACAGCCACATTATGCTGTATCATTTCATATGCCTCGTAATCCAAACACCTAGAAATACTCGCCAGTCCTTACATAAACCTCAGACTTTGATTCTTTGACCTAGCTATGTGTGCCTTTGTCGTGCTCATTCCATCAGTCTGGAAGGTCTAACCTAGTCCTTTCTGGCTCTGGCTTTTCTGTTAAAATCCTACCGCCTCCTCAGGTTTAGTCCAAATGCTGTCCACTGAAAAACACTCCCTGGTTGAATCGGTGAGAAGGATAATGGGTACCATGTAATGATCAGCCCCCCTGTGCTAATAAGCTCTTTGCCAGGTTCTTCAATACTGTATCGTGTTTAAAGTTTATTAACCCTCAAAGTATTATTATCTTTGCTTCCCAGATGAAAATACAGGTTTGGAGGGTAAGTGATCCCTAAAGGTTACACAATGATTACAACATATAAAGCTCTGGTCTACCGAATTTAAAGCCCATGAATATGGAATAATGCTCCTCCCAAGATAGTTTATCTTCTTTATAACACGTATATTATAGATAAACATTACAAGAGAGTCTGAACTAACTGTCCACTCTCCTCTCTTCCTTCACAGTCTAAACGTATGAACTATCTCAGAAGGTACTACATTTCCTGTCAATTAGCTTTCAGAAGCATGATGACTTCTCTAAGGAAACCTATAGAATGGCTGGAAATTAGAGGATATGTCTCTCTGATCTCTAAATTCAGTGACTCTGTGGACTTTAATTCTTGACCAGGAAAAGACAAATACTTAGGAAAGTCTGGTTGTGGCTTTGGGACATTCACTAATTGTATTCTGATCTCATTCTTTCTACTGTTGGAAATGCAGTAAAATTAAATTGAATTTGGTTAAAATGAAGAGAATATTTTAAAATTCACTGTTTTCTTACTGCTTTCTTTCTTAAAAAAAACTTTCTTTCTCCACCAAAAAACTTTGGGGGCTTATGGGTTAAAATGGCATATTGAACAGGTACATTTACTTCTGCAACCTCCTGAAACTCCAATGACGTGTCAGTAATGAGATTTTCTATCTTTATGCTTCCATCGTTTCTAATGAGAAGACAGTAACGTTTTAAATTGACATTCCCTGTATGTATTGCACTTATATATAAATAAAAGAAAGAAAGGCAGATAATAAGGGTGGATATAATAACAACAGAATTTTGGAAACTGAAAAGAGGATAAACAAGTGGTAAATAACTTAGCAGACTTTAAGTTGGGTTGTAAGCGAGCAGAGGGAAAATGAGAAGCAATTTCAAGTATACTTCCATAACTGCCATAAGGATGAGGAACTGGCGACCCCATGTATTCTTGAAGTGGCAGCAAAAGTGGGGTCAAAACAGAACACTTAGGTAATAATTTTGCAATGTATACAAATACTCGATCATTATGCTGTGCATCTAAAAATAATCTATTGTTGGATGACAATTATATCTCAATTAGAAAAAAACAAACAGGAAGACTGGCTGAAAATCTATAGGACAATTATATTTCCAGATCCCCTCCCAACTCCACAGAGCCTGGCAATAGCCACTCTTAGACACAAGCAAATCAACCAGAATTTTATTCTTTGGAAAGGGAAACCTTAGCACAATCAAGGACCAAGGCACTGTATTGAAAACAAGGTGATTATGTGAACATACGCAGATTAAATGCTGAGATCTCCAGCTGTCTTCCCTACACTCTGTCACCAGAATACACATAAATACTTTACAGGCTTGTGCTTTACAGCTGCAAGTTTCTCGACAAGCCCAAGAAGAAAGCCTTATGTAGAATGACGTTAGGTATTCCCCACTGAAAAAAGCCCAACCAAATTACCCTACAGTGAACCCCAGTAGAGTTAACAACCTCTATCCACACACTAAAAGCTTCCAATGTTTTCTAGTCCTCTCCTCTTAAAAATAAATATGCAATCAAGTATTGCCAAATTCCCAAGAAAAGCCTCTAACGCAAATGATGTATCAAGAACAAACCAAAACAAAAATAAGAATAAAAATAAACATTTTAAAAATCATTAATACGCTCAGGTAAGAGAAGATACTACACGTGCAAAACAACAGGATGCTACTCAGAGGAAAGGAGCTGCTAGAAATTTAAAATATGAAAGCAGAATATGAAAGATGAAAAACAGAAGGGGAAGATGTAGCGTTAAGGGAATCTCTCAGGGGGTAGAACAAAAAGAGATAGAAAACTCAAGAGAAGAGATAAGAACATGAGAGGATAAGTACAGGAAATCTAATGCTAAATAACAGTCCCAAAAGAGGGATGAGACAAAATAAAGAAGAAATCATCAGTGAAATAATTCAAGAAACTTTTGTGGAACTTAATGACTTGAATTTTGAGACTGAAAGGATCCACTGAGGACCTAGCACAGTGAATAAAAATAAACCCGTGTATGGTTTTCACTAGAAGTAGAGAAAATGGCATTCAATAACTTATTAACCACTTATTACCACAGGCATATGTTTTGGAAAAAATGCTCACTTACTGGTATAATTTCTCCTTAACCTCCCTCCACTTCTCAAAGCCCTGCATTATCTTCCTGGACATACATACAAAGCCAAGCATGTATCAACGAAGACAGTAATTTCATCTGATACAACTGTGCATTGCCCCTTCCCTTTTCAAATGGCACGCTATTCCTTTCAGTGTTGAATTCTGAGTCCTTAGTCCAAGTAGCAAGGTCACTGATTCATTCTATCTTCCATGTACAAACCCTTCCTGAGTCCATGTGATGTGCTGGGCACTGTGTTAGGATAAAAGGATGAGAAAGCTTGAGCCTCCGGCACTTAAAGAGTTTATTCATCTTAGTAGGGGAGAGACACACACAATAAATAATAACAGAAATACAAGAATATGGACATATGTGTTTTTAAAGAGAAGTCCAGCAGGGAGATCAGAAGATGGAGGGTAACTTTGTTCAGGAGGGTGAAGAAAGGCTTCATGGAAGAAAAGATGGCCTAGCTGGATAATGGATAATGAGTAGGAGTTTAACACATGGATGACGGGGGGAGACATCACACAAAAGGGGTATCTATAGAAGCAAAAGCAGAAGGTGGGTCTCACCTCAGCCAATGTAGTGGCTCAGCATCCCTGACATACAGGGCCAGTGGCAGGGGTTTGGGGGCAGCAGGAGGTGAGGCTAAAAAGAGGGAGAAGGGCTGTGGGAAGCCTACTGGAAACTATTAAAAGGTTTTAAGCAGGGGGCTGACATGAACAGATCTGTAAGGTTTTCCCCGCCCTCCCCATTATTTTTTCATTACAAGAGGGCTTACATGAATGCCAAGTATTTGAGCCGGGACTCCACCTTGGAGGCAATGAAGAATCTCTTAACAAAAATCAAACCATGGGAAGCCACAGGGGCATTACAATGCTGTGACCAATGCCATTACTGGCTGATGAACTTCTATAAATGCCAAGTAATATCAGGCTTCAGAGAGTAGGACTGGACTGAACCAGGCCCCCTGTAGAGACCATGGTTAAGTGACCAAATCTTGTAAGTACTAAAAGGAGAACAGAAAAGAATTTATATTCTGTCCACTTCAAGGACATTATAAGGATCAAATAAAATAACGCACATAAAAACTTTTGATAAAGTATCTTGATTCTTCATTTGTAAACTGTATGACTTTAGGCAAGTTGTTTAATTTTTCTGAGCTGCGAAGTCCTAATTTGTAAAGTGGGGATAATTCCATCTATCTTACAGGATACACGGGCCTTGCCTGACACATACTGTTTGTAATAGTATCTTAACCATTTACACTGGCTCACTGAATATCAACTGGTCAGTTATGTAGTCAATAATAATTCACTGAGGACAGGAAGTGTATAGGATGTTAGTCAGAATTACTAGCAAAAATAAGCAAAACTGGAACAAAATTTTCAAATACTGCCATCATGCTCATGATCAGGTCAATTCAAGAACACAGCAACAAGTACCTAAAAGCTTAAAGATTTCTCTAGAATCTCATGCAGGAATTATCCAAGAATAGGACTTTCTCATTGGCACTTTGGTGTATCCATATACATTCACAACCGTGTGTGTGTGCACGCGTGCAGAAACATTAAGACTCACTAAGGAAAAATAAATCTCTCACACTTGAAAATTAAGGAACTGCACAGGCAGCAAATCTTCTGGGTGAAGGTGATACAGTGGGTTATATAAGCCAATAATTTATGTTAGGGCTTCACAAAATGTTAGACACTAGGAAAGGAACCAAAATAAGTCCAATTACATCCATAAAAAGGTATGACTGGCTGTGCTGCCCAGGCTGGGATGCTATTTCTTGCTATAAACAGAAATGGCTAGAACTTGGATGACTAACTAAACAGTGCAATAATAAAAACAAAGCATGTTATAATAGCTGCTGCTAGATCCACAACCTTGGGGATCAGTTAAATAATGCCTGTTGCCATAGATACACAATCTCGTGGGTTTTTGTTTTGGGGGGAAAAATAAGTTCAGATCATTTCTAAACTAGCAATTTGTCTGCCTAGGTTTTGTTAAGTCTGTTACATGGTTATGATAAAATATGATCTTTCATATTAAATCACTTATGACCTTGGTAAAATATTACTTTATACTAACTGACTCTTGGGACACTTTCATTTTATGAAACATGCACTTCAGTTTTTAAAAGTATGAAAGCAAACTATGTATTTCTAATTTACTACATCATGTGAACAAGACATCAAACATCAGGGAATATAAAGGAGAAAAATACACCAAATCTCCATCTTGATAGTTTCAGCTATGAAAGAATACCTGCAATTAAAAACAATATACAGGCAATACTTTAAAAACTTCAACATACAAAGAACAGGTCTGATTGGCTTCCTGGATTCACATCTCCCTGATCAATATTTCATGGAAGAAGGTTACCAAACAAAGTGAAAGGTGGTGGGAAAATCCAACACTCACTTCAGGGCAGAGGTCAGCAATTTTACAGATGTGTGATGACAAGTATTTCTGGAATACAGTGTGAAAAGAACTAAAGATTACAGCGCATGGATTAAGCTAGGGCATCCACAGCTCAAAAATATGTCTTACGCAGCTCTTTAATAGGCTCAGATTTTAAATCACAAATATGCAACTAGGAAGAAAGTCACCTTTGTATTTAAATCAGATTACTTTCCTCTTAATTAGTTGCCTATCTGCTTCCTGAAGGAATGGGCCTCTGAGTACTCTGGAACAGGGAGGGGAAGTGGATTTTAGTGGGTCATCACAATCTGGGGGCTCAGCAAGGTTGCAACACAGCAGAGTGAGAACACTGGGCATCAGCAGGCGCATGGCATCTGGCCGGTAGCAGGAGTGCAGGGAAAAGGAATAACTGAGTTGGGGAAAAGGAAAAGGACTTGGAAATGGGACATTGAGAAAGCTGCCTACTTTTTTTTTAAGTTTATTTATTTATTTTGAAAAAGAGTGAGAGACTGTGTGCATGCATGCAAGCAGGGCAGGGGCAGGGAGAGGGGGTGAGAGAGAATTCCAAGCAGGCTCTGCGCTGATAGCGCTGGCATGGGGCTTGATGCCTAGCTTAAATTGGTTTCCTCTGTAAAAGGCAGGCAGAAATACACGAGAAAGCCCCATAGAAATACATATGAGAAAGCCCCATATATTTTGCATTTATATTTTATTAAACCCCAATGCTACGCAAAGTGCCAGTATGAAATAAATAAGGAGCTTGTGCCAGAATATAAATACATGCACTACATGCACTACCTCCTTCACTGGGAATGTCTTCATATGAAAGAAAATTGCACCTGAACTAAGCAGTGCGTTCACGGACAGAGCTCACTTAACACTTGGTACGAGTTCCTTCTCTGGCTGCACACTGGTAACAAGCAGCTCTGTGGACTACAGACTGCCTGCTGGGCCGTGGGCCACACTTTGAGTAGCCCTGGTACAGAAACCTCAGTGCAATTTATACCCAAATGGTATTTTTCTAAGAAAAATAAGTTAGAAAATAATCACCCCGCTAGAAGGGAACTAACATTTATTATTATGTTCCGAGGCCTTTACATATATTATTTTATTTAACCTTTATGATTACTCTGTATTGGCAGTATTACCATTCATGACTGAGGTTCAGAGAAGTGCTAAACTTACCTAAAGTCATGCAACCAGTATAGAAGCCATGATATGTGCCCCTTAGATCTCCTGCGACAGCAAGTGTAATTGGCTAATGGCAAAAACTACTGTACATCTGGCTCTTTACTGTATTCATGCCACTCATTCCTGCAGGCTGCTCCCAGACTGTCATATTTGGATGAGACATGGGACTCCTCCAGTGGTCACCTCTGGCTTGAGGACTTCCCATCAACCTGGATGAATCTTCCTTAGAACGAGTTGAGGTCTAAAGACTCTTCCTACCCAGTTCTTATTCCTTCCTTTTCTCCTCCCACAAGTACCTCTACATTGAGTCTGAAGCCTCTTCCCCCTTCTTCTGCTCCCTCTTCCAATTAAGTCGAATCCCCTCTGCTGCTTGTTGAATCCAAACTAACGCAGTCATGTTAGTAAATGTGGATGCTGGTACTGAACCACGTGGTTATTCTGGGCAGAGAGAATGGTGGTATGGAATTAGCTACAGTGAGTCTAACACATTGTATTTTACTCACAGTGAAGGAATTTCAATACAAGTAGCAAATTCAAAAGGCAACCACTGGAATACACTACGAGTGAAGACTGAAGGTGGAAGGTAATGATGTACACAGTGAGATGAATAGAAGTCTGTGGGCTAGCAGTTTTGCAAAATTGACACTTACTGGTATTATTAACTTCATGCTGCTGGTTTTGATAAACAGCAAAAGCCCTAAGTATTATAACAGGGTACAGTGTTGCCATGGTGCTGCCATTATGCCCTGAGGCAATAATTTAGGGATTCCTCAAATGGAAAGTCACCTTAGCAACTCTGCCAAATGTCTCAAATGGA
Source organism: Cryptoprocta ferox (assembly GCA_028646485.1). NCBI lineage: Eukaryota > Metazoa > Chordata > Mammalia > Carnivora > Eupleridae > Cryptoprocta > Cryptoprocta ferox. The sequence continues at coordinate 55,011,790 of CM053575.1, read as the reverse complement.
TAAGATAATGAATGAAATTGAAGAGATATTTATTTACAAAGATCTATTTCGGACAAGGCGGTGTGGTGGAGGATTCAACAGAAAAACTAGACTTTATACACGTGGACTATATTTCATATGGGCCAACTTCTTTTGCACCCCCTCACCCACGAGAGGCTCATACAGTACGTTTAATTAATAGTTTTTGGCTGGCACATCCAAAAGGTATACAAACTCTATATATATTCTGAGATTTAGATTAAAAGTAGAAAAGCAAGATCTCAAGTACAGGGAAACTAGAAAATTGTATTTTGTTTAGAAAAGGAGATTATATGGAAGTAAGGTATTAACTAACTTTTAAAATAAATTATATTATGTATGTATTTTTAATGACTATGTTTTAGAGAGCAAGAGAGACAAAAAATGACACCATAAGAATGAGTGTCTTTGTTTCTCCTATCTTCCGTATCTTACCAGAATAACGATCTTAGACCATCATAAAAGCTCTGTATTCTCTTGGACTCTTAAATTCAGATATTCATAACTCCGTTATAGAAATAAATAAAAAAGCACTGATGGAAGACGGAAAGTGCATTAGTGTTCATGTTATCTCTCCCAGTACGAATTTAATGGGTATCTTAATAAGAAGATATAAACTAATGTCACTGATTAGGAAATATATCCACTCACATCCTTTAGTAACGTCCAGTGGGGCTTGGTAGTGATGTCTGAGTGGAATTACTATAAAGCAAATGACGAATTAGTGTCGGGGCAAAGGGACACATAAATGTGTCTCAGAGATGAAACAATTATATTCTATATCACAAGTTAAAGGTCAACTCAAAAGACAGTGCAGTCACTCCTAAAGCAGGGCTAACCAATTTGGCTAAGCCCATTGCTTGGAACTTGCTTAAGCTTAAAGCTGTTTTGATAGCTGGGCCACAGGCTTCCTTGGCTATAATAACCTGAAAGTAACATTTACGTGTTTTAAGTCTCTTTTAATCTCCTAAATACCATGAAGTGATGTTTATCAGATTTTAAGACGCAGGCACATTCCACTCAGATGATTTCATTCTCGGGGGACCTCGTCATTATGAAGGCTTATTAAAAGAAGGTGAAGGTTCACAAGCTTTTAAGAAGAATCCTAAGTGACATTGCAAACTAAATCTAAAAAACTTGCTTTTGGCTTGGCTATACAAAATAATTTCCTTTTTGTGGTTAGTTTAGTGGTCATAGTTCAGCAAACCTTAGATAAAGTGACCACCGCAATTAGTCTATCAAAAATGTAGACATTGTTTCTCTCACTTTCTCTTCTAATTACGTTCAATTTTAACACTCAACATGGGGGCTTGACTTGTAAGTGGTAAATGCCCGCATACCCACAAACTCATTTACTTGTAGGTATTTCAAACACCTTCCATGCCTTTAGGCACATTTTAAAGAAAAGAGATCTCTCCCAAACTCGGTCTATTCACTTATAGGGGTTTATTTTTACATTACGCCACCTTAAAATGGTCACAAATATTGTTTCCAATTTATCATTCCATAACCTGAAGTAGAAAAAAAATATCAAAAATACCCCATGCTTATCTGTTTTCAGTGATTTATTTAGAATTCCTCCTCAACCAAGGAATGATTTAATTACCCAAAATGTCAGTTCCCGTATTTGTAAATGAGGATAATAAAAACGTGAAAGGGTTATTGTGAAGACGGGATAAAGAATAAAAAGTGGTTTGCAGAGACATAATCAATAAAAACAGACATTCTTAACTACAAATGAATTTCCAAGGGCTCTAGTTCCAAATCCTTTTCCTTCTGGTATATGACCCTGAAATACCCAGTCCTTAGTAGTAGCACGTATTTTTCAGAGACTACAAGAATTCACAGAAATAGTACTACACAATACCTTTTTATCCTTGTTATGCCATAATGTTTTAATGTCAAGATATAACATACATATAAGCAAAATGCTTGAAACACGTATGCGCATTGTTTAAAGGACCATTATAAAGCAAACGCCTGTGTAGCCAGCACTCAAGTCAAGAAAAAGAATGCTGCTAGCGTCCCAGAAGCTCCCCATGAACCCCTTTCTCATTATGAGCCTCTTCTCTCCCAGAGGTGGTTATCATGTTTGCTTTTTGTATAGTTTCAATCCGTAGCAATATAGTTTAATCTTGCCGATTTTTGAACCATACGTAAATAGAATAACATTACAGAGATTCTCGTTTTGCTTCTTTCACTCAACATTATGTTTGTGAAATTCATCCTTAACATTGCATACAGCTATGGCTCCATGGCTGCACAGTGTTCCATTACATAAATAGATCATGATTAATGATAAACATATTGCTGACAGATTTTAAGCTGTTTCCAGTTTCTGGCTATTACGATTAGCGCTGCCATAAACATTCTCATATGCGTATCTTCAACTTCACCGGATAATGCCAAATTGCTTTCTAAAATGATTTTTATCAGTTTATGCTCCCATCACCTCTACTTTATATGTGTGTGTGTGTGTGTGCGCGCGCGTGCATGTGTTGTTTTTGTTTTTGTTTTTATTATGGATGTGCTCAAAACAAGATTGGGAAGAATCACAGAACATTACTGCTAGAAGGAAATGGAGAGATCTAGGGCTTAGAAAGATGAAGAGACTTGCCTAATGTCATAGTGGGTTAAAGAGTCACACTGAGTTAGGGAACCAAAGAGTTAGAGGCAACACTGAAGCTAAAATGAATATAGGGCTTTTTCTAAAGACATTAAGCTGCCTTGCAAGGCAGTCTGAAAATAATAAGATAAAACTATTATCTGTAAAGGTGAAGATGATGGCTACAAAAAAGTCTCAGAGCAGTTTTAAAAAGGTGGCAACAACATTATATTGCACAATAGACCTCTCTGAGCCCTGTCATATACATAAAGACGTTAAGGCCCAGAGAGAAACTTCTTATATAATACCGCAATCATTGTGACAATACTGAACCAAGAATTTAACACCCATGTTCATTAGTGCTTATGTTCCTAACCATATTATACTGCCCTAAAACCTACTCAGCCAATGGTATACTGCTGTGTTTTAAAAAGTACAAAAGGGGTACCTGGGTGGCTCAGTCAAGCATCAGACTCTTGGTTTCGGCTCAGGTCATGATCTCATGGTTCGTGAGACCACGCTCCATGTTGGGCTCTGTGCTGACAGCACAAAGCCTACTTGGAATTCTCTCTCTCTGACCCTCCCCTACTCGTCGCACACTTTCTGTCTCTCTAAAAATAAATATATAAGCATTAAAAATAAAATAAAATAATAGAAAATTAAAAAGTATGAAAAAATAATGTTGATTGTGCTGATTTTTACTAAGAACTAATGAATACCAAAGGGAAAGCACATACTATTAAGGAAAAAAAAAGGTACCTAGGTAACCTCTTTAAAGCTAGTCTCTATACCTGCTGGCATATCATACAATTTGATGGTAGAAGCCCAGCACTAATGCATGGGTTAAGAAAGTTGGTTTCTAGTCCCAGGTTCACCATGAAGCATTCGTGCCATTTTGAGAATGTCAAGAAACCTTACTAGGACTCGGTTTCTATCTGAAAAAAAAATATATATATAATTATATATTTTATGGTATATATTTAACATTATATTTATATATATACATACGTTGTATTATAAAAGCCGTATGTACTCAATAAAAAGAATCAGAAACAGATAAGTAGAAAAATTACCTCAAATCCCACAAAATGAGCATGTAACACAATTTTGACATACATCTGTGTGTTATTTCTCCCCCTATATAAAATAAAGGGTGAATGTTTATTTGGTGCCTTAAAAATTTTTATTTTCATAGCTGTAATCGTAGTATATACATTCAACTCCACATCCGCCTTTCATCACTAATAACAAATGTATGTCTATATTATTACTTAATCTTCATAAAAATTTTAAAGACTGTAGATGCTCTTCAATTTATTTAACCTACTCACTGGATAGCTATTTTCAGCTATGATAAACATCTTTTAAAAACTGTTTCCAGGAAGTTAGAATTATTTCCTTATGATAGAGTTCCCAAGAAGAATTACTAAATCAAAGGTGAAAATTCTTTTTTTTAAATGTTTATTTATTTTGAGAGACAGAGAGGGAGAGTTGGGGGGAGGGGCAGAGAGCGAGTGAGAGGATCCCAAGCAGGCTCCATGTTGTCAGTGTAGAGCCAGAAGCAGGTCTCAATCTCACAACCCTGGGATCATGACCTGAGCTGAAATCAAAAGTCAGATGCCCAACTGACTGAGCCGCTAGGCACCTCAAAGGTGAAAATTCTTATTAAATCTATTTCAGAGGAGAAATTATGAGGATTAGTATATAGACTTTTTATGTGAAAGCACTTTGAAAACTACAAAGCACTACATAAATGTATGGTGGTATTACCATTATTATAAGTCTGTATTATATGGACTTACATTGACCCATTATTTACCCGGAATGGTACTCCATAAATCTCTGCTTATTTTCTAATAGAGCATACTATTTACAAATTGTATCTTAGAGAATCAAAGAATCTTTTTGATCATGCTGTGTTAAGTAAAAAAAACCTTGAAGGTGATAATAAAAAAAAGCAACAGAATGAAATATGAGTGGTAAAGTTAAGAAGCACAAATTCAATGAATATTACGATGGATATGGACCTCCGAGTACATCAAAGCTCAACTCCTTTATTCTTTAGATGAGAAGACTGAGTCTGAATAGAAGACTTGCTCGAGGTACCAGCAAGTAAAAAGCGATGGACTGGAATACCAAAATTTCTAATTGTTAGTGCTATGTTCTTTCCATTAAACCATTTTATCCACCTTTTTGGAATCCACTGGATGATAACACTTCATTCCTTCCATTGTATCTACTCAAGTTATTTAACTGTAAAATGCTAGTCTGCATTTATAATATATATACCTTTTAAACTGACAACTTATACAGGTATCTACAAAGCTAGTGTTCTAAACATAGGACTACAATTTGCGTCTATCCACAGGTAACTGTGGGTCTGTTAGAATAACTGTCTTTCCTCATTCTCTTTTATTAAAATATAAATTAGCAAAATATAATCATTTAAAGTTTCAAAATTTGGAATCTCAAATCAACTGTGCTATCTTCTCCTAAAAGCTAGAGATCCTGGGTTTTGAACCAGAAGACCAAGGTCCAAGTTTTGGCTCTACCACTCAACGGATTTGTGTGACCTTGAAGTAGTGCACTTGTTCAAAGCTTAGTTTCCTTATTAGCAAAAGAAGACAACAATAATTCTATGCCTCATAGAGTTATGGAAGATTATAAGAAAAAGTGCTCTGTAGGGGTGCCTGGGTGGCTCAGTTGGTTAAGCATCGGACTTTGGCTCAGGTCATGATCTGACGGTTTGTGAGTTTGAGCCCCATTGGGCTCCCTGCTTTCAGCACAGAGCCCACTTCAGATCCTCTGTCTCCCTCTCTCTCTGCCCCTCTCTTGCTCACATGAGCATACACACATACACTCTCTCAAAAAAAAAAGTAAACATTAAAAAAACAAAAAGAAGTGCCCTGTGACTTGTATAATGCTAAGCTATAGACATTATTATGATTATCTGTGTAACTATTATACCAAACAATAGAGAAGAAATAAAAGCTTAATGCTCAAAGCCCAATCTACCATGCTTAATCCAGGACAGTCAAAGCCTGACTCAGTGTCTGTTTTCATAAGGATGAACAGAACAAGAGATTTGCATTTTTTGTTTGAATACCTTGAATATATAGCACCGCATCTTTTATGCAGTTCTAAAATTATCCCATGATGAGTTAAAAATATTGTATCAGTTTGCAAACAGCAAAACAGGAAAAATACTGCTAAATTCTGGGGAAGTACTCTAGGAATGCAGTACTCCCCTAACCCCAGAAAGGGGTAATATGTTGTAGACAACAATTAGGAGGAGACAGTGAGGAGAGTTCATTGTCCAGGAAACCAGAGTAAGTCATGTCATCAAGAAGCGTGGGGAGAGACACTGACTGATGCCAGTGTATATATCTACTCTCAGCTTTTATACTAGTACCTCTGTTTGGGGGATCTTTACCTTCCCTTCTCTACTTCCCTTCCCTCTACTTCTTTCAGAGAATACTTTGACTTGCCCTTAAATGTCCAGCTTGAGGGGCTCCTGGCTGGCTAAGTCAGCTGAACATCCAACTCTTGATTTTGCCTCAGATCATGATCTCACGGTTCGTGGGTTCAAGTCTTGCACTGGGTTCTGTGTGGACAGCGAGGAGCCTGCTTGGAAATTCTCTCTCTCTCCCTCTCTCTCTGCCCCTCCCCTGCCTGTGTTCTCTCTCAAACTAAATAAATACACATTAAACAAACAAACAAAAAAAAAGGTCCAGGTTGAATGTTTCCTTTAGGAATACTTCTCCCCAAAATTTTCATATATTATTAGCACACACTACACTATGGTGCTGATTAGAAGGTGCACTAGAATCTGGCTAGAAGGTGAGCACCAGGTTTAGGAACCTTGTCTCCCCAGTGCCCAGTCCGGGACCTGACATAAAGTCAGTGATGAATCAGCCCTACTTGGAGCCACAGGAAACACCAAGAGAGTAAACAGAAATACTCCTACCAGTCATAGGTCTAAGAGGAATGAAAAAAACATTTACAGAAAATAAAAAGTACCAAGCAGAAAAAAAGAATGAAGAAATGAGCCAGGCAGTAGGAGATAGTAGTACAGAGGCTCTTTCAGACTATGCCTTCATCTAGCCTTTGTCCTATTGCCAGATAGTGCCTCTACACAGCAAGGGAACTGACAATCCTAGAGAGGACTGGGGGAAGGAAGAAAGGAGGTTAAAAACAGAGAAACAAAGACTGACATAAGTCTGTGACTTAGCAAATTCTTCATCTTAGCTGCAAGGCCTGTGTATTATTTCCTTATATCTTATATCCTTTTGGCGGTTCCAAGTCTAGTACTTATAATTTTTAAAAAGGCATATTTATCAAAAGATATTGGTTATTCATGAAAGAACTTGAAACAGCAAATGTGAATCTATGAAATACATGAACTTAAGATTCACCAATAATCAAAAAGCTAGAAGGTGCCTGGGTGGCTCAATTGGTTGAGCATTCAATTTTGGCTCAGGTCATGAGTTAGAACAGCCCGACATCCAGCTCACTGCTGTCAGTGCAGAGTCCGCTTTGGATCCTCTGTGCCCCCTCTCTCTGCCCCTCCTTCACTCATGCTCACTCGCTCTCTCTCTCTCTCTCTCTCTCTGTCTCTCAAAAATCAATAAACATCTATTTTTAAAAAGCTACAAATAAAAGCATAGAGATATATTTCTTCTCTCATATGAGAAAAGGTTAATAAATTTACAATATACAGTAATATGCAATGTATAATATTGGCAAGAAGGTAAAGAAGCACATATATACATAATTTTAAAATATATATATTCTTTGAACCCAGCAATTAGGTATTTATCCTAAGCAAATAATAGAACACAGGTATAAATAAGTAGAAGGATGCTTTACACAACATTACAATGTTGTGTACAATAGGGGAATCTTGGAAAAAAATCTAAATGTCCACCAACAAGGAAACTGTTAATTATGGTATGTTCATACAACAGAAGCCAATGGAGACAACAAAATTTTACACAACTGTATTCATCAACATGAATTTATCTTCACAATATAATGAAAAAAGTAGAACAAACAATAGAATGCATGCTATGAAACCATTTACATAAAATTTTACTTATTTAACTTATGTATATATGTATTTGCATAGATGTTTGGAAAGATGTTCACCGAGATATTACAATGGTTGTCTCTGAGTAGCAGGATCCCAAGAGGTTTTAATTTTTTTTCCTTAATGCTTTTCTGTATTTTAAAAACAAATTTTACACTGAGATTGGATCATTTCCATGATAAAAGTAATTTCTATTTTGGAAAAAAAAGAACACGATTACCTAATTTGAAACTAAAGACTCATTTACAGCAAACAAGTCAAGTACTTTTCCTTCCGTACACACGGTATTCACTGATGCAGCTAAAAAGGCAATTTTCCCTTCTTTTACTTATTTGTAACTGTATTTAGCTTGTAATCTACTTCCACACATTGTCACTTCATTTCCCATTTTGTGGAATATGGGATTGCTTTATCACAAAGATTACACTGTACTTTGCATTTTATTATTTAGCAAATACATATTTAGCACTTACTCTGTTCCAGGCACTATTCTAAGTCTTTTCAAATATTATTTAATCCTCATAACAACTCTGAGAGATAGGAACTATACTTATAATTATAGGCATTATTATTATTCTCATTTTACAGGATACTGAAGCACAGAGAGATTAAGTTACTTATCCAAAATCATACAGTTAAAGTGATACCACTGGCATTTGAACACTTGCAGTCTGGAGTCACAGTACTTGCTCTGAAACACTTGTGCTGCATTCATTTTAGTTCTTTTTGTTTTAGGATTTTGGTCTTTCACTTGATAAAGTTACATTCATTAGGATAATGATTTTATCATCCCTGGAAACACAAGTCTGGACATTTTAAAGTGCTTGCTTCTAACAGGTACCCAAATTTACATATAATAATTTTTTGAAGTTCATTTCCTTGAATAGCTTATACCTAAGTCATGCTGGCTTCTTTGATGCCAAGTAAAATCAGACTTTTCAAAGGTATTATTTCTCATAATTCATTTCATGAGGCTTAATCATAAAAAATAGCTAGAATTTATGGTCTACCTTCTCTGAATTATGCACTGTGTATTTCATTGCAGTTAAGGTGCATTCTTTAAATATTTTCCTCCCAGCAAAGAATGTTACTCATTGTGTGCTTTGGAAAAGGCTAATATCATTACTGAATAAGGAATCTCTTTCTCTCTCTCTTTTTTAAATTTAAATTTAAGTTAGTTAACTTACAGTATAGTATTGGTTTAGGAGTAGAATTCAGTGATTCATCACTTATATATAACACCCAGTGCTCATCCCAGCAAGTGCCCTCCTTGATGCCCATCACCCATTTTAGTCCATCCCCCCACCCACCTTCCCAGGAATTTATTTCTTTAATTGAAGAAAATAATTTGGCAGCTTAAAATATTAAAATATGCAAAATAAAATGCTAAAGTAAATCTTTTAAAACAACTAGGATAAAGGTAGAGAGAAAAGTTACCAAAGAAGCTAAACAAAACAAGCTGCTAAATTCCTACTTCCCTCTTAGGTAACTGCAGATAAAAGGGAAAACTGCTTTTTTAATCTTTCTCTTTGTCAGATAAAAGGAAACCAAAAGAAAAAAAAAAAAAAGGAACCCAGCAAGTAGGGTCCCCTGAACTTGAATCGGATGAGTAGGGTCTGAATTTCTTTGCTCATCCTTTAGAGGTTCAGTTCATCTAAATATAAAATGTGGATACCAATACTAACACTTTCTTTTGCAAAGAAAAAAAGGGGATGATATATGTGACAGATCTTCGTAATATAAAGTAAGCTATATATATGTAAGCTACAATTGTTTTATTTTTCATTTGGAAAGCTGTTTTTGACATGGGATTTCTAGTTTCAGTTTAAAGTGGAAAGAATTTCCAATGAAGGTAAAAATATTTTGTCTCGTCATATTTTGTCTTGTCAATTTATCACTTGGCATCTAGAATCCAGTGATCACAGTAACTAAATCATTAAAAATGTCTTGTAAACTGGTTAATAACTGACATGGTTCTTAAAAAATTAAAAATGAACACAACCAATTATAACTACAAAAGCTAACATTATCTCTTTAAATACAGAATGATACTTTTGGAAAACAACTATATTATTTTTCTACTTCAATTAATGCCTTCATTTAAATAGGTATAAGTCAAGATACATTTAAATATATATTTAAATATACACATATTTAAATAGAAGTAACTATCAATCTTAACTATAAGATGTTCAGTCAGTAACTATTCACCGAACACTCCAAACATGCCCAAGGAGCTCATATAGACCACACTGAGGTTCTGAGGTTCAATTATAAAGACTGTTAACTATGGTGCTAAGGCCAATGGTGGCCAAACCAAAACCATCTTTCCTTTCTCTGCTATTAAGGTAACTTTCTGCTTCATCCAGGCTGGTCTTGGTATACCTTAAGCAGTGCTTCTTCTGCACCTCAGCTCCCCCTCCACTCTCACTAGCCAGATACCATAGCTTTCTACTGAAGCAGTGCTTCTCCACATCAGCCTAACAGGAATGACAAGTCAACATCAAGAATAAAAATGGCAGCTACCATTGACTGAATACCCTTTCTGGGGACAAATTCTGAGCTATAAACTTGACACTCATGGTTTCTAGTCCCCACAACAATCCTATGAGGATTATCCAATCTTTGTAGAGATAAGGAAATGAAGGTGCAGTGAGATTTTATTACATGCCCACGTTCATCCAGTCAGTGGGATGCATACCCAGGTATGTGGGATGCTAAACTACCAAAGGGCTTTACCTGCCATGAGCCAGATCTGCACCTGGAACAGAACTTCTCCCTTGATAGTGATCATTGCATGTCTTGTACTGCTGGCTAACTACTTACATATCATACATATTTTAAATCCCCCTCCCCTAAATACAGGCAGCTTGAGAGTAAAGCCAGCCTTTCAGAGGCCTTGCACAGTTCAAACACTCAGATATTTGTGGGTTGACATATATATATATATATATATACACACACACACACACACGAAAATGTGATTTTTCTTGTATATATATGTGTGTATTTATGTATGTATATATGTCTATATATATATATGTCTATACATATAGACATATATATATACACACACATAGGAAATGTGATTTTTCTACTTTTAAAGAGAAAAAGAATCACAGGATTATGAGTTAATTATCATTATCTTTCAAAGTAAGGATTTGACTGAAACTCTGCTTTGTCCACAGCTGCTTAGGTTTGAACTGGTTTAGTGGAAAAACATTATAGGACCCACAGAAAAGTTTGAGAGACAAGATTTCTGTCACTATGAACTGCTTTAATATTCACCTTACTATATCTCATATCTGAATATGTCACTCTATAGGGCAGAAACATATTAATATATATGTAACATAATAATATATGTAAAAAGGGGCACCTGGGTGGCTCAGTTGGTTAAGCTTCCCATTCTAGGTTCCAGCTCAGATTATGAGCTCACAGTTTGTGGGTTCGAGCCCTGCACCAGGCTCTGTGCTGGTAGCATGGAGCCTGCTTGGGATTCTCTGTCTCTCTCTTTCTTTGCCTCTCCCCTGCTCATGTACATGCTCTCTCTCAAAAATAAATAAACATTAAAAAATATGTAACTCTATATATAAATATATGTGAGGCACATATTAGTGCTAACTAATATTGTAACCAAAACCATATTTTAAGGAAAACCCTAGAAGAATAAATGTTCAAGATCAGAAGAATGGTTAAATAAATTACAATTATGCACAGAAATGAAATATATTAAAATATTAACTAAGAGTTTTTATGGGTTGGGAAAATGCTTGTGTTAAAAAACAAAAAGATATAGAGCAGTATATATAATGTTACCTCAACTATGTAAGAAAAAGACAAAAAGTTTGGAAGATCCAGAAGGTACATATGAATGAGGAGATTGTAGACTATTTAAAAAATTCTGTTCTTCTATCTTCTTTTGTATTTTAAAACATTTCTACAATTGGCATATATTATTATTGAATTTAGAAAATATTTTTTAAAGAAAAAAGATACCGGGTGGTACTGGCATAAGGACAGACATATAGATTAATGGAACAGAATTTAGAGTTCGGAAATAAATCTTCACATTTATAGTTAATTTTCAACAAGAATGCCAAGAAAATTCAATGAGTAGAAAGTAGTCTTTTCACCAAAAATTTCTGAGACAACTGGATATCCACATGCAAATGAATGAAATTGGACCTCTTCCTTAAACTCTACAAAAAAAATTAATTCAAAATGGACCGCAGACCTAAACATATGAACTGAAACTGCACGGAAGCAAACTTTGTGCTAAGATTTTTTTGACACCAGAAGAACAAGAAAAGGAAGAAATGAATAAAATTGGATTTTATCAAAACGAAAAACCTTTCACTTAAGCACAAAACTCTCTAGCTCCAACTATGTCATTGCAAATGGGAAGATTTCATTGTATTCTATGGCTGAATAATATTCCATTGTATATATATACCACCTCTTCTTTATTTATTCATCAGTTGGTGTACATTTGGTCTCTTCCGTAATTTAGCTCTTATAATTAATGCTGCTATAAACATTGGGGTGCATATATTCCTTTAAATTAGTATTTTTATATTCTTTGCATAAGTACCCAGTAGTGCAATTGATGGACTGCAGGGTAGTTCTATTTTTGAATTTTTGAAGAACCTCCACACCGTTTTCCAAAGTGGCTAGACAAGTTTGCATTCCCAACAACCATGCAAGAGAGTTCCTCTTTCTCCACATCATTGCCAACACTTGTTTTTTGTGTTGTTGATTTTAGCCATTCTGGTGGGGAGATGAGTTAAATAGGCGATGGGGATTAAAGACTACTGGTTATAAAAAAAAAAAAAAAAAAGAGTACTTGTGATGAGTACCAAGTGATGTAATAAGTACTGAATTACAATACTATATACCTGAAACTAATATTACACTGCATGTTAACTAATTGGAATTCAAATAAAAACTTTTAAAAACCTTGAAAATCTTTGTGCTTCAATGGACACTATCAAGAAAGTGAAAAAGCCTATGGAATGAGAGAAAATATTTGCACATCATACATGTGAGAAGGCACTTGTGTCTAGGTTGTATAAAGTACTCTTAGAACTCAATAACAAAGACAAATAACCCAATTTACAAATGGGCAAGGTGTCTGACTGAACATTTCTCTAAAGGACATATTACAAATGTCCAATAAACACATGAAAAGATGCACAACATCATTAGCCACAGGGAAGTTCAACTCAAAACAGCAATGAGATACCATGTTACATCCAGCAAGATAGCTATAATCAAAAATACAGAAAATAGTAAGTGCTGTCAAGGATGTAGAGAAATTGAAACTCTTATACACTGCTGATGGGAAGGTCAATGGTGCAACTGCTTTAGAAAATAGTCTGGCAATTTTTCAAAATGTTAAACAGGTACCGTAGGCCTCAGCAATTCCACTCCTAGATAAATACCCAAGACTAATGAAAATATATGTCCCCACAAAAAACTTGTACATGAATGTTCACAGCAGCATTATACATAATAACCCAAAACTGTAAACAATCCAAGTGTCTACCAACTAATGAACTGATGAATAAATTGTGGCAGATCCATGTACATCTTCAAATAGCTAAAATGATTTGGCAATGAAAAAGAATGATACGTGCTATCACATGGATGATACCTTGAACCTACGCTAGTGTAAGATACCAATCACAAAGCCCATACATTGTATGATTCTATTTATATGAAATGTCCAGAATACACAAATCTATAGAAATAGAAAGTAGAAGGGTGGCTGGATGGAGGTCTTGGGGAACAGTGAGTGACTAATGGGTAAAGGATTTCTTTGGAGGCAATAAAAATATTCTAAAGTTGACACATGGTCAGAGTTGCACAACTCAATGAATATACTAAAAACCACTGGACTGCACATTAAAATTTTTTTTGAAGTTTATTTATTTATTTTTGAGAGAGAGTAGGGGAGGGGCAGAGAGAGTGAGACAGGGAATCAATCCCAAGCAGGCTCCGCGCTGCCAGTGCAGAACCCGACGCAGGGCCCGAACCCACAAACTGTGAGATCATGACCTGAGCTGAAAGCAAGGTCTGACTGAATCACCCAGGTGCCCCTGGACTGCACATTTTAAATGGATGAATTGTATGATTTATGAATTCTATCTCAGTAAAGTTTTTTTATTTTTTTTTAAGATATAGGTACAGGACTTGAAAAAAATGGTTTCTACTACGTTACTGGCAAATTTTGTAGGCAGCAGGGGAGGAAAATGGCAGTCTGACTATTAAAACATCCTTGGAATTTGTATTCTTGATTCCAAGAATTAAGAAAATAAAAATGCGTTTTCTCCCCATGTGTCATATACATTGGACTGTATGTTGAAGAAACAGACGTGAATTTAAGCTGCTGGGTGTAAGCTGGCACTGATCCCTTCTAAATAGCCGTGCACTGCGGGCCCTGTGAGTAGACAAGTTTCAGAGAAAGACCATGTCCTTGGCAGAACAGAGGTTTCCAACTGATTTTGGAAGGAGAAGCTACTTTTACTTTCTATGAAGTCTTAAAATAACTTGGGGGGAGAGAGAGGTAAAAGAGTAAAAGGAAGAGAGGTCATGAAGTTCCCAGGTTCTAATCCTGGTTCTTCTACTGAACTCATGATCTCAGGGGTCCCATCTGCAAAAGGCTGATAACGGCCTGTGACCTGTCACCTCACAGGATTGTAAGAAGGCCCAAATTTTTAAAAAATTTAAAAAAGAAAGAAAGAACGGAAAAGAAATGCCAGTGGGATATAAACAGATTGACCTCAGAAGATTTGGTCTTGATTTCTGTTTGCCATTTAATAGCTTTGTCACACTCGACAAGTTAGCATAGCAGCAGCTCGATTTCTTATCTCTAAAGATAGACCTGGCCAACGCACTTGATGGTGTACGGAATGGGATACAGAAGTAAAAGTGTAATAAACGCCATTACATTCAAAACAAATGTAAATCATCATTAGTATTTGTAAACTAGATCCTCAAAGTATTACTGTTAAGTCCCCGAGCTTTCATGAAAGGAGAGAAGAGGCCTGGCTTAAGAAAAGCCAAAGGCAATAAGGAAAGAACGTAGTGATAGAGGCTGACCTTATGACTTGCAGAGAATAGTACTACCAGAGTTCATATTGGTAAGTCTTTCATATAATGTTCCACATTTGGGAAACCAACAAGTATGTCTTGGTTTATCAGACTATGAACAACTAACGTGTTTCGGGGAAATCGGATGGTCACGTTCTCTAGGACAGCGGTTCTCAAACTTTTTGGTCTCAAGAGCTCTACACTTTTTAAAATTACTGAGGATGTCAAAGAGCTTTTTTTCATATGGGTCATATATACCAATATTTACTATATTAGAAGTTACAATTGAGAAAACTTAAATATTTAATTCATTCAAAAAAATAATAGAAATCTATTACTTGTTAATATAATAATATTTTCAAAGAAAAACAAGCATATTTTCCAAAAAAGAAATTTAGAGAGAAGAGGGACACTGTTTTACATTTTTGCAAGTGTTTTTTGCAATGTCTACCTTAACAGAAGACAGCTGGATTCTCATATATTCTTCTGCATTCATTTTGTTACCATATGTTGTTTCATAAGAAAATCCAGCCTTGTACAGATATATAGTTGGAAAAGAAAGGAGCATTTAAAAAGTTTTTAAATGTTTATTTATTTTTGAGAGTGAGAGAGATGAAGTGTAAGTGGGTGAGGGGCAGAGAGAGAGGAAGACACAGAATCCGAAGTAGGCTCTAGGCTCTGAGCTGTCAGCACAGAGCCTGACGCAGGGTTCAAACTTGGGAACTGTGAGATCATGACCTGAGCCAAAGTCGGATACTTAATCAATTTAGCCATCCAGGCACCCCAAGAAAGAAGTATTGTTTTTAATGTTTTATTTATTTTTGAGAGAGAGACAGCGTGAGCAGCGGAGGGTCAGAGAGAGAGGGAGACAAAGAATCCGAAGACAGGCTTCAGGCTCTGAACTAGCCGTCAGCACAGAGCCCATTGTGGGGCTCGAACCCACAAACTGTGAGATCATCACCAGAGCTGAAGTCGGACACAACCGACTGAGCCACCCAGGCGCCCAAGAAAGAAGTATTGTAAAGGCCTTTTCAGATAATTATGGCTATTATTCTCTGACACTACCCCAAACTCAACAATTAGTAGTTTTTTTCTTTTTCTTTAAGATTTTATTTTTAAGTGATTTCTACACTCATTGTGGGGCTCAAGCTCACAATCCTGAGATCAAGAGTCGCAAGCTCTGCCAACTAAGCCGGCCGGGTACCCCTCAACAAGTAGTCGTTTCTTAAAGGTTAGTATCAATGTAGAATCTGAAACCACACCAAAATACTTTTTACATCTGTTACATTAAAATCTTTTTTTTTTTTTTTTTCACTTTAAAGAGATCTTTACCTGTATATGATTTCACAGCATCATACACTGGTCACCTTGAAAATCTTGGCTAACTAGTTATAAAGATTTCAAATGTTGACAAATTCATTATACAATATTTAAAAATGACATTTTTAGTTATTTTATAACTAGAAGTTAAACTGAATTTTTTGAGGAACCTCCATATTATTTTCCATCATGGCTGTACCAATTTACATTCCTGCCAACAGTGCACAAGGGTTTCCTTTTCTCCATAAGCTTGCCAACATTTGCTAATTCTTGTCTTTTTGATAAAGTGAGGTGATATCTCATTGTGGTTTTGATTTGCATTTCCCTGATGATGAGTGGTGTTTAGCACTACCGATCATATATTTTAAATCTGTTCAATTCTCCCCATCTCGATGCCTACTATCCTAGTCCAAGCTACCTCCAACCCTCAACAGGTCTTTTGAAATAGCCCTCTAGTAGTACCTTACTTCTCTCTCTCTTTATTTTTAAGTTTATCTATTTACTGAGAGAGACAGAGAGAGAGTGGGGGGGAGGCAGGGAATGAGCAGGGAAGGGGCAGAGACAGAGGGAGACAGAGAGAGAAGCCCAAGCAGGCTCTGCACCACCGGCATGGAGCCCGATATGAGGCTGGAACCCACGAACCATGAGATCATGACCTGAGCCAAAGTCTGATGCCTAACCAACTGAGCCACCCAGGTGCCCCAGTGGTAACTTACTTCTAGTTCTCCATAATTCTTGAGAGCTGCTAGAGCAACCTTTGAAAAACTAAATCAAATCAAGCCACTTTCCTGCTTAAATTATTCAATGGCTTCCCTTTGTATTTAAGACAAAATTCAAACTCTTTATAATCTTTAAGGCCTTATATGATATGCTCCCCGGCTACCTCTCCCCTTTATTTACTATACTCCTATCACATTGGCCATCTACTTTTATTTAAACACAACAAGCTCTTTCCTGCATCAGGGCTTCTGCACTAACTGCTCCACTGTTTCCTAGCTCTTTGCATAGCTGGTTCCTTGTCAATTCCATGTCTTCGCTCAATATCACTTCCCCAATAAGGCTTATTTGACATTATCTAGAGTAGGTCCCTCCCCAATTACTTCCCATTATATTGCCTAATTGATTTCAGTTACAGCACTTAACCACAATCTAAAATGATTTTGTTTACTGTCTGTCTCTTTCCATTAGCTTGTAGGTTTAATGAGATAGGTTCCTTTCTTTTTTAAAAACAGCTTTATTGAGATATAACTCCCTACTATACAATTCACCCATTTGAAGGATATAATTCAATGGTTTTTAATATATTAATTTTTTTTAATTGCGGTAAAACATATTGCATTAAATGTGTCATTTTAACCATTTTTAGGTGTATAATGCGGGGGCATTATAATTACATTCACAATGTTCTGTAACTACAAACACCATCTTCTTCCAAAAATTTTTCATCACCCAAGATAGAAACTGTAACCATTAAGTAATAACTCCCATTTCCCTCTTTCTCCAGCTCCTGGTGTCTATGCATTCTGTCTCTATGCACTTACCTATTCCAGATAATTCATATAAGCAAAGTATTTGTGCTTTTTTATGAGGCAGGGATCTTGTGTGTCTTATGCACTGCTCTCTCAGTTGAGACTCAGAATATACAATACACGGTTAGAAGTGCGACAAATACTTGCTGAATCAATTCATCAATCTTAAGCAAGTCACAATTTTCTGGATCTCAGTTTCTTAACTGTGTGATGATGCTGTATCACCATTCATTCATTCATTCAACATCTTCTGAGACTTTACAGGGTTTCGAGCATTGTGCTTACTAATAGAAACATCATAATGTGCCAAACAGTTGCCCCTGCCCAATGAACATTCAGTCCCTTTTCTATCTGAGAATGTCACTTTCTTTGATTCTGTGTACACTTTTAGGATAGAAATACAGTTGACCATTGAACAAGGCAGGGGTCAGGGATGCTGACTGCCCACATAGTTGAAAACTGCATCTAGCTTTTGATTCCCCAAAACTTAACTACTAATAGCCTACTATTGACTGGAAGGCTTACCAATAACATAAACAGCTGATTAACACATATTCTGTGTATGTATTACACACTATGCCTATAATAACAACGTAAGCTAGAGAAAAGAAAATGTTATTAAGTCATAAGAAAGAGAAAATACATTTATAGTACTGTCCTTACTGAAAAAAAAATCCATAAATAAGTGGACCCTCATGGTTCAAATCCGTGTTGTTTAAAGGTTAACTGTACACAGAACAATGAAGTATATGGAAGTAAGGGAATCTGGGACACAGCTGTCAGAATATGTGGTCCTAACTGGAGGGACAGATGTCAACAGCCCTACTGTCTTCAAACTCATTTAACATTAGCTGCCCTTTTCACTTTGAGGGGTGATAATGAGGGTCACATGGATATAACTATATGTCTATATATATCAATATATGTTTCAAACTATAAAACTCTCCATTAATGTAAGGCAAAAGGATTGTAATTTTTTTATTTACTACTGTTTATGCTCTGGAAACTGAAAGCAAACTACTGTGCTATACACAAATTCTAATACGACGTACTTATAAACTTACTGACAATTGTGGCAGAACATGGTATTTTATTTTATTTTATTTTATTTTATTTTATTTTATTTATTATTTTTAGAGAGAGAGCAAGCACAAACAAGCAGGGGAGAGGGGCAGACGGAGAGAGAGAGAATCTTAAGAAGGCTCCACACTCAGCACGGCGCCCAACACAGGGCTTGATCCCAAGGCCCTGGGATCATGACCTGAGCTGATAATCAAGAGTTGGATGCTCCACTGACTGAGCCACCCAGGTGCCCCAGAACCTGGTTTTTTAAATTAATGATAATTATACTGTGCTTTAATTTTGCCAGGCCTGTTCCTGTAGTGTTACATGCTGACCAACAAAGGAAGCTATTTCCAGACAAAGGGGCTGACACGTGAAAAATATTACTAAATGATACTAAAAACAAGACATTTTGCCTTGTTCACTTTCAAAGCCCAGCCCAGAACACACACACATACCTTTAGACCGCAGTGACAGGAAGAGGGCAAGCAGGCCATACCAACCCTCTCAGCAATTCAAACAACACTTGAGGATTTCTACTTGAAGGCCTGTCTTTCTAACCTTGTGCTTTCAAAACGGGCTGGACTGATCCCAAATACTGAAGTAACAAATATTACTAAATTCTGTCATTTCCTCTACCAAAAAAGTGATTTTACTACTACTTCTGGTTGTGATGAAAGGTCCTATTGACTATTCAAATCCTCAACCAAGTTATGGATGCAGTATTAAATGACTTCACTCCTCTTTCTCTGGCACTTTAACATATGCCAATGCTTTCATCCACCTCCACTAACGTGGCTTATAAATTACTGAGGTGGGGCCGTTTTAATAGTATGATTTGTTCACATCTCTAGAGATGGGGTATAAATGAGGCTGGCTGAGAAGACAAACTCTCCTTTGATAACATATATTAGTGTGTATGTATAGAAAAATAAATATTCAAAAAGTTGGAAATATTTTACTGATATAATACATGGTTAGGGGCCAAACTAATTAATAGCCCTTTGATTTGTTACAAATTGAAATGTAATAAAGTGATGGTATGAAAGCCAAAGACAAAATATGAAACATTCCCCAAGAAACAGTTCAAGATGTAACACACAGAGCTGAGGCAAACAAAAACGTTAAAGGTCACAAATTTGCTAAAAGTTTCTTTCTAAACTGTCAGAAGAGGCTTTCTGAATGCACTCTGAAACCTGAGAAAATCTGTTTATAAAAAGAGCCCTGTCCTCTCCTTTTAGAACTGCCACAACAGTGAAGAAAAAACATCGGAGAGCAAGATGCTTGCTCTCTGGATTTAAAGTAGTTAGCTTATCAATCTTAAATGCATACACAAGTGTAATCTCTCACATTTTCAAAATGACTATTAAATTGCAGAGGATACAAAATACCCAGAAATAATCCATTTTTTAAACAGATGAATAAAACAAGTTCAGCATGCTTGTGGCCTCAGTTCACTTAAGAATAAAAACCAGAGGCTTCTTTGGAAGTGCTCCAAAGTGAGGACCAAACAGGTACTAGGGATAAGAGACTGAGGTAGAGGGCTGACTTTCCCAAATTTTCCCCTGTACACAGCCTCCATCTTTGTCTTGTTTTCAAAGCAAGTTGGGCTATTGTTAGCACCTCTTTACACCAGTCTCTGGCATTCCTAGTGGGCCCAGAGAAGAAGTAACTAAAGGTGTGTATGCTTGCACGTGTATGTATGTGTGCACATGTGTGTGTGTCTGCAGCTGAGATTTATGAGGAAGTCCAGGCATTTTGGCTCTAGCCTTAATAAGGAGTATGTTTCATCTGGAATTTCCAACAGACGTTGGACCTTAGGGTATAGGTACTTAGAACAAGAAACAGAAAATAGGGCAAGGAGAGAGAAACCTCTGAATTCAGATCAGAACTTAGTTCTACCAACCTTCCTGACATCCTGACCCCCAGACTCTAGAGTCTAGTATCCATGTGACCCTTTCCACCTTGGCTGACTGAACCTGGAGGTACTCTCTAATTTACTTAGACCTCCTCTCCCTTCATGCACCCTTAGGCCACTTCTGACCAGTTCTGTCTGAGCACTGCTTTTTCCATAGTATAATGATTATAATCAGCGTAAGACAGCCTTGGAATTAAAGTGCTATTTCTTGTGTGTTTTTTGTTGTTGTTGTTGTTGTTATTTGTTTTTTTTTAAGGAGGCTTCATGCCCAGTGTGGGGTTTGAACTCATGACCCCGAGATCAAGAGTCACATCCTCCACCAACTGAGCCAGCCAGGCACCCCTAAAGTCCCATTTCTTAGACTAAGATACGTTACTGCCAAAAATGGAGGGTGGGGATGCATCAGGTGTAGGAAGAGTAGCACATGGAAAGATGAGTCACAGGCCAGAGACCGTGAGCAAGGCTGCCTGCTCGGAGTAAAGAACACGGGCTGAAAGAAGGGTAATAATAAAGCAGTATGGCTGAGAGGGCAACGGGTATGAGCTTCCAAGGCAAATGATTAATTGAAGACTGCAAACTAGAAATCTGATCCAATATCAGGAAAGGGTAGGAATCTAAATAAAAATCAATTTAAAAAAAAACATTAAACTGATACTGGATGAGGAGAAGGCAAAGATGACACCATATGGAGGAATGATTCTAGATCTATCAGGAATGAATAAGGGAATTGTTCAGAGAGTCTTTAGATTCATATGGATAAAAGGCAACCTTTTAAAACAAATGCATCACAAACCTTGTTGTTTCAAAAGAAAACGTCTGAGGATACAAGCTGACAATGTCTTTAAATGACAGCCAAACTGTGCATACTGATCCCTGGGATATTCCTGTGGCAAGGATGTCCAAATAAAAACAAAGCAATGAAGCTGATCTTCCTTCATAGAAAATTTATGGAATGTCTACCTCTTGAAGTTTAGTCAAGTATGAAAGAAATGCTGCGTATTTCTTTCAGGAAAATGCAAATCAAAGCATCTGTTGGTCTTTCTACAGCATATGGAAAGACATTATTTAAATGAGGCACTAACTGGCTTGATGTTAAAAGAGCCACAAAAACCCCAGATGGGTTGGAAGGACCATATGGTTGGTCTTTTTTTTTTTTTTTTGGTTCTTGCATAGTAAGGTGAGGAGACCATTGAGGACTTGCCAAAGGCACTAAAACTCTTACTCCATAAACAACTCCCAATGCAAAATGAGTCCCTAAAAGTGGTCTAAGAGAAGAAAGTGATCTAAGAGAAGAAAGCTTGTGCGAAGCTACAGAGGCAAAAAGATATGAACCCACACATTCAAGTACAGTGTACTAGCAAGTAACAACTCAGTAAAGACATTGTGAGTTTAGTAGGAGGACTTCAATTTACACCCACTGCTTCTCAGTAGTATTTATAATAGCACAAAATAAAACTGTGGCAAAAAAGAACTTTGCATCATCACTGTAACTGCTTAAATAAAACAGTGAACTCTAGTAGCTATTTATAAAGAAGGAAGGTTAGCAATCCAAGGAAGTAGGTTGTATATGGGAAGTAGAAAAGGAGAGAAGAGAAGTTACTTACCTGTGCTATATTTTTGTTCAGAAGATAGACACCATAATCAAATTGTAACTTCTCCCCTCCTTTTGGATATAACGGAAACCTAAAAAAAAAATTAAGCAGGATCAGAAGTTTTCCAAAGTTTGAGTAAAACGACCTCCAAGTTATTGACAAAGGCAGAAGTTCGTTGACTATCTGAAGACTTGGGCTAAATCACTTATAGGTGTTGCAATCTATTACCTTGCAATATAATATCTTCATAATTAGTCAAATCAGATCACTGGTTGCTTTCTTTAAAAAACACAACGGAGTAGATCATGCAACAAGAGACTAATACATAAAAAAGTGACCCACTAACCCCAAGGAGTTGAGGCCACTCTGTTTCACATTTACATATCATAAATTGACCATGCCAATATTAAGATCCTATAAGTTTTTTCCTCTAATACCTTGGATCTGACATCTCAACTTCTGCTATATGGGAAAAGAAGATTAAGGGGGAAGAAATTAAACTTGAAAGCAATATATAAGATTTCTGCTTCTTTCAAGGTGGCCAATCAAATCAACAGTACTAACGGAAGTGAAAATTCAACAAAAATTCCTTCACACCCACACGGGTGGCTGTTTGGGTGTAACTTCTCCAAGGCAATATACTCAAGCCACAGAGCTCTCCTAAGACTTTAACCTGACTTGCTGAAATAACAAAGGCATGAGACCTGTGGATCTTTATCAAGATGATGAGTTACTTTAGAGAATAAGTTTCCCTCACTATTTCCTTTTTCCTATCCCTGCAAATGAAGAAGAGAAGGTTATATTCTACTCGTATTTTCCCGATTCTCAAAACTAAGCATACATTTTTATCCTCTGAAATAAACACACAAACCCAGATCAATCACAACTTAGACAAGGTCAAGAAGAAAACTTTACCTTCCTTAGTTTTGCAATATATGATTATTCTCAAAAATAAAATAATCCTATTGAAATGAATGGAAGGTGACAATTAGTGGGGACTCTCAATTTCAACTGCCTGAGGAAAGGTACATTCCATAAAGTTTGGTGGATATTGTTTTCTAGGAAAAATAAAATAAAGGAAACAGAATTTAAAAACCTTTATAGTAAATTCTTGAGAATCGTTGATTACATATAGTTTCCAAAAGGTGAATTTGTTGTGCTATAACATTATAGGCACTGGGGAATGAGTAAGGTCATGAACTGTCTTTATTCTCTAGTAAGAGAACACCAAATGCTTCACATATCCATTAAAAAGACACAGCTTTGTATTTACTGAAGCAGTAAAAAATAAACTAGGAATGTGGTGTGGCCCTAAATTGAGATATATAAAAATGACAGCAAATTCAGGATAAACAAAGTATGGCACCAGGCTTTCACAGTGTGTCTGGGAATCATCCGAATTTGTATGAGGTAGCTTGCAAAGGAACTATCTAACCGCAAAGACATAACAACACGGGTGCCCTAGAGTTCCAAAGCACTGTACTATGTAGTTGTAATTCTATAAAGATACCTGCACAGCTCTCCAAGCCTGCATGTACCTCTACTTTCAATTTATTTTTTTTAATTTAAAAATTTTTTATGTTTATTTATTTTTAAGAGAGAGAGAGAGAGAGAGACAGAGAGACAGAGAGACAGAAAGACAGAGAGAGAGAATCTGAAGCAGGCTCCAGGCTCTGAGCTGTCAGCACAGAGCCTGATGCAGGACTCAAACTCACAAACCGCGAGATCATGACCTGAGCCAAAGACAGCTGCTCATCCGACTGAGCCACCCAGGCGCCCCACTACTTTCAATTTATAAATACAGAAACTAATTCAAATGTTAGAAGAGTACATTGAAATAAGTATCATTGAAAACCAAGTCTCTAAATTCCTAAAAAATGGATCTCACAACATCACCTTTATTACTTCATTGAGACTTCTTTATAGAAAAAGTCACAAGGTGTGCACGTAACATTAAAACAAATCTGAAGAGGGACTGAAGCCAAAGGTGTTCAAACAGTGCAATTTTAAGACAGATCAAACATGAGGATAGAGTTCACATCTTATACTGCTTTCAAATTCTTAAGGGGTCACTTCAAGTTGAACATTATATTATAGCAGCTTATAACTATTACACATTCATCTCACTTTGCAAAAGTACATAGATTTTATAGATCAATTAAGCAATCTAGAAAAATGAAATCCATTTTAAAGGGTACAACCTATTACCATCAGGATGTAAGATACAAATCAAAGGCATCTTAATTCAGTCTAGACAGAGAATCACAGTAGCAACTGTAGGAGGTTTAGATAAGAATGTGGTCATTCAAGCACAACTAGAAAAATGTCCTTAGTGCCAAAAATAGGATTCACTGAAGGGGAGTATTACGTGAAATAACTGGAGGAAGAACTTTATATTTCCTATTATAAAACTTACAGAAAAGGCAACTAAAATGATCAATATTAAATACATTTCAAATTAAACTATATTTCCAAAAGGTTTGAAAAATTCACTGACTCTACATGGCACATATCAATGAATTAGCATAAATAGATTATGTGTGAAGATGATTTGGAGCTCTTGAGCACACAGTGATTTCAGTATGAACAAAGAACCATGGCATGACTACCAAAAAGTTATTGTGATCTCTGGCTATATTAACAGAAACAGAGCAGATTATCAGGAAACACGCTACTGGCAAATACTCTGTGGTCTGAACTATTGGTTCAGACTATACTGAGAGATCTGTGTTCAGTCCCAGTAGTTAATGGTTTTTGTTTTTAATAGATGTGCATATGGATAAATAATTGGAAACTTCCTTATAGGTTATGTAAAAATCTCATTTGACTATAAAAAGCATGCAGTGAAGTAGAGTGGTCCAGTGTTTCTGTTGTTTAAAAGACACTGATTTGCCTTGATCATCTACTTAGTGGAAGAGACATGCCCTGAGTATTAGGTCTTCAGTGATAAAATCAGTATTCTTTCTATTCACCTCTGAGTGCTTTAGAGAAGCAGCACAACTAAGATAATTAGGAGAATGCGGGCTGTGGTTCTGAGAGAAATGGTTAAAGGAACCAGAGGTGTTTAGTCTGGAGCACAGAAGTCGCAGAGAAAACAAATGAAGGACTTTCAGAGAGAAAAAGAGATGTTTTTGTTCTCATAGTTTCAGACAGGGAGAACTGAAGTCAATGGTAAAAGTTACGAAAACTGACTTCACCCCACAGTTAGTCAAAACCCAAAAGATCATGGGTAGAGGCAGCCAATCAGAAGCTGGGCAACAAATAATGGACACATATTCAGAGGGCTTAACAGGCTGCATGGTGGCCCCCAAAAGGTATGTCCATATCCAAATCCTGTGAATGTGATTTTATTTGGAAAAAGGGCTGCAATTAAGTTAAGGATTTTAAGATGACATCATCCTCAATTATCTGGGTGGGCCCTATAGTCAATAAATGTGTGTACAAGGGACACACAGAGGAAAAGACACAGTGAAGAAGGTCATGTGAAGACGGAGGCAGAAATTAATTACACAGGCACAAGCCAAGGAATACTTGGAGCCACGAGAGGCTGGAAAAGGCAAGGAAATATTCTCCCCTAGAGCCTTTGGAGGGACTGTAACCTTGCTGACACCTTACTTCTGGAATTCTGGCCTCCAGAACTATGAGAGAGTAACTTTCTGCTGTTTTAAGCCATCAGGTCTATGACAATTTGTTACAGCAGTCCTAGAAACTGACAAGGGAGGAGGGATCAAACACCGAGTGACTCGTTAGACTAGATGAAATGTACCTCCTTCATCTCCAAGATTCTATAATACTGCATACGCAAAACTAAATCTACTTAATATAACTTCATCCTTCCTTCAGGAGCCAAAGAAATAGAATGCCAAAGAGTCATGACAGGCAACAGCTAAGGCTGCAAAGTAGATCTACTGAAGTGCAAGTAAATGGAATGAAAAGAAAAAGGTTCGTATGTATGGTCTTTATGTGTGTGTGTGTATGCATGTATACACGAAGAATCTCACAAAATTTAGAAAAAGAACTGTAAAAGAAAGTGATTTCAAAACATTCTTACTTTAAAAAGACGCAATTGTTATAAGCACTATCCTCTCCTCCCCAACCTAGACATTTTTATAAAGGACTCCAAATTGGTGACAGTTTCTTGAGTTCACTTTCGAAGCCCCATGTCAAAGTCTGGTCATGGACACTTCATGACCACTTCTGGTCACGGACATATGTCCAAGGTCAGGGACACTTCAGCACTCTGTGTGAGAATAAACTGCAGGGGAACAAGAAAGGAAACATGGGGATCCGCTACTGTAAAAATCCAGACAAGAGAAGAGCATGCTTTTGACCTCACCTGGGGATGAGGATATGGCTACAGTTAATTCAAAGTTTTTATTGTGTATATTAAGATCACTTCTACTCAATGCATTTGTAGAACATATGACAATACATATGCAATATGTTTTGAGGCCATGATTTTATTTCAAACTAACATGCTTTTTCCTGTCCAGATTCGTTTTCTACTACCACTTTTATTAGTTACTTAGGCTTAGAATGACATTCAATTTTTACCTACCTTCTTTGCCTTTTATACTTGCAATGATTCACCAAGTCAACAAATCATTTTTCCTATGAAACATTCTTATCTCTCCATTCCACTGGCACTCTGGAAAATTCTTTGTTGCTGTGTGCATTGTAGGATGTTTTAAGAGCATTCCTGTCTACTCACTAGAAGCCACTATTATTCTTTATCCATTTAAGTACAAACTTTTTTTCCTTTAAGTTCATTTACTTATTTATGAGAGAGAGTGGGGGGGGCACAAAGAGAGGAGAGAAAGAGAATCTCAAGCAGACTCCACACTGTCAGCACAGAGAACGATGGGGAGCTCAAACTCACAAACTGTGAGATCATGACCTGAGCCGAAACCAAGAGTCAGACACTTAACTAACTGAGCCACCCAGGCGCCCCATAAGTACAACCTTTATATCATGTCGCTTCTCAGTCCTGCTTCCTAATCAGTCATTGTCTTCAATTTCCATTCCTCTGCCCAGCTTTGGAGGCCTAAGTGATCTCACCTGTCTGACTTACGTGCAGCCTTATTACACTCAAGTGGTTTCCTCAGTCTCATGAACACACCAAGCTCATCGCTCTCTGCCTTTGCTCGCTTCCTGGAAATGCTCAACTCCCTTCCCTTCCAGCTGGCAGAGTAAAAGGCTGTTTCAACTTTGTCACAACTAAAGAAAAGAAACTCACGTGTTTCTTCCAAGTTGTATGGTATCACTAAAGCCTTATCTATATGTCATTGCAAGTTGGTGGTAATGCAGTGGAACTGAAAGGCAAGCCACAGGCACACAGGATGGGAAATGGCTGCAGCAGAGTGAGCGAGAAGGAAAAGGAAATAAAATCCACAAGGGTCCAGATCAGGCAGGGTCTCCTAAGTCACAATAAGGACTTTGGATTTTACTCTGAATGAGGGGAAGCTCTGGAGGGTCCTGAAAAGAGGAGAGCCATGGACACGTCGGCTACTCTGTGAGAATACACTGCAGGGGAGCAAGAAAGGAAACATGGAGATCTGCTACTGTAAAAATCCAGGCAAGAGAAGAACGTGACTTAAACCAGGATAGTAGGTGTGAAGTGGTAAGAAGTGGTTCAACTGTCCTATTTTGAAGACAGAACCAACATGATTTGTTGACAGGTCTTAATATGAGGTATGAGAGGCAGAGGAGACAAGGATAATTTCAAAGTTGTTGGCCTAAACAACTGAAAGAATGATGTTGTCATCTTAACTTTGATAAAAGTATAGGTGGCATTAAAACAGACAGTTAGGGGCTGGGGTGAAGAAGAGAGCATGAGAGCTCAGTGCTAGATTAGGCTGAAGAGGTCATCAGGGACCAGACAGCGCAGGGTCCTGTAAACCATAAGACATTAGGGCTACAACCTTAAGGACAATGGGAGGACAACTTAAAGAATTTTTCAAGTGTGCGAGTGACAGGATTGGGGTTATATTTCATAAAAAGCACTCTGGCTACCATGTAGTAAATGAAGGGAACAAGACCTGGGTAGGAGGTTATGTCTAGGCCAGAATGGTGATGGTTTTGATTAGGATTCCAATAGTGGAGAGGAATATATGGGAATGTAATTGAGCTATACTTGGTGAGTGGAATTGAAAAGATTTTTGTGACAGATTGGTTGTAAAAGTGGTGAAAAGGAGTCAAAGGTGACCAAGTGCTGTGTCAGTTGAGTAACTAGGTAAATGGTGGTGTCTATGAAATGAGACAGGGAACACTGAAGGAAGAACAAGTGTGTATGTTATACACGTATATGAAATACGTATAAAATATATGTGTAGGGGCACCCAGGTGGCTCAGTAGATTGAGAACCCGACTCTTGGTTTTGGCTCAAGTCATGATCTCACAGTTTTGTGGGTTTGAGTCTTGCACCAGGCTCTGTGCTGGCAGTGCAGAGATTGCTTGGGATTCTCTCTCTCTCTCTCTCTCTCTCTCTGCCCCTCCCCCGCTCATGCTGTCTCTGTTTCTCTCAAAAATAAATAAGTAAAAATAAAATAAAATACATGTGTTATATAAAATTTTATTATTTATAAAGCTAGAAGAGAAATTTGGGGTAAAAATATTTAGGAATTATAGAAATTGAGATAGATACTGAAGCCATAGTTATGAATGAGATGGCCTAAAGAAATCATGGAGAACATGGCTATTTCACAGCCTTGAGATTATCAACAAAGGATGGGGAAAATGAAAAAGAACTAAAATGAAAAGGACTGGTGAGAAAGATTCAAGGAAAACCAAGTGTCTCACCCAAAAAGCTCAGAGAAAGTGTAAAGAAGGAAGATATTATGAATAACCAAATGCTGCTGACAGATTAGGTGAAATGGACATGAAAACGTGTCTAGTGAATGTAATTACAAGTGTTCATTGGCAGGCAGTTTTGGTAATATGGTAAACACAGTTAAAATGAAGTATAGGGGATGAAGGAAGGCTGGTATGAGTTCAGGAGTGATGACGCGGGAAAATGGAGATGATGGGAAGTTTGGCACAGAGAGAGGAGAGCTCAGTACAGGAGGTCAGGGTGAAGCATAGCATAACTTCCTGAGAAGGTGAGAGGGATAGGCTCTCTGTCCTACACGTGAGGGAGCAGGAGAAAGATCTACCTTAGATGGCGGGTTGGACAACTCTCCCATTATAACAGGAAGGATGAAAGAAGATGAAAACACCTGGATGGATACAGTTTATCCATTTGACAAATTTTCAGGGAACTCACACTGTGCCAGCTATAGTGCTAGGTGGTAGAGATAACGAGGGTGTGCAAACACAGACAATGGAGCCTAGAGTCCAGTGGAGTACATGGACACTGCTCACATAATCCACTAGCAAATATACAACTTATAAATTCAGTACTTCCAGAAAAGAGGCAGACAAAGATAGGGAAGAAGTCAGGGAAGACTTTTGAGCAAATGTGATGTGTTAGCTGAGATCTCAAAGATGGGTAAAAGCTAAGGGAAGGCATGTTCCAATTAGAGGAAGCAGCATATGTAAAGATCCCAGTGGCAGGAGGCAGCATGGTGGTTGAGGCCAGTATACTGGACTGAGGGGAGTTGTGCTGAGAGATGACGCTGAAGCTGGATGGGAAGGGAAATTATGCAGGGCCCTCTACCCTCTAGACAAGCCTAGGTCACGGTCTGACTTTTTTTCCTAAGAGAAATAACAAACCATGGAAGGAAGGTGTAGCCTGCTCAGATTTGTATTGGATACGTTCCTTCTTAAAAGAACACTTTCTTTTTGAACTTTCCTGATGGTCAAAGATTTGCATTTTGAAAAAATTATGGCTGATCATAGTGGAAACTGGTTTGGAGAAGGTGAGACCAGCTTATCATAGTAATCTAGGTGAGAGATCATGGTTGCTTGGACTAAGGCAGTAGTATTAGAAATGGTAAAAATGAGACTAATTTGGAAGGCTTTTAGGAAATAAAATCATAAAGATTTGGTTATGGGTTGAAATGAAGAATGATAGACAGGAAGGGATCATGCGTAACTCTTAACGTCTGTTTTGCTGAACCAGATGGAAGGTTGATCAAATGGTAGACTGACTTGAATAAAGAAATGTAATAGAACCGCTGAGCACTACTGGAAGTCCAGAAGTGATAATTAATCATGAGTTTATAATGGTGCTATTGTGTGACTTTCTCTAGACATCTGCCTGGAAGCAGCAAGTACAGAGAAAATGGACAGCAGGGCTGTAAAGATGACGAAAAGCAACAGGGAGCAAGACAAAAGTGTTACTAAAATAATGGGCCATAATATCTAAACTGGAAAAAAGGGGCCAGGGTCTGAAGGTCACCAAGAGGAGCTATGAACAAGTGGCTGAACGAAGGAGCTGAAGGAAAGGAAGTAGTCATCGGAGAGCAAGATGCCTGAATCAGGTTTTGGATGTGAACTGAAATGATGACATGATTCAGAGTGAACCATGAGAGTAAATGAAAACAATGAAATGCAAGAGTTCACTGGTGACAAAGGTCAAGAAAATGAGAGACCCAGGTGTTGGATGACTCATCCACTTGGGTGTGTTAATTCACCTATAATAGCAACACTTTGAATAAAAAGAGTGATTCTCTTTCCTGTGTTCTCTGTTTCCTGTGTTGCCAAAATATATGAGTAAGGGCACTGTAACTGAGAAATGGGTAGGGGAAAGAGTGCAGTAGTTGAAGAGCATATGTCTCAAAGGAGAAAGGTTCTTGTATGTTTACCAGCAGAGTAGAGAAGTAAGAATCTAGAAAAAGCAACGAGGAACAAGAACACCCTGACCTCACCTCCTAAATCTGAACACCTAGCATATAAGAAAATGAATAATTACCAGTGAAAAGGCTATAGAAAAAGTGGGGTCCTCAGGGAAAATTCAGGTTCAGCAAGAAGTAGGCTGAGCTCTAAGAGCCTGAAGATATATGAGAGTTTGTTGATTATATAGATGCACTTCCAGAGGACCCAGTTGGAAGAACTGGAGGTCTAGGAAGTAGAGGGCATTTTGAGGATGATGGAGATGATAAAAAAAGGCTTTTTTTTTTAAATGTAAGTTCAAATGTCAATTTATTTACTTTTCTTTTTTTATTTAAAACTTTTTTATTGATAATAAGTTCTGAGGTGTTTTGGTGAGAAGCTGAGGTATTCTCATTTGATAGTTTCTATTTTCCCTGTAAAATCAGAAATGAAGCAATTTATCAAGGATGAAAGGGAAAATTGGGAATGGGGAAAAAGGAGAGAGGGTTTGCTGTGGTCATGTGGCAGGAGAACAGGGTATCTAGGATATAGCAGAGCAACTGAGATGGATGACTGTGAATACAAAGTGCTACCAATTTTCTCAATTGTTAGATTTTTTCCCCAGCAGCTGAGTGGATTAGAGGTAAGAGTGATTAGATAAGGGCATGTAGGACACTGACAAGAGAGAAGCTGTGAGAGAGAAGTTACTAAGGTAGAAGAGTAAAGGTAGTGGCCAGAATGGGGACAATTATGAAGGGGTATCATATCTGTAGTGATATTTTATTTTTTTATTTTTGGGAGACACAGAAAGAGAGAGAGAGAGAGAGAGAGAGAGAGAGAGAGAGAGAGCCAGTGGGGGAGAGGCAGAGAGAGAGGACAGAGGATCCAAAGTGGGCTCTGTGATGACAGCAACGAGCCCAATGTGGGGCTCAAACTCAAGAACGGTGAGATCGTGACTGAGCAGAAGCAGACACTCAACCGACTGAGCCACCCAGGCACCCCTGTAGAGACTTTTTAAATGATCATAAAATAGATCAAAATTTGGTCCACATTTTAGTATCACTATAAGCCAACAAATCTAAACACTGTCCATGATAAAACATTCTTCCCACAAAAGTCTTTTGTTGGTCTAATTTCTAAACAATTTCTGCAGTGGCAGTTTAATTTCAATATGTCTGCAAGTTTCAAAGCAGGATATTTTCCTTATTTATACTCTAATAAACATTATATCTATATGGAAGTTAGTTCAGAGAGCTCCCAGTCATACAGTCTGCCCAGCTAAGTGCACTGAGCTACACACTTCCACTTCTACATTTTGAATGGTCTGGAATGCTCTGGGCACAGTTTGTGTCTCCAAACTTTCCACGTTCCATATTCCTGTGTTTAAACAGGAGATTCAAAACAAACAATGATGGCAAAGTGTAATTTCTTTTCTGGATTGTCTTTTTTCTGGTGTAGTTTTAGATAAGGTTATTCAGATACAGAAATATTGCAATTGGCCTTAAACAAGATACAGTGACATGCAAACTTTAAAATTGTTCCTTGAAGATGAACACACCAGAACTGTGTTCAATAAAATAGTAAATATATACATTTTTTCAATCAAAGAAAATTTTCTGCTTATCTTTTTTTGCCATTATTATTATTTCATTTCATGACTGTTATTAAACATAACTTTACCATTTGGAAAAAACAGTATTAAAAATGATCCACTCCAAGTGCCAAAAACACTTAGATACATGCCACTGAGAAGCGATTTTATTTTTTTAAATAAATCTTAATGCATTTTTTTTTTTTAATTTGAGAGAGAGAGACGGAGAGACAGAGAGAGAGAATCTTAATCTTAAGCAGCTCCACACTCAGCATGGAGCCCGACATGGGGCTCAATCCCATGACCCTGGGATCATGACCTGAGCCAATATCAAGAGTTGGACGCACAGCTGACTGAGCCACCCAGGTGTCCCAAGAAATTAATTTAAATTGACACCAGGATACACGAAGGATATTGCCTGCTCTAGACCCAAAGATATGGGTAGTGTGAGACAAGAACAGTCTCCTGTTAAGAAGGCTCTAGGGTAGGTGATACTTTTAGGAGAGAGCACTTATTTTACTTTTATTCAGCAGTTGTATATTCAGTGGTTTATCTTCGTTGCATACACAGCACATGGTAAAGGGGTTGAAGACTGGGGTTTATTACAAGCATGCAAGAGGGGTTTCAGAAAGCAAAGAGGAAAGATCTAGGAAGTAAGTAATTAAGGGCAATGATAATAAATTAGAGGAGAAGCAGCAGACAGAAACTAGAATGCAGAAACAATTCAAGGGTAGAGGGTGATAAAAGTCTTTATAGGAGAATAAGAAGAGTGATTTTTCCCTCCCCCTCCTCTAGGGGAAGAAAAAGGAAAGAGATTATATAATAGGAGATCGCATATGCCAGTCAAAAGAGATTACATTTGATATGACAGGTAATAAGAAGCCATCACAGGTTTTTGAAGGAGAAATCATGTAATGAAAAGATTTACATCAGATTATTTTCTTTGCCAATATTAAATATAGTTCTTTAGAGCTGTACTAAAAAGAGAATGGAATTTCAGGGAAACAGAATTCCAAATAATTTCAGTAAGAAGGTTAAAAATAATCCCCCTTTTTTTTTTTTTTTAACTTGGTAAGCTGCAGGGTTGTGGAAACTGTTAAAGAACTCAATATCAATTTCCTTGCAGAAACCTTACAGTTTTTCCACACCCTTTTGGTAACTGTTGAAAAATAGTCTACAGGCGAATTTCAGTGAACAGAATAAAATTAAAGGATGGAAACCATGTCTTTTTTAATAGTCAATTTTATAAAATAAAAATTCTGCCAAGTAAATCAAAATCACATTCCATAACATTAACAGCCATCTTGTATTTGCCCAGGTTTAACAGCACCTGTTTCCCACAAAATCTGTAAATGTTAAAAAAAAAAAAAAACCCCACAAAATCCTACAATTAAACATGCAAGGTGCATAAACCCACTATACTTGGTAATGCCACAAGATTTTTCCATATGGAACATGGATTTGGAAGAAAGACCATTCACCATTTTAAATCTCTAAAGACAACTTCCCGAAGTGTACATATAATAAAGGTTTGTTTAATCAGTGCACCTAATGGCACATTCTCCGTAAAGCACTTCTTTATCAGTGCTGGGAACATAATAGGTACTCAATGTTTTGTATCAAAATTATTTATTTAATTATAGTAGCTATTTCCAGGTGGGGGGAGGAGGATGAGAAAAATAGAAGGGGGATATAAGGCTTTGAAGTCAGAGAGGCATAGGCTCAGATTTCAGCTTTGCTACTTATAGTGTGAACTTATGCATACTGCTCTGAACCTGTTTCTAGATCTCTAAAATGGGTTTAATAATACCAGTCTTTCGGGACTGCTGTGAGAATTGGGTTCAAAAGTCTAAGAGCCGACACAGTTACTAGGATACAGTAGACGTTCAATTATTATTTTTATTACGATGCCTTATTTTCTGGCCTCACCTCTCCCACGCCTATTTCTTTTCTTTTTTAAGTGTATTTATTTATTTTGAGAGAGGAGAGTGAGAGCGGGGGTGGGGCGGAGAGAAAAGGGGAGAGAGAATCCCAAGCAGGCTCTGTGTTGTCAGCAAACTGACACGGGGCTTGATCTCTTGAACCAGGAGATCATGACCTGAGCCTAAATCAAGAGCTGGATGATCAACCGACAAAGCCACCCAGGTGCCCATCCCACACCTATGTCTAAGTGTCTCCACGGGAGATACCATATTTTATTCATTTTGCTGCCTCTTGAAATCACAAAATATTCTTATACAGTTGGTACTTTCTACACTGTTAATTTAGTTGCTTACACAAAAGTCTTATTTTCGCTATTAGACTATAAATTCCTTGAGAACATAAGTGTTAAGCTCAGAGTCTTATCCACAGTAGGGATTCAGCAAATATCTGCAAATGAATGAATAAAGAATACATTTAAAAATTAATTAAATATTGGGGTGCCTGGGTGGCACAGCTGGTTAAGCGTCCAACTTGATTTCAGCTCAGGTCATGATCTCACGGTTTATGAGATAGATGCCGCTTGGGATTCTCTCTCCCTCTCTCTCTCTCTCTCTTTCAAAATAAATAAACATTTAAAAAATTCATTAAGTATCGAAAAACAAGTATCTAAGTGATATACAGCCCTGTAAATTAAAAAAAAAAACACACAAAGGTTTTAGGATTCAGAAATATTTTCATCACTCATTCTTTTTTAACCTTAATATACATAGACAGCTAATTCCTATTTTTAGAAGGCGCTCTGAACTCTGCTCAAAAGAAAAATTCTTTGGTGGGAAGGAAATTTCAAGTTACAGAATGGTGTTTACTGTGGTTTAATATTAGGCAGTGCCCTCCAGCACTAGAGTAAAAGAGCCAGTGAGCAGAGCCAGCACAACAGCAATCCATGCTGCTGCTGCTGTTGGACTGGGGTTACTGAATATATACTATGCAAGAGGTATCGCATTTAGCATATGCCAACCATACAGTACAACTGTCCTACAGGCACTACTGAGGTGCCCATGGTCACAGCCTTTCTTAACATTCAACTACAACCACCGATCCCACTCTATTCTACCTCACCCCTGCCCAGAGTTTGGATTAGTTATGTTCTCACAGAACACTGTGTACTCACTAACACGGTACCTTTTACATTGTATTGTAATTGCTTGTTTATTCCTTTGCATCTTTCATAAGACTGAAAACTGGGAGGCTGAATCTTAATACTGTACCCCAGTTTCTAGAGCACAGCATCTGGAATATATTTACTTGTGGAATGGACGGAGAATGAATGTATTGATGGAATGGTAGCGCTACAATTCCAACCCATGCCTGTTTGACTCCTATTCTTACGCTTTCAATTCTACACCATTCCTGCCCCTCTAGGAATAAACATTTTGTAAATCTGTATTATTTTGTAAATTTCATTTATTCAAGACTTCTATAAAATTTGTGGGACTTCTTCATCTCACAAATCAGATGTTCGTGAACCAAATTATTACCAAATTCATCAACTGATTGGATAAGCTGGAACCTTGAAAACCACCAAATTTAGCTTTTACATGACAACATTTTGGGTTTACAGTTAAGTCGAAAAGGCAGAGATTGTTAACACCAATAACTACAGACCTTGTTAAAATTTAAAATGTAGCTTCTGAAGTCCTAGTAACAATATTACATACATTTATTACTTTGGGGATTTATATGTAAAGAAAAGTAGATAAAAATATGGATATAAACCCATAGGTTTTTAAAAATAGCCACTTAATTTCACTAAACTGATTTTTCAATAATTGTGTACATAAATTTGTCAACCACTTGTTTTAAAGGTTAATTTTAGATCATTTATCATAAAGCCTAAGAACTTCTACCTGCTTTCTACATGTCAAAGCTCAAAATTGCAAACATAAGTTAACTAAAGTCAGTTTTCTAAAATGAATATGAGTTCTAGGAATTCCATATATTTAGAATATATTTGAGAAAGACATATTTCAATTCTGAAATTGCAAAAGGATTCACTTCAGCTTGTCATTTTACCCAATTTCAGAGCACAAAAAGGCAATTTAGTGGCCTCTAAAAGTCATTCTATTTAAGAACGGATTTCACAGGAGGAGGAAACTCCAAGGATCATTGGTGTGACAGCAAGCACTGCTAACATCTAGGTTGTCATAATCAATCTGCTTTAATTATCAACAAGTTTTCCTCATTTCTGACCAGTCATTTAGAGTTGACCTCTGACAAGTACTTACAAGTCATCGAAATCTCATTTTATTTTATAGCCTCATATTTGTTATTGGGCTAATCTTTACCTGTTCTACATCACACAACAGCTTAAATATTTGAATGGCCCAGCCATAAATTTCCATGGTCCCCCTGGGTCAGTCAGATGTTAGCTGTTAAGTAAAGCTAAAAGGATCTATGCTTCATAAATTTCCTTCAGGGTCCACATTTGCTCTTACAGGCTAGGCTTTCAAGCCCAAACATCTTTATAGCTATGTGCAGTGATTTATTAACTCCTCCTTGTTTTTATCCAAAAAGATCAATCACATATGTATCAATAAGCTGGTGTGCTGGTGACTGCTTTTTATTGTACATATAACCACCTGCCTTTAATACAAACTTGAGTCTAAAGCTTTTGTAAGCGCTTGCCGGACTTTAACAACCTTCACCTGTTTCTAATTTGGTATAAAACATATGGTTTAGCTCTGCTATTTAGTTCTAAGTCAGCCTTTCCTCTTATGGACCCAACAATATAAAACAAATCCAGAGCACACAAAGCTAAATTTGGAGGATGTTTCTTTACACACACACACACACACTCTCTCTCTCTCTCTCTCTCTCTCTCTCTCTCTCTCTCTCACACACCGACACTTACTTGCCCAATTACTTCTGAAGAGCACCTTTGACAAATAACAGGAATAAATTATTTTACAGTTATGAAATTATTACATTTCTTTGCAAACAATTAGATATGTCCTACATTACTCTCAAGGGTTCTAAGAATTACGTCCAAACTGCAAAAATGACTGTTTAATCTCAGGACCTCAAAAAAAGGTAACAGCCATATCTGGCTGCCTGTGAGGTCAGGGAAGAAAGTTCCTACCTTTACATTCAGGAATCTACATCTGGCCAGGTGAAAGCAAGATTTTTTCCCCCTTCCCTTATCCTTCTCTAAATTAGACCAAAAGTTTAAGAGGCAGGGTGCCAGCAGAGAGAGAACCACCACCTAATCCAGCATGGTAAAGTCAATGCTAAAATTAAGAGTGTCTGGGTGATAGGGCAGGGAGGAGTAAATCCTCAGGAAAAAATGACTAATAGAAATGTCTAGGAAAGGCAGAGAAGTCAACACAGCCTCCCACAGCTCTACCAGACTTCTTTCCTACACACATTTACTTTTCCAGTCACGGTGGGACCTGACAACCCTGGCCACAGCTGGCATTTAATCTCCCATTCAAATTCCTCTCATCCTTTGAGGCCCAGTGCAAAACGTTTATCTACTCTAGGCTTTCCCAAGTCCCAGATCAGGACTGATGGTGCTTCCATAAGATTTATCAGTATTTATCCATCGTTTGAGAGCTTTGTTTTATGATCACATGTTTACATGCCTCTGTCTTATACAATGATCTAGCAGGCATTGAATAAATGTTCACTGAACTGTATTACATTGGTTTTCAAATAAAAAGGTTTTGTATAAATGAAGCACACAAAAGTTAACGTTTATTTTTATCAAAATAATATTGTACATAGTTTAAAAAGTCACTCTACCAACCTGATGGTAAAAACATTAGTTTACAGTATGCTTATTAGCTAATACCTTCACTCTACCTCAACTCCTAGACCCAGAGCCAATTATTCTCAACACTTAAAGCTGCTTTTTCCCCTTGATTTACCCTACATATAGCTAATTAATAACTTATATTCCTGTCCCTTGATTCTATGGTTTAAAGAATAATTTACTAACAACCTACTGGGGAAGATGAGGGTTTAGCTCTCTTACATGTTGCTTCCCCATCTCATCCCCAAACACCCACACTTTCCCTGCCTCCCATTCTCTCAACAGGGTCAACACCACAATTTTTATTTAAATCAATATGTAACATTATGGCATCATAACCACAGAATTATTATTTTGAGCTAAACCACATACCGTATAATATTTATTATCTTCCTTCTTTTAAACTTGGCTTTTCCTGGAGTTAATAACCATCTAGTTTGTTCATCTGCTAAATTTATTGATGTGTACCTTTCACCAATTCATTCCCAGATTCCCTAGAAGCAATGAAAATTCCTTCTCAATATAGTTAAATGTATCAGATACTCTATCCGTTTCAACTCTTTCTTGGAGTCCTTAGTCCTTCTGCTCACTAGCCCAGTTGAAAAGCTGACCTACAATTTCCCTTCACCATCATCCTGAGATCCTTTTGCTTCTCCACTGTGTTGGATCCCTTCTTTTCCTTGAATGATGTTTTCCTTTTATTTGGTTTATTCCCTTGTATTAATAGAGTACGTCTTCCAGGAGCTCCCTAGCAACGGTGCATAGGTAGATTTTCTAAAGGACTTTCAAGTCTGTAAAGTCTTTTTTTCTAGTCTTACATTGGATTGAGACTGTGACAGATATATATGTCTAGGTTACAGAAATAATCTTCCCACAGTATCTTGAGGGCACTCTTCCACTGTTTTGTAGTTTTCAGGGTTGTCTTTGAGCAGTCAGACATTATAATTCCTATTCCTTTGTATGTATTTATCCCCTTTTGCAAGCTTTCAGAATCTTCACTTTACCTCCAGCATTTCAACATATCACAGGGCTGGGCACTCAGTGGATTCTTTCAATCTGAAATCAAGTCTTTCAATTACTGGAATTTTTCTCACATTGTTTCTTGGATAATTCTCTACACTCTGCTCTCTCTGTTCTTTTTCTGTGCACACCTCTCTAGCCTCCTTCCACTCGGAAGAAACATATTTCTCAGTCTCTTGTGGAAGCTGGAGAACGTGAAAGTTTTTATAGGAGGAAAGAGTGCTCATTTCCTAATGGTTGAATAATGACTGACACTCCAACAACCATCTTGTACAACGAAGGCCACACCCTAGGGATGGCGGAGTAGAGAGCTTAAAGGAGTCTGGGCTTTCTGAAGCTTTTATGGAACTGCCATTCCAGCCCTGGATTACTGATCCCTGGATTTTTATGTGCGTTAATAAAATTTTATATGTTTAAAGTCATTGTTAATTTGAGGTTTCCATTACATACAGACAAACCCCAAACTGATACTATTTCCCCAGGTTGAAGCTTGGAAAATGACTTGACCGAGATTAGAGTGAGAAGGAGGAGACCTAACTCAGGTCTTACACCAAGGTTAATGCATACTCACCTCATCCTACTTTGCTTTTGCTTTATTGTACTTCACAGATACTGCATGTTTTTGGTTTGTCTTTTACAAATTGAAGGTTTGTGGCAATGATGTGATGAACAACTGTACTGGGCCATTTTTCCAGCAGCATTTGCTCACTTTGTGTCTCTGTGTCACATCTGGGTAATTCTTGCAATATTTCAAACTTTTTCAGTATTATTATATGTGTTATAGCGATGTGTGATCAGTGATTGGAACTCACTGAAAGCTCAGATGATGGTTAGCATTTTTAACAATTAAGTTTTTAAATTAAGGTATATACACTGTTTTTGTAGACATAATGCTATTACACAACTAACAGAATATAGTATAGTGTAAACATAACTTTCATGTGCACCGGAAAACCAAAATATTCATGACTTGCTTTATTACGATATTTGCTTTATTGCAGTGGTCTGGAACTGAACTGACAGTTTCTCTAAGGTATGCCTCAACTTTCAACTGCAACTGGCTTTCTTCAAATTATTACAGAACTAGATACACATATATGTCA
Organism: Cryptoprocta ferox; assembly: GCA_028646485.1. Classification (NCBI taxonomy): domain Eukaryota; kingdom Metazoa; phylum Chordata; class Mammalia; order Carnivora; family Eupleridae; genus Cryptoprocta; species Cryptoprocta ferox. Next base: position 54,971,363 of record CM053575.1, on the reverse strand, counting down.
TAATTTAAGAATTGACTATAATTACTATCCAAAGAAAGAATAATATAATTTAGGGATCAGAGTGCTGATCAGTCTTTCACCAGAAGTAAGAATAATTTGTTTTATGAATTTTGCTTAGGCAAATGATGGGAACGAACATGTTTTTAAAATCACGCAAAACTGGGTGCCTGGTTGGCTCATTCAGTTGAGTGTCCAACTCTTGATTTTGGCTCAGGTCATGGTCTCACGGTTTGTGAGTTCGAGCCCCACATCAGGCTCTGCACTGACAGTGTGTGGGATTCTCCCTTTCTCTCTGCCCCACACCCATGTGCGTGCATGCATGTGTGTGTGTGCGTGTGTGTGTCTATAATAAATAAATAAAAACTTTAAGTAAATAAATAAATAAAACTATGCAACATATGATTATGTAGGTTTTTCACCAAATTTGGATATAGTGTTGGGAGTGATTAATTTAAAATGTAGACATATGGGAAGTTATCTTTTAGAACACTGAAGACACATGCCAATATATCAAGATCCTCTTTATAAGCAAAAAACCAAAACAAAAACCATAGTGATTTCAAATATAAGTCCCAAACTGAATGTCACAGTTGCTTATACACAGTAAAAGCCCAGTATTTATTAAATGAATACAAATTGGTTCTTGATTCATTTGCTAAGAAATATCTCCCAGCTATCCCTCAAATGACAAGGATCATTCCCCCACCTTTGTTCCTGATGCTTACACAATTCATCTGTCACTTTTACTTCCTTTTAATTTTTAAAGATTTTTTTTTTAAATTAGAGAATGAGCAAATAACTATATATCTACTACCCAGGCTTGATAATTGATACTATTTTTGCATTTTTTTAGTTAAATAAAACATTACTAATTAAGTGAGCCCCCTTTGTTCCTCAACCCCAACTACTTCCCCATCTTTGACATCAGTTAGGATGCTTTCAACATTAACTAACAGAAAACTCCTATCAACTGATTTCATAAGAATGGAAACAGACTAGTTCTAAAATTGGCTAACTCAGGAACTTGAGAACTTTATACAGGACTCAGGTTTTCCCATCTTTCTACCCTACCATCCTTAGAAAACTGGTTTAGGCCCATTCATGGTCATAAAATGGTTGCTACACATTCAAGTCTCATTTGTAGAGACAACATCTAGTAAATGATGATGGACTCTTGTCCTCTGCCATTTATCATATATTATATGTCATACATATGCCATATATATATGATATACAAATTTTTCATTAAAGTATAACACACAGATAAGTTCAAAACCACTGAATTTTCACAGAATTAATACTCCCATGAAACGAGTACTGAGATCAAGGAATAGAATATCACTAACACCCTTAGTGCATAAAACCACTCCCAGAAACACCCCTTAGAGGTGGCCAGAATTGTGACAGATTTTACGTCTAAACGAATCACTGATGAGGGGAATGGGATTACTATGGTTGGTAAAATGCCAGTCATGGTTAGCCTCTGGGGCCCACCTTTCAAACAGTAAATGAAGAGAAAGAGTAACAAAATGGAGCTTTGCTGATAAACAGGAAGCCAAGAATGGCTGTGGGTAGACAAACAATTGCATCTCCCATAGCGTCTCCCACAAGTCGCTAGCTTTATGACTTTGGCGAACATCTGTGTAGATCACTTTTTATACTTTTAAAATACAAACATTTATATAATAATGAACCATGCATATCATTCTGCAACTACTTTCTTCCCTCAATACTGTTTTTTGAGAGCTATTTTTGTCAATATACACATCTAATGCATTCCTTTGAACTCCTAATCGGTATTCCATCTTACATATATCCCAAATTTTATTTCTCCACTCCCTTACTGATGGAGATGTAAGCTGTTGAACTTTTTTCTATTTTTTCATTAGTATAAGTAATGATAAATGTATTACCTTTATATGCCCTCCTGCGAGCAAATTTCTCTAGTATGTATGTACAGTCTCTAAGTATGTCCCCATTTATTAGATTCTGCCAAAACATTGCTGCTATTAATCCTAGAGAACAATGTGTAGCCATAAAAGTAAATTTCTTGACCTCTCTTGTGACTCAGTTTACTCATCAATATAACAGAGATAATAACAGCATTACTCTTATACTGCTTTTGTGACAGTGAATGAAGATAGATAGATAGATAGATAGATAGATAGATGATAGTTTACAGGAGTACCTGGAACAGCAAAAGCTACTATAATTTTCTGAATGATTACTTTTGTTGTTATTAATCCTTATATTCCTAGAATAAAGTATGGGGCCTATTCATATCTGTTGTGGGTTTTTACTGCGTTCACTTGGCTAAGCTGGAACTATTTTCCATAATATCACTGCCTGTATAAATCCAGGCTAGAGATGAACAAAAGATACATTTGCATGAGGTGTGGAAGACAGAAGTGAAGCACAGCCATTACACTCTGAAGCGAACAGCGGTTAGACACAGTAAAAAAAAGACATTAAGGCTGCCTGCAGATTCCATCTGGTCTTTGTGCTCCCGTCCTGCAACTAGCTTTTGTTCCCAACTGCAGGCCTTGCTGACAAATCGTGACTCCAGGCCCACTACCAGATGCAGTGGACAGTCTTCCATAGAAGTCTCCACCTGCTCTCCTTTGGGGTCCCACTGAGCAGCTGGAGAGATCTTGCTTCCCACTTCCTGGCCTGACTTGTCCACCTGTGCTGAGCTTCAGACAGGCTGGTCAATAACTTTTCTCTAGTCCTCCAACTCCCCCTTTCGGACTCTCACAGTTGTGTAATATCTTATTCCTATAAATAAATCCCTCATACCATACACTCATAGTGATTCTTCTTTCCTGACTGGAATCTGACTGATGTAACATCCTTTCACAATTTTTCAATTGAGCTGTTTCTTTTTAACGATTTAACCAACATCTCCTTTATATAGTCTAGATTGATTCCTTCCTTCCTTTAATTTGCTATTTTTGTGCTAATGTTTTCGCCCACTAATTTATAAGAGGAAACTTTTTATTGAATCCTGGCAGCAAAAAGGAGTCCTCCCATGATTTTCTAGACAAAAACCCCAAATCTCCCCACCAAATTTGGGTACCCTATTTATTTTTAGCCAAACCAATTTCTGATACACTTCTATATAATTGCTGCTCAATTTTCCTAGGGTTACAGTAATGTTTATGATCTCTTAAAATTTAAAAAAAATTTAATATTTAATCCAACTATAATTAACACAGTGTTATATTAGTTTCAGATGTATAATGATTCAACAATTTTATACACTACTCAGTGCTCATCATAATCACTGTGCTCTTTAATCCCCATCACCTAATCTCCTACCCTACGATATCCTTCTTAATATCAAATAACTTCCACGAATCCCTGTTTGCCTACTGATTGTTATGGTTTTCTCACTATTTCCATTTTAAACCTGTGTTTTTAAATCCATGTAATATACTTCTATTTCTTTGCTGCAAATCTAACACTGTCATTTGCACAAACTTTTGGTTAGCTATTATGAGACCAAACTCTCTTACCTGGTTATTGGCAGAGAGTATCTGTTAATAGCGTATAGGGGAAAACAGATTTACGAAACACTGTTAAGAGATTATTTCAAATTCAAAGATAATTTTAAAGAAAGGCACTACAAACAGAATTATAACAAATCAGAGCAGCATAAGATATAGTTAAACCAAGCATTTATGTATGTACATCCATTTATTTGGATCTTTTATATGCCTTATCATTTTTATAATGTGTTATTTTTTGTTGATAAAGATGTTTCACACTTTTTATTAAATATATTCTAGGTACTTATATTGTGTTCATTTGCCATTTGGTTATTGCTGGTATATAGAATCTACTTGATTTGCATGTTGATCTTATATCCAACAAATGTGCTAGATTTTTTAATTCTGATAGTTTTCAGATTCTCTCACGTTTTCTATATAACATTCATATCTGAGGAAGAAAATATTTTCCGTTTATTTCAAATACTTGTACCTTGTCTCTTTTCTCCATATAATTATATAGACCAAGGCCCCAGGTATGATATTTTATTGTAATGTTAATAACTGGCATCCTTATGTGCTCTCTGACTTAAATGGGAAGTTTAGCATTAAGCCTAATGCTTGCTATAGATTTGGTAATCATTCTTTAACATTTTAAGAAAATTCCCTTCTGTTTCTAGTTTACAAAGAGTTTTAATGACAACTAGTACTATTTGAGAACATTTGAGGCTTGACCACGTACATTTATTTTACATATATTGACTCATTTAATCCATGTAGACACGTTTTGAAGTATCTCCATTTTACAGACAATAAAAAGCATAGGGAAATCAAAGAACTTGTCCAAGATCAAATGATATAATCATTTTTGATTACTGCTTTAAACACTACAGCAAATTTATTAGATTAAAACAACACCCATTTAATAGCTCATAGTTTCTGTAGAAATCCAGGTACAGTTCTCTGTTCAAGGTCTAACAAGTCTGAAATCAAGACGTCGGCCAGTCTGTACTCTCACGTGAGCTCAGGGTCATCTTCCAAGCTTATTCAGGTTGTTGGCAGAATTTAGTTCCTGTGGTTGTAGGACTAACCAAGTTCCTTGCTAGCTGTCAGCCAGATGTCACTCTCGGCTCCTAGTAGTCACCCTCAAGTGTTAGCTACATGGTTCATTTCATAAGCAGTTCACAGCATGGCTGTTTGCTCGTCTGCAGGCTAGCAAAGAGCGTCTACTACTGCTTCTTGGCTCTTTCAAGGGCTCATTCGATTAGGTCAGGCCCACTCAGATAATCTCCCTTCATATTAACTCAAAATCAAATGATTAGTGACCTTAATCAAGGGAACGAAATTCCATTATGTTTACAAACCTTGCCTACATCCAAGGGGAAGAAATTATACAGAGCATGTATACCAAGACAGTATGAATCTGGAATACTGTTTCAACTTCTAACACATATAATAATCTGAATTCAAACCCATGCGACTTAGTTTCATAGCTGTGCTCCTAATCAAACCTCCATTGCTTTTCTAAATAAGTACTCAATTTACTGAATGCTCCTTCTACATTTATTGAAATAACCATACAATATTTATGTTCATCTGTTAATGAGTGAATCATGTGGAAGGCTTTTTTTAATGTTAAGCCACGGACTCCCGAATTGCTAGATTCAGCTTGCACACATTTTATTTCATATTTGTGTACTTATGTCCATAAATGAGTTTGTCTATAAGCTTTGTTTTTCATATTGTCCTGATCAGTTTCTTTTATCAAATTCAAATTTAGTTTATTAAACATCTTCAAGGCAAAAGCTTGCTTCATTGCTTACCCAATCTCTCTAAGTTCTTGCTCTCACTCAGTTTTTAGTCTAAGCATTTTTTTTCTTCAATAAGCTCTACACCCAATGTGGGGCTTGAACTCATGACCCCAAAGTCAAGAGTCTCATTCTCTACCCGCTTGCTCTACCAACTGAGCCAGCCAGGCACCCCAGACCTAAGTATTCCTTATTTCCTTGTTAACTAATAAATACATGTAAGGTTTTTTTAATCCCACATTTTCGGTATTGGTCTGGATATCTATTTTACCATAATCTGGAAACAAATCCTATTCAGTTTTCCCATTTCTTTTCAAATCAACTTTGTTATATTTCTAAAACAAACAAACAAAAAAATCCATTCTACCTACCTTTTAAAAGTTGTTCGTAGTACATTATTAAGATTTTTCAATCTTTATCGTACCTGTGTCTGCCTTTTTTGTTGTCACAACTCTTCTCTCTGTATTTTTTCTTAGCCATTAAAAAATATTTCTTCCGGGGCACCTGGATGGCTCAGTCGGTTAAGCATCGGACTTTGGCTCAGCTCATGATCTCACGGTTCGTGGGTTCGAGCCCCGCGTTGGGCTCTGTGCGGACAGCTAGCTCAGAGCCTGGAGCCTGTCTTTGTATTCTGTGTCTCCCTCTCTCTCTGACACTCCCCTGCTCATGCGCTCTCTTTCTCTCTCTCTCTCTCTCTCTCTCTCTCAAAAATAAATAAAACATTAAAAAAAATTTCTTCCTTGCCATTCCTTCTAATCTCTACTCCTAGAATTCCTATTAGATATATGTTGACACTTCCATCATCCTCTATGTCCTGTAACTTCTGTTTCATAAATTTTTGACTCTCTGAGCTGCATTCTAGATGAGGTTTTCATTCCTATATCACTATTCACAAATTCTCTCCTTAAGTGTGTCCACTCTACTATTTATTTTAGGGTATTTTTTTTTAAATAAATAGACTTTTCCTTTCCAATATGACCTTCTAAAAAGCCTACTTTTTATGAGCCACAATTGCCCATTTCTGTTTCATAAAGTCCCATTCTTGTTTTATGGATGGGATTTTCTCCTTTATCTTTGAGAATTCTGACTATATTATAAAGTGGGTGTTTTTTTTTTTTTAATTATTGTTTCTATTTCCATAAGTGTGCATTTTATGTTTTGGCTTTTTTCCCCCACCTGTGTCCTTGAATTTCCTCTCTGGATTTTCTATTCTCAGGATATTTTATAAAAGATTAGAGTTGAAAAGGGTCAACTGAAGAAGCCATTAACAATGTAACCTTCAGGGGCACCTGGGTGGCTCAGTCGGTTAAGCTGCCGACTTCGGCTCAGGTCATGATCTCACAGTTCGTGGGTTCGAGCCCCGCATCGGGCTCTGTGCTGACAGCTCAGAGCCTGGAGCCTGCTTCTGATTCTGTGTCTCTCTCTCTGTTCCTCCCCTACTCCTGCTCTGTCACTCTCACTTAAAATTAAATAAACATTAAAAAAAATTAAAAAAAAAAACCAATGTAACCTTCAGTACATATACTACTCCTAAATGGAGAGTAGATTGGGTAGTCCTTAAGTGTCTTTATGGTCAACCTGATTTTTAGTATCTTTTAGGAGTTCAAATGTTTGGAACACAATAGAGAAAAGAGGGTTATTTTACTCAAAAGACATCTGGTAAATATAATGATTAGCTGAGTTCTAGGAATCCTTGTTTTTTAAATACCATCTGACATTGCTCTATGTCTACCTATACATGTGTACACTCACACACACTCATGTGTGAAACTCATGACAATAAATCATAATCTTTCTTTTTTTTAGAGAGAGGGTATGCAAGTGGTACAGAGGGAGAGAATCTTTTTTTTTTTTTTAAGAGGCGGGGGGAGGGAGAGAGAGAAAGCGTGCCCGTGCACATACAGGGGAGGGGCGGAAAAAGATGGAGAGAGAGGGGAGAGAGGCTATCAGCACAAAACCTAATGCAGAGCTCAATCTGAAAACCATGAGATCATGACATGAGCGGAAATCAAGAGTTGGACACTGAACCAACTGAGCCACCCAGGTGCCCTAGAGGGAGGAAATCTCAAGCAGGCTCCACACTCAGTTGTATACTCAACTGACTGAGCCACCCAGGTATCCCTAAATCATGGAATTTCTAATTTAATATTTGTAACCTTTTGTTTCATTGCCTTGGTTTGAGTGGATAAACACTATTTAAAGTTCCTCTGAATTAATCTTATCAAACAAATAGATCCTGATGTTAGTATATTTTTGCAGGGAATAAGCACTGGATCATTTAAGCATAATGTTATTTTCACTTGAAAAGCCAAGAAATTAAATAGATATTCTGAGCAAAGTAACTTTTAAGTTGATCCCAAAACTTTAAAATGTACTTTCTAGTTAATAATCAGTCCTTTGCTTTTTTTTAAAGTTTACTTATTTATTTTGAGAGAGAGAGAGAGAGAGACAACAAGCCAGAGAGGAACAGAGATGGAGGGAGAGAGAGAGAATCCCAAGCAGCCTCTGTGCTGTCAGCACAGAGCTTGATGCAGGGCTCCAACTCACAAACCGTGAGTTCATGACCCGAGCCGAAATCAAGAGTCAGATGCTTAAACGACTGAGCCCCCCAGGTGCCCCCAGTCCTTTATTCTTAACAATAAAATGACTGTTAAGACTGTTCCCAAACCACCTATCAACCACCATATCTTTCTTTGCTCAGATTTAATGGTCTTTCTTGCTCTCCCAGGGGAATGCCTAATTCTGCAATATGTTCTCAAGACAAGGGCATACCAGGTAAAGAAAGAAGTGTTACTGAATAAACAACATGAAATAAGGTAATTTTTGTTATTTCTTGAGTTAAATAATAAGCTTGGTCTGTATCTGTTCTGTAAAACAGACTAGCAAACTCTATTCATAGAGCAGACAGCACTCAGTATTACAGTATTGATTTTAAACTAATCATTTATTTTAAAGTGGAAAAAATGATTACTTTAATTGCTGATGCTGCTCATATGACTTTCCGAAGACCCAGAACAATGTTTGTTGCACAGTACATACTTACTAAACATCTGATGAATCAATAAAAAGGTGAACAGTTTCATTTGTGCATTTATGATTCTGATACCATAAGGCTTGACTTTGAATTTGCACTTAATAATACAAAATTGAGTTAAGTATTTATTCCAAATTACATACTAAACAGACAAGTAGGCTCCTCCAAAACTGACACAAAATGGGAAGGGGAACTTCTCATAATTAAATGTGCCCAATCTATATCCTCTTAGAGTGGAATACCACCTATCATTTCCCCTAAAAATCTCTGAGGGAAAATAGCAGGCTATTTGCCAAATTGCTTTTCAACCAACTTATGAATCTCCCATTTTGTGATTTATGCAGAGACCATAATTAATACTGTCTCTCTCACAGAGAATAATATTTAGCAAACTCAATATTAGGGGATGGCTTCTAAAAAGTTTTTCCTCTAGTAAGTAATTTTTTAAAGCCAGAAATGACAAAATGATGCTACTGCACACTCAAAAATAAATATTTTCTCTATGGAATATCTTACAACATAAGTTGTCTCAATAAACTCATTCGTCATCTACACATTTAAAAGAGTTTTAGTACAGATGTCAATCAAACTCCAAGAGACCTGCCACTTCTCATTAGCTTACCAACCTTGTATTTATACAAATTAAAATAATAAAATGCTCCAGTTGCTTATTGGTGTGTTTAATTAACTTAGTGCAGTAAATTTCTATAACTTACTACAGTTAACACTTCTAGGATTTCATCACTAGACTCTCCACACCATGAACTTGGGAGCCATCATTTACATTAATGAGAGTTACTAACAAGCAGCATGGGAAAAATTAATTCTTTTGTAAGTCTTTTAAAAAGGTTTCCAATAATATAAACGAGTAGGACTCAAAATTCTAGGCATTATTAACATCAATATTTGCTCTAAAGGAAATAAGGAGAATTACTGCTATAAATTTAAAACCAATCAAGAACCAGTATATGGAAATGATATGAATTATGAGAAAAAGTAACCACCCGCATCAACCCTGTATTAACAGTGAGAAAGAAAGAAGGAGCTGTAAATGAAGAAACATGTATTCTAGGCTTACATGAAGTAGTTGTAAAAGTAAAGAATGTTTTATAGTAATGAAGATTCTAAAAGGAACAGTGTAAAAGGATAGAGGCACTTTAAGAAAATTGTGAATAATCCGGATACAGAATAGAGGTAACCAAGAGATAATCTGTTTAATAATCTATATTATACAGAAACAATAGACATTTGCAGACCGCATACATATAAAAGCTCCTCAAGAGTCCAGTATATAACCAGGAGTGAGGTTGTAGAGAAAGGTTTGTGCAGATTTAACTGTATTGTCAAATTGTCCTCGGAAAAGAGATAAACGAACTGAAACTCTCACAAAGGATGAGAGCTCCTTTTCCTCTAAATGCTCACCAAATAAACCAACAGAATGTTTAGTTACTAAAACATTCTATTTTTGCCAGGTTTGTCTCTCTTCTGGTATTAATTTGCATTTTCCTGAGGCTGAGTTTTTTTTTCTAACATTATTAGACATTTTGAGCTTGCTCTTCTTAACATACTATGTTATATATAGTATGTAATATATACTATCTTCATATTTCTGTTGGATTGACTGTTCCTTTTCTAATTGATAATATAAAGGTTTTACTTATATATTCTAGATATTGACCCTTGGTTAATCTATGTGCTGGAAAATATCTTCTGATGGGGTGCCTGGATGGCTTAGTCGGTTAAGTGTCTGACTTCGGCCCAGGTCATGATCTTGCGGTTCCTGAGTTCAAGCCCCACATCGGGCTCTGTGCTGACAGCTCAGAGCCTAGAGCTTGGAGTCTTCTTTGGATTCTGTGCCTCCCCCTCTCTCTGCCCCTCCTCCACTCATGCGTGTGCTCTCTCTCGCTCTCTCTCTCTTTCAAAAATAAAAATACAAAAATTAAAAATAAAGAAAGTATCTTCTGATATGTAGCTTGCTTTTTCATCATCATATGTTTTCTTTTGTTTTAAACTAGCTTTTAAAAAATATTTCTTTATTTTTGAGAGAGAGAGAGAAAGAGAGAAAGAGAGCAAGCGAGCACAGGCAGGGGAGGGGCAGAGAGAGAGGGGGACAGAGGATTCAAAGCGGGCTCTGTGCTGACACCAGAGAGCACGATATGAGGCTCAAACTTACAAACCTCAAGATCATGACCTGAGCTGAAGTCGGACACTTAACCAACCGAGCCACCCAGTGCCCCCAAACTTTTTTTTTTTTTTTAAAGTTTATTTATTTTGGGAGAGACAGAGAAAGCACAAGTTGGGGAGGGGCAGAGTGAGGGAGAGAGAGAAGCCTGATTCAGGGCTTGGACTCACAAAACCACGAGATCATGACCTGAGCTGAAACCAGGTCAGAAGTTTCACCAACTGAGCCACCCAGGAACCCCTTAAACAAGTTTTTTAAAATGAAAAACAAATTTATGGATTTATCATAATATGGTCTGTATGTTTCTGTGATTTATTTAAGAGATCCTTTCCAAAGTGAAAGCTAAGGACTTTTCATCTTTTGTTTCTACTGGAATGAAATTTAAGATTAAAAAGTTCAGGTAGATGGGAAAGAAATCAATGCTGTGACTACTATGTGCATTTATTCAGTGTATAAATACTGACTAAATGATTATATGAAATCATATAAAATTACCTCTTTTATTCCTCACATTTCTTTAAAGCCATTATCTTCATTTTCAGATGAGTATGCTAAGGATGGTTAGGTGAAATAAACTGGTTTAAGGTGTGTTTGATGCTGAAATTCTTTCAAAAGACTGAAATGGGAAAGCTATAGTTTCTCCTTCCCTATGTTTAGAATACACAATTTTTACTATGTAAATATCAATATAGTTTACCCCTGTTGGATATATATAAAAGTGACTATACATTTAAGTCAAATTAGTCATATATTTATTACAACCAATCTGTGCTCCAAAACACTTTACAAAGATATACTGCTATGCTTTGAGTTCATGAATAAATGTATATTGATATTAACCACTTACAGCTAATCAACTTTGAGAGGAATTTGTATTTTTATATAGACTAAAGATCGAAATACAAACTCTTCTTACTCCTATCTCTGCTAAAAGAAAACTGTTGGGCAACTTAAAGTGCAGTCACTTACAAGGCTAGGGGAGGAGCCGGAAGCTCTGGTCAGTGGAAAGGAGCAATACCTCTTTTGTGCCAGTGTATATGTCCTCTTGCATCTAGCCTTAGCTGGAACATCTCTTAATTCTCTTCTAAACACAGAAGCTCAGATGTTTAGGGACCACTCCTCATGCTGGCCTTTGCTGGCTGTCCCCTGCTCAACCCCATTCTAATCTCTAATGTGGTTCCTACCATACTATGTAAGACCGTGTGCCCACTCACTGTCCATCCCTGATGCGCCTTCCTCAGTTGAATGATTTTACTTAATGCCAGCATCTTGAGCAGTAACCAATATGTACTAGTCCTCAATACGTGGTTTGGCCTTGCTGTAATGTAACCCTTTTATAATTTAGCTCTTGTGATTTAACTACATATGAATTAACTCATATCAAGTTTTCATTTCAAGGAATTAGAGAAGAAAAATACTATGAAAACCAACTGATTATTTAATCTAATTCAGAAGTTATGTTTGGTGATCTTATTAGTTATAAATTATCCTAGGGGAGAAGTATTAAAATATGGCAGTGAATAAAACTATCTGGTTAAAAAAATGACATAAATTTATTTTACAATGATACTATTATCCAGGACATAAATGTTATCCTTAGAAAACTGTCCAAAGAACTATTATCATGAGATGTTTTGGGAAGTTAAAATAAGCTTACATCTACCTAAAAATAATTTTCTTATTCTGTCCACATACTTATTTCTTCAGAAAAACAAAAGCATCCACAAATCACCAACTCCAAACTGTCTGGCTTGATATCATTATCCCTCATAACTTGCCTACCAAAAAAAAAAAAAAATCAAACATATAAAAATGAAATAAAAGAACAGTGGTACTTTCAATGTAACACCAACAAAATAAAGTCTTATTTATTACAGTAAATGGTTAATTCACATCAGAACCCAAAGCATATATGCTGTCACATGATACATATTGACAGACTCCAAAAAGTCAATCCATGGACTACCTAGAGAGCTCACTGATGCACTGTTGAGAAACACTGATTTCTCATATTCTAATAATTGGAACAATCTTTACCCCATGACACCATGACATAGTCCTCTATTAAACTAAATACATTATGCACCCCCACCAACTCCGCCAAGCATTACACTGAACCTCTATTCTGATTTCAGTACATTGCAAACGAGAAAAGCACTAAGTTCAAGTTGGGGTCACATGTCAGAGTCATCTGGTTTTCTTTTTTATCCCGCTGTCCTGTTACATTACTGTATTTTAATTTAGTTGGTTGCAGAAAGCTGAGATGACAATAATACTAGAGAAGACTTCCTCATCCAGATAATAACATCAGCACTATAAAAGCACACTTCATTAAAAACAACACACACAACTATCTGCTTCCAAGTGTCAGCAATGAAATAGCTGCACAATTACTTTAGATTCATTTCCCACATTTCCCTTCCCTCATGGAATGCATAATCTTCACAAGGTGTTCATTTCCTGTCTCACCCAGCAACCACCTTCTGCATTTTTATTTTGTTGATAGCTCCTGCTTAAATTTCCATGGGGATTCCTCATTCTAAAACACGCTTTTTGCTCTCGCTCCTGAACACAACCCTATCAGCACTGCTGCCGGTGCCTTGGGTTACAACAGGCACTGAAGTTAATAGCTTGCCGTGGTCCTAAGGGACCATATGAAATAATGATTGTCCTGGCCAGAGCATCTAGAGTTAAAACTATGGGTCTATGGTGTGGAGTGTCAGATTACCTAATAGCGTTTGCAACAACTGAACATCCCTTTTGCTCTCCTAATTCAAGAAATATTTATGGAGTGTCTGTCTGCACAATACAAGGCTCTCTGCAAGGCAGTGGAGGAAGTATGATGCCAAGTAAGATGCACCTTCTACACTAAAAACATCTCAGGTAAGACCAGGACGACTCTAGCACACCACTTGTATCACCGGGCTGTTGTTAAATGAAAAGAGTATACATAAATTTACTTCATTTCTGAGATACTACTGAGAGAGAACTGCCCATGGGATGAAGGAAGGCTATGAGAGCACACCAAACTGTGGGGAATCAAGAAAGAGTGTACGAGGAAAGTTTTAGATAAGAAGAGAAAGGTTTTATGTGCAATGTCAGGCATTCCAGATAAGCAGAACAGCAAAGCAAAGACTATCAAGGTGAAAAAAATGTAATATATATGGAAACCAACAGGTTGACTGAAGCACAGGTTATGAATTATGAGGGAGCTGGGATAAGACCAAACAAGCAAGTGGCAGGCCAGGCTGGAAACTAATTTGTTTGAACATGCTCTATTTTCCTTTTAAGAATAAGGGCTTTAGCCCTCACTAAACTGATAGCTTCTAAGATACGGACATTTGCTGGACTCATTAGTAGATATTAGGCACTAACCTCCCTACACAGAAGTAAAAGAGACAAGCCTTCAGACCTGCGAGCTTTTTTCCCCTGCACTGTGGGAAGCCTCATTAGTCCTTTGCACTGATTCCACTGACTGAAAGGTAATACACCTCGTGGCGTTATTATAAAAGAAAATCGAGTACTGTGCTACTGGGTTGCATTTTTAATTTTCTTTAACCTTTGCTTAGGCCTACCTTTCCTTTTAGCATCTACATTGAGTAAAAAAATTACATGGCTATGTGGAATTCCTGTTGCAAGGCTCAATGTATACAATATAGTAGTTGCAAGATTTTATTGAGAATCCTCTATGTGCCAGGCACTGTGCTTCATTTAATCCTCATAATAAGCTAGTGGCACAGGTACTACACCAAGCAAACCAAGACCCAGAGAGGACATTTCCACAGTTGCTCAGTTTTAAGAGGTGAAGCCCACGTAACTCCAATTAGTCCTTTGTATCACTGGAAGTAAGTCATTAAAAATAAAATCATTAGCACAAAAGATTAATCATTAGAAATAAAAACTGAAACAAAAGCCACCAAATTTAAGTAAATTGAGGCAGGGAGAAGGAGAGGCATTTTGCATTGCACCTTGTAGAGAAAAACAAATGTCAAGTGAACCAACTGACAAATGGACTTCAGTAATTAACATTTTTTTTAATGTTTATTTATTTTTGAGAGAGACAGAGACAGAGACAGAGTGCAAGGGAGGGAGGGGCAGAGAGAGAGGGAGCTACAGAATTCAAAGCAGGCTCCAGGCTCTGAGCTGTCAGCACAGAGCCCGATGCGGGGCTCGAACTTGTGAGGCATAAGATCAAGACCTGAGCCGAAGTCAGACGCTCACCAAAAACACCAGACACCCCAGTAATTAACATTTTCAATGAGAACTTAACATAGTGACTCTCCTTAACATATAGGAACCCACATCATGGCATTTTCACCAGAGAGATTTCCCTACATCAGGAAAAGGATTATTTCAGTCTAATGTACGGCCCCTTTTTGATAAACGCACTTCTTTCATCTCCTAAATGTTTGCTTAGAAGTACTACACTTATAGTCAGCATACCATCTTCTGGGCTTGCGTTCCTCAGGGGGCCATATCAAAGTGAATGCTTAGTTAATTTGTTACATGACCTCTCTTCATCTCTCAACCTGCTGCTCCATTTGTGAAATGAAGGGTTAAATTGTCTGATCTAATAATACTCCGGTCTTACTGGTTCTAAAACACAACAAATCTATAATTCTGCATGGACATAAACATATTTTTTTCCATCTGCGTTTTAGTTCCACAGTGTTCCCTTAGGTAGTTCTATCGGAGTTGGACTACAGACATATGGGCAAGTTTTCACACGAACAGGGATTTTTCATCCTTGGTCACATTCCTGTAATCAAGTGGAAAATCTGGAAGAATAATTTCATTCATTTCAGTAATATTAGTCGCCCTGAAAATTATTTGTTTGATTATACTGTTAAGTTACACAGCAAGGAAAAATTTTTTAAAAATACCAAAGTATTTGGTCCACCCACTGTCTCCAGTCATCACACTCACTGTTCAAATTTAAAGGTCTGAGGTCTAGGGTACTGAGTGCTCTAAATGCCAGCATCTGAGCAACAACCTATAATAAAATGAAGATGAAAGACTATAAAGAATGTTCTAATTTATAGGATAAACAGTAGAAGAGTTGAAAATGAAAGCCACAGCACTGAAGCCTAAGCATGATGTGAACATCTCCACTTCTGGAAGGAGGCCATCAGATTTAACTGGATGCCATGAAAGCAAACAGATGCTAATTTAGTGAAAACAGCAACCATTTCTGAGCTCTCTGCATTAAAACAGCTTGATTAACAAAGAGAAGCTGAGGATTTTTATAGGAAAGAGTCTATAATTCTTAATACAGGATGTGTCAGCAGGTGGTTAACTGTGCCTGAAGCAGGTAATAATAGAAATGAAGAGGGAGAAGTACAGCAGTCAGAAAATATTTATATTTTCAATATAAGCTTTATACCAATGAAAACACAGGTGCCAGTCTATTTCTATAGAGAATTTGCTTCTTTTCAAGCAATGTATCCTAACTGCTTCAAGGACACCATTAGAAAAATTCTCATTCATTTATTCAGCAAGTCAGTGTTGCTGAGCCAAAAAGTAGGCTGAATGGACACAGAGATAGGAAATCACTCAGCTCACTGTCACTCTTCAAATTCCTTTGTCTCTTCCTTCCTGGCAAAATGCAATCTAGTTATGATGGGGCTGGGGGGTTCCATAAACATATAGACATGCCAAGGTGTCTGCAAGAAAAAGAAAAGACTCCAGTCACAGGACTGGAACCTGTCTGACCAGTCCCTTTATATATAAGTATATATGACTGCCTTACGCATTCACTCACAGGAAAGGTGTTAGATCATTAAAACAGACCATTCCTTCTCTCATGAGCATCAGGTCCACCCACATGCAATGACTATGATCTGGGCCCAATATTATCTGTTTTGGGGCACATCACAATTTCTTTATACTCTAAAATCTCTGTCTCTAAAAGAAATCAAAACCAGCCAGGTAAAAAAGGCAATGCCTAGAGTTTTAGCCAAGATCTTCCAGAGGGATAAACATTAGAACAAAACAATCAAGGAAATGGGAAAAGCAGCATTAACATGTCTCTAAGGTTCCAATAATTCCATTACAGAAAAATAGTTAATCATCTTTTAGAGATACATTAAAGCCTTGTCATGGACAAGTCAGGAAGTTTCAAAAGTACCTGCCAATTATACCACTCCTTCTGAGAATAAAACAAAAAACTGAAGACATTTTTTGAGGGCTTGAAAAAGCCATATGCTCTGACCAGCTATGTCCTAACTCAATGATTGTTTCAGGAATCCATTCGGAATGTATCATCTAGCAGACAAGTAAGCAGCAAAATAACAATGACTAACACATTTCATTTCAAAACCTACTTTTCAGTTCTCAGTGAAAGGAGAAATAAAGGGTAAAAGAACATTGTGGCTGGACTCTGGTTACATTCCTTCGTGTTTTGTGGTCTGAGCCTCAAAAGGAATGCAGCAAAGATTTCAGAGTTTCCCTCTACAGTGTGCATGAAGGTGCACAATAATAGCTTAGGCATCAGTCCAAACCTGTGTTTCAAACAGACCAAAGGAAAGAACTAGTCTCTCCCCACCCACCCAGCAAAACTGGCTAAATAGGATTCCGAACTCCACTATCTCACGTGCCAATAGGCAGAGAAGGCAGATAATCGGGGCAAAGAGGCTGAGGATTCCTGGGCTGATTACAAGCATAATATACCCAATGAGCCATTCAATTCCTATTTTCCATCTCCCATGAAGACCTGATTCCACCTAATAACCTGGGAAGGTTTACATCAACACTGATACACTCGGGAGAAAAACCCAGGCCAATCTGCTCTTCAGTGATCCAGGCTAAGAATAACTGAGAGGTTGATCCAATTAACAAGCATAATCAATACATTTACTTTTATTTATATGTTATTTGTATATCTATGTTGTTTCAAAAAGGATATGAAGTTTTTCTAAAGTGTATAAAGTCACCTAAAATATTTGATAGTTTATAAAATCTGAGACAGCCAGATAAATGCTCTCAATCATAATATGGCATGCCATTAATTGTAAGATGCATCTCATTTTTAGCAACATCAAAATGTCAAAAATATTTACATTAGAATTAATAAAATACAATATATGTTTCTGTAAAGAGGGAAGATAGAGGTGAAATACAAAATTAGGTCAAAAAAAATGCAATTTCTATGGTTCTTGTGGCTTCCAAAGAAATGGGTAACACAATCACTTAAATCTAGCTCACCTTCCCAAATAACTTAGGAAAATAAATTAACTGACAGACAAATCATTGCTACTTCTCACACTGGGGCATACTACTTGGAGTTGCCCACATGTTAAGCTGCTCCTTCACAAATTAAAGTGTGTAGCTGATCTGGAGAAAGAATATCATTTAGAGGGACACCCTTCCTTCAAGCTCCCAAAGTGCTTTTCCTACATAACTAATATTTTAAATCAGATCACCATGTACATATTTGGTAAAAACCTAGAGATGTTTAATTTGTTTAAGATGGAACCTAGGAAAGGTTGGGAGGGATGACCATGCTCAAAACTACAAGGTGATCTTACGTATTCACGCTTAATTAAAATCATGGGTCTCTTTATCGCTTATTAGTTAAGTGTTTCACGATTAAACAAATGGAATAATGTCAACAAAAATGGGGGAGTAGGTAGATCTAAGGACTTGTTCCTCCAGAGAAATATCTTTTTTTTTTAAAAGGAAAAACTGTTAGAATCAACTTTACTAAAACTCTGGAAAAAGTCAAGAGTGTACAACAACAGGCTGAACAATGAGTCAAGGAAAAGGAAAATCAAAATCAAAATCAAGAGGAAAGCTTCATGGAATTTCTACTTATACCGTTCCTACTCCCTCCCCAACTGAGCAGTGGTGAAAACAGCAGCCTGCTAGTCTGGGGCCTTGATCCCCAGTGCAAAGGGAGCCAAGCAGATTTTATTCTAAAAAGCTTTATGTTTGTTTGTCCTATCTTGTCTGGGGCTACTTGAAGTACTAGTGCAAGGCACTTGCCTTGTTTTGCCTAGTCAGAACTACTCACTCAGAGGTGAGAGACAGAGGACATTGTTCAAGATGCCAGGCAAATCCCACAGCCTCCTTGTGCAAAAGATCAAGGCTGAGACATGCAACAGATTGTCTAAAGCCTGGAAGGTAAAGCTGGGGAGAGTTTCTGCAAGAAATTAGTGTTTTCAAAAGTGCCCAAATGTACTAGGGAAGACGGAAGATACATACCAACCCAGAATAGGATGCATACTCAAAAAAAAAAACCTGAGAAGATCCCAGGCTTTTACCTCTGGCTGATCATTAGGCTCACTGCAAACAAGAAGCAAAGGCTAAGGCCTTGATGTTAAAAAGAAAGGACATCAATTAATTATTTCAAGACTGAATTTAAATTTACACATGGGATAGTATCTTGTTTCAATTTTTGTGTAATTTCTTTTTTGTTAAATAAAGGTCATGAATTTAATTTATATTCTGAGTTATACATAATGAAAGCATCATAGCTTTGCATTAAATAATGATAAACCATGCTATGTAGAATGGCAATACTCAATAAAGTTCCTTTGATTTCTTCATCTTCCCATTAAAAAAAATACCAGCACTGAAAATAAAAAATGTTAGAAAGTGTATGTTATATTGTGTTCCACCTGACAAAGATTCTATTTTAAGAAATGAAAAAAATAAAAGTTATTCCTAAACTTTGGGGGAAAAAAAGAAAAAAAGAAAAGAAAGGACATCAAACAAACTCAAAGCTGTACAAAGAAATAAAGATCACTAGTAAAGATAACTGCATAGGTAAATTAAAAAAAGGCAGTATTATGGGCACACAATGTATAAAGATATCATTTGTGACAATAACAACAGAAAGATGGAAGGACAGAGGTATAGAAGAACGGAGTTTCTGTATGCTATTAAAGCCAAGCTGGTATCAATTCAAACTAGACTGTTATAAATATAGGATATTAACCATAATCCCCAGAATAATGAATAAGAAAATATCTTCAAAATATACTGAAAAGGAAATGGTCTACTAAATAAAAAATGTATACTGAATCAAAATGGTATACCCAAAAAGGGGGGAGTGAGCAATGGAAAAAATGAAGCACAAAAAAGCAGAAGAAATACGGAAAACAAACAGCAATACGAACAATTATATTAAACATAAATAGATTATAAACTCTCCAATCAAAAGGCAGAGATTTGCAGAATGGATTAAAAAAATGATCCAACTATATGTTGCTTATAAGAGATTCATTATAGGTCCAAAGACACAAATACAGGTTCAAAGTGAAAAGATGTTCCATGCCAATAGTAACCAAAAGAAAGCTGGTTAGCAGAAAAACCATTAGCAGAAAAAAACAATCTTTAGGTCAAAATTTTTACAAAAAGCAAAAAAGGTCAATATATACCAACGAAACAGCTAATTCATCAAGAAGAAATAACAACTAAAAACAGAAGCACCAAACAACAGAGTTCCAAAATATATGAGGCAAACATTGACAGATCTGAAGAGAGAAACAGGTCTACAATAATAGTTCAAGAGTTTAATACTCCACTTTCAATAACAGAACAATTTCTAGACAGAAGATCAATAAGGATATAGAGGATCTGACAATACTATAAAACTAACTAGACCTAATATATATGGAACAATCCATCTAATAACAGTACAACACACATTATTCTCAAATACATGTGGAATGTTCTTTAGGATAGACCATATGTTAGGCCACAAAACAAGTCTTAAAAATGTTAAAATACTGAAATCATACAAATTATTTTTCTACCACAGTGGAATGAAACTAAATATTAATAATGGAAGGAAAACTAGAAAATTCACATATATATGAAAATTAAACTCTCTTAAGGAACCAATAGATCAATGAAGAAATCATAAGGTAAATTTGTACTTTGAGATGAATGAAAAGAAAAACAACATACTAAATTAATAGAATGTGGAAATTTATAGATTTAAACACTGACATTAAAAAGGATCTTACATCGATAACCTAACTTCATACCTAAAGAAACAGAAAACAAACCCAAAGCTAACAGAATGAAGAAAATAATAAAGATTAGAGTGGAGATAAAATAGAGAACAGAAAAGCAGTAGAGAGAATCCATGAAACCAAAAGTCAGTTCTTTGAAAAGATCAAATTGACAAACTTTTAGGTAAACTAAGGGAAAAAAAGACTAAAGACACAAATATCTGAAATCAGAAATGAAAATGGAGACATTATTAAAGACTGCAGAAATGAAAAGGATTATAAGAAATTACTATGAACTGTACACCAACAAATTAGATAGCCTACATGTTTCTATTCCTAGAAACACACAAATGATCTAAACTGACTAAGGATTTATAGAAAATATGAACAGACCTATAACAAGTAAAGACATTGAATCAGTAATCAAAAACCTCCCAAAAAAGAAAAGTCCAGGACCAGATGGCGCCATGGGTTAATTCTAACAAACATTAAAGGAAGAATTAACAGTAATCCTCAAACTCTTCCAAAACACGGAAGAGAAGGGAACTCTTCCTAATGCATTCTATGAGGCCACTATTACCCTGATACAAAAGCCAGACAAAGTCATCATAAGAAAACTATAGACCAATTTCCCTCATGAATACAGATGCATAACTTCTCAATGAAATACTAGGAAATTGAATCCAACAGCTTATTAAAAGGACTTTCCTGCAGAAATAGAAAAGATAATCTCAAATTGATAGGGAATTACAAGGGGCCCTCAATAGCCATAGCAATATTGAAAAATAAGAATAAAGTTGGAGGATTCACACTTGTCAATTTCAACTTATTATGGTACTGGCAAAAGAACAGACAAATAGACTAATGGACCAACTGAGAGTCCAGAAATAATCTATGGCTAAGTAACTTTCAAAAAGCGTGCCAAGGCCATTCAATGAGGAAATAATAGTCTCTTGAACACATGGTGCAGAGACAACTGTATATCCACATGAAAAAGAATGGAGTTGGACCCTTCAAACCATATACAAAAATTAACTCGAAATGGGTCAAAGACCTAAATATAAGAGATAAAATGATAAAGCTTTACCAAAAAGGGGGGTAAATCTTCACAACCTTGGGTTTGGCAATAGATTTTTAGATGCCAGAAGCACTAGAAACAACAAAAAAGAGACAAATTAGGCCCAATCAAAACTTAAAACTTTTGTGCATCGGACTTATATGGTCAATTAATTAATCTATGACAAAGTGGCAAGAATATATAATGGGAAAAAGACAGTCTCTTCAGTAAGTGGTGTTGGGACAACTGGACAGTTACATGCAAAAGAATGAAACTAAACCACTTTCTTATACCATGTACAAATATAAACTCAAAATGGATTAAAGAGTGAGACCTGAAACCATAACACTCACAGATAAAAACACAGGTAGCAATCTCTTTGGTATTAGCCATAGGAACATTTTTTGAGATATGTCTCCTAAAGCAAGGGAAACAAAAGCAAAACGAAACTACTGGGACTACACCAAAATAAAAAGTAAACCATCAACAAAACCTAGAAGTAAACCATCAACAAAAAGGCAGTCTACTGAATGGGAGAAGATATTTGCAAGTAACATATCTGATAAAGGGTTACTATCTAAAAAATATAAAGAACTTCTACAACTCAACAGCAAAAACCACTGGATGTTTCCTCAAAGAAAACAAAAATATCAATTTGAAAGATCTATGCACACCTGTGTTTACTGCAGCATTATTTACAATAGCCAAATTATGGAAGCAACCCAAGTGTCCATGGTAGATGAAGGGATAAAGTAGATGTGGTGTGTGTGTGTGTATATATATATATATATATATATATATATATAAAACAGAATATTGTAAAAAAACAGCTGTAAAAAAGAATGAGATCTTGCCATTTGCAACAACATGGATGGGCCTATAGGATACAGTGTTAAGTGAAATAAGTCAGAGAAAGACAAATACTACATGATTTCACTGATATGTGGAATTTAAGAAACAAATTAACAAACAAAAAAAGACTAACAAAAAACAGACTCTTAAATACAGAGAACAAACTGGCGGTTGTTGTGAGAGGGGAGGTGAAGGAAGGGCTAAGTAGATAAAGGGGATTAAGAGCATACTTATCTTGAGTACTGAGAAATGTATAGAATTGTTGAATCGTTATATTGTACACCTGAAACTTACATAACACTGTTATGTTAGTTATACTTCAATAAAAATAATTAAAAATACAAGTAAAGGGCCTGGGTGGCTCCATTAGTTGAATGTCTGACTCTTGATTTCAGCTCAGGTCATGATCCCAGAGTTGTGGGATCAAGCCCTGGATCGGGTTCCGTGCTGAGTGTGGAGTCTGCTTAAGATTCTCTTCCTCTGCCCTTTTCCCTCGCTTGTACTTTATCTCTCTCTCTCTCTCTCTCTCTGTAAATGTATAAAGAAATTTACAGATTAAAACAATTTTTTTAAATAAAAGGCACTGATTTAAACTACATAGGTGTTCCCTCCCCTCTACTGAGAAACTGAGGGTCACGGTTTCACCAGATATCATATTAAATTCTTCCATTTGGTGCCTACCTTTTCTACCTTTCCTCTTGCAGTTTCCTATATACAGTGGAGGGTATTGCATTTTTTCATGTCTATGAACACGAAAGTCTCCCAACCTCGAACAGTCATTCTCAACCCTGACTGCACATTAAAGCCACTTCAGGAGGTTACAAAAAAAAAATACCTCATGTCTGGGCCCTATTAACTAAATCAGAATTTCTGGGGAAGAAGCCAGAAATGTGGGGGTCAGGAGCTCATTTGTAAAGGCTTCCTAGATGACAACAGTGCACAGCCAGTGTTGAGAATAACTTCCCTAGAACCATCTATCTGCACTTCTCCTTAGCCAAGTGCAGTGTTTTCTAAACTCCAATCACTCATATATGAGGTCTGGAAAGTTGTGTTTTTCTAGAAATGTAGCCAAGTGCATTTGAATTTCATGTTGATAAGCAAAACGTGGTTTATAGGCTCATCTTATCTTTTAATGTCCGTATGTCTCCAGTGAGATCTTGTTTTTCCCTTATACTACTTGTTTCGCTGTCTCCTCTTTCTGAATCAGTTATGCATTTCCCAGTTGTCTCAAGGCCTAGAACTTTCGCCTGTACTTTTCTTCCCCATTGTTCAGTGGCCCATTTAATTTCTGCTCGTACCTTGATTCTTTCCTTCCGTCAGCTTTCCTAGATCTTAATGAACACTTCCTTCTCTAGGGATTTCATGAGACTTAGGAGACTTAGATGGCTGATTTGTAAACCTTTCTTTTTTTTTCCTACTACACGCACTTAAGGAAATACATTTCCCTCTGGGCACAGATTTAGCTGCACCTTACAAGCTTTCATATGCTATATTCTGTTATCGTTCAGTTAAAAAATAATTTCAAACTTCCTTTATAGCTTCTGTTTTGACCTATAAGTTTTACAGAAGCACACTGTTATTTTTTTTAAGATTTTTTAATGTTTATATTTGAGAAAGAGAGAGGGAGAGTGTGTGTGCGAGCGAGAGCAAGCAGGGGAGGGGCAGAGAGAGAGGGAGACACAGAATCCGAAGCAGGCTCCAGGCTCCGGGCTGTCAGCACAGAGCCCGACGCGGGGCTCAAACCCACGAACCGTGAGATCATGACCTGAGCCGAAGTCGGATGCTCCACTGACTGAGCCACCCAGGCATCCAGAAGTACATGGTTTTTAACACCCACACATTTGGGGATTTTATTATTGATTTCTAGTAAATTCCACTGTGGTCAGTAAACATACTGTAAATTATTTAAATCTCTTGAAATTTGTTAAGGCTCAGCATAATCAATTTTGGTAAATGTTTCATGTGTACCTAAAAAAGAATGTATATCTTACAGCTGTTGGTACAATATTCTCCAGCCATAACTAAAGTCTAGTTTATCGCACTGTTCAAGTCTTTTAGATTCTGACTGTTTTATCTGCTTCCTACATAATTAATAAAAAGAAATATAAAGTCCTCTGTTATAATTGTGGATTTCCTTGAAATTCTGTGCATTTCTGTCTATATGTTTGAAGTCATGCTTTTAGGGATGTGTGCGTGTGTGTGTGTGTCTGTGTGTGTATAACTGACAGTATCAAAATATCTAACTTATTTAAATTGCCTTAAACTTCATTTTGTCTGATACTAGTGTAGCTACCTTAGCTGTCGTATGGGTAATATTTGTATAACATGTCTTTATTCACTCTTCTATCTTCAGTATTTCTGTGTCTTTATATTTGAGGTGTGCCCTGCAACAAACAGGTAGGTGTAGCCTTTTTATTCGGCCTGACAATCTTTATTTTTAAGTAGTACCTTAATAACATTTACTGTAACTGCAGAATTTAAGTTTGGGTTCATAAGAACAAATTTACTATCTGTCTTCTGTTTGTTCCACTTGTTTAATGTTCATTTTCCTTTCTTTTCTTGCCTTGTTTTGGATTAATCAAGTACTGAATTCAAAAAATTTTCTATTTGTATCCTCTATTAATTTTTTGCCTGCACAAAACCATTCTTTTAGTGGTTATGAGGTTATGACATGCATCCTTGATTTATTAGCCCTCTATAAAGTAGGATTTTTTTAATAAACTTTTTTTAATGTTTATTTAATTTTGAAGGAGAGAGAGAGTATGACCGGGGAAGGGGCAGAGAGAGGGAGACACAGAATCCGAAGCAGGCTCCAGGCTCCGAGCTGTCAGCACAAAGCCCAACGCGGTGCTTGAACTAACGACCTGTGAGATCATGACCTGAGCTGAAGTCGGATGTTTAACTGACTGAGCCACCCAGGCGCCCCTATAAAGTAGGATCTTTACCCTACTTTAAAATTTTAGAAAACTTTAACTCCCTTTCCACTTCCCAACCTTTGTGTTTGTCATGCATAATTCCACATATATTTTATATGTATGTATTTCATATTTTATGACACTATTTGTTTTTTTTATTAAAAAATTTTTTTTAATTTTTTTTATTTATTATTGAGCCAGAGAGAAACAGAGCACGAGTGGCGGAGGGGCAGAGAGAGAGAGGGAGACACAGAATCTGAAGCAGGCTCCAGGCTCTGAGCTGTCAGCACAGAGCCTGACGTGGGGCTCGAACCCACAAACTGTAAGATCCCTGAGCCAAAGTCGGACGCTTAACCGATTGAGCCACCCAGGTGCCCCCTACTATTTATTTTGTAATCAAAATTAATTTAGATATACTCACACTTACTCTTTCTGTTGTCTTTGTTGCTTCCCACATTTCCGTGTTTCTGTGCTATGTTTATTTTTATTCTGACTTTAGTACCTATATTTCCCTTAGCACAGGTCTACTGGGATGCATTTTCTCAATTTTGATGGTCTGAAACGTCTTTTATTTTCCCTTTATTTTTGAAGGATATATTGACCAACTATAGAATTCTAAGCTGGCAGTGTTGTTTTATAGTACTTAAAAATTTAAAAAAAATTTTTTTAATGTTTATTTTTGAGAGAGAGAGAGAGAGAGAGAGAGAGACAGAGACAGAACATGAGCAGGGGAGGGACAGAGAAAGATAGGGAGACACAGAATCTGAAGCAGGCTCCAGGCTCTGAACTGTCAGCACAGAGCCCAACGTGGGGTTTGAACCCTCGAGCAATGAGATTATGACCTGAACCGAAGTCAGATGCCTAACCAACTGAGCCACGCAGGCAACCCTGTTTTACAGTACTATTAAAATGTCCTTGCATCACTTTTATGGTTCCTAAAGATTCTACTGAGAAATTAGCTTTCAGTTTTATTGTTGCTCTTTTGATGCTAATTTGCCTTTTATTACTAGCTACTTTTAATATTTTCACTTTGTCTTTGGTTTTCAGCTGTTTTAATATAATTTCCCTAAGTATGTTTGCTTTATACTTATTATGGGTTGCAGTTAATGCTTCTAGAATTTGTAGCTTGGTAGGTTTTGTCAAACTTGAAAACTTCTGTCATTACCTCTTAAACATTGCATTTATTACCATATGTGCTTTCTTTTCCCCCTCAGTGAACCCAGTTATATTTATTGTATGTATATGCCGTTTTTGTCCTTTTTTATTGGGTCCTACGTCAGTTGAGCACTTTTCTATATAATCCATCTTTTTTTTTTTTTCTTCACGCTTTGGTCAGGATATTTTCTACTGACCTACTTCCAGTTCACTAATCCACTTTTCAGACATGGACAACCTGCTGCTTTCCTTGCTTGTCTGACAAATCTTCAGTCATTTCACTTGTTGACTAGCAAGCAACAGGAACTACATAAGTAAATGCAGAGTATATAATACTTGTTCTCACAAAAGCAAATTAAACGAGTCAATCTTGCTGTCATTATCAATTTTAAGAAGTGTAGGATTTATTATAATCTAAATGAATAACCACATTCTATTTAAAAGAAATGAAGCACTGCGGCACCTGGGTGGGTCAGTCACTTAAGCGTCCGACTTTGGTTCAGGTCATGATCTCATTGCTCAGGAGTTTGAGTCCTGCAATCGGGCTCTGTGCCGACAGCTCAGAGCCTGGAGCCGGCTTCAGATTCTGTGTCTCCCTCTCTCTCTGCCCCTCCCCTGCTCGTGCTCTGTCTCTGTCTGCCGGTCTCTCTCTCAAAGATAAAAAAAATAAAACATTAAAAAACTTTTTTTAAATGAAGCACTTTACCAAGGATATACAAAAAAATCACTACAATCTGGGTCACATTTTATATTTGTAATATATTTCATGTTTCAAACTGGCTTATATTAAAAGTATATAAAAAAGATACTTACTCTCTCTCCTTTTCAGTCAGTTTGTCATTGATATTATCTTTGATTGTTGATCTAGATCCCTTATGAATTATAGGGTATCTTAGGGGCACTTGTAGGAAAAAGGAAATCATGGAGACCAAATGTGCAGTGTAACCAAGGGCAACAGCAATACTTCCATCATCTTTTGCTGTAAATTCAAAAGCAGAAGAAAAGAAAATAACTATTTACCTTATAAATGTAGCTATAAGATCATATTAAATCAATTTCAAGAGATTTTATAAGAAATAACCAGTAAATAAAACATTAATCATATCTAATTATGATATATGAATTTTATAAAAATCTAAACATATTAACAAGACTTGAAATTTCCTCTATTATATTTAAAACTACCACCCAATAATTATTGTGATGAGATTGATATTTCATGTATATCTTAAGAGTTCTTAATACACTCAAATATCCATTACTTTTCCTGGCATTTTTAAAGACAGAAATAATACCTGGTCTGTTATATGATGTGAAAATTAGTTTCGAGGTTCAATCATAGTGCACTATATGAGCATTGTACATTTTATTCATTAACAACTTTATAAGCAATATAGCTGTACTGTTGTACTTTTGTACAAATTATTAAGTCTAAGGTGAAGTGCAAGAGCACAATGCACCCTTAGGGGGTATTTTCTCACTATCTACAAGACAGTGTTACATAAATAAGACTATGAAGTTTGAAGCAGGATGGATAGGGAGGAAAAATATTTTAAACAGGAAAGTAAAAGGCCAAAAACCACAGTTTATATCTTATTTATGCAATTTAGGTGGAAGCAACTGTTGGAGGAAAAATGTATGTACTCCACAGTCAAACACAAGCATCTATCTTTTAAGAAGTCACAGATAGGGGTGCCTGGGTGGCCCAGTCTAAGTTAAGTGTCCGATTCTTGTTTTCGGCTCAGGTCATGATCTCATGGTTTGTGAGTTTGAGCCCCTGCACTGTCAGTGCAGAGCCTGCTTGGGATCCTCTCTCTCCCCCTCTCTCTCTCTGCCCTTCCCCCCCTTCTCTCGTACACACCCGTGTTCTCTTTCTCAAAAGAAAATGAACTTTAAAAAAAAGTCATAGATAATTACATTATTTAAAACATTTATTTATTTATTCTTAAACTTAGCTCTTTTATTTTGATTTTTTTTAATGTTTATATTTTAGTTTTGACAGAGACAGAGCATGAGAAGTCGAGGGGCAGAGAAAGAGAGGGAGACACAGAATCCGAAGCAAGATCCAGGCTCTGAGCTACCAGCACAGAGCCCGATGTGGGGCTTGAACCCATGAACCGCGAGATCATGACCTGTGCCAAAGTCAGACGCTTAACCAACTGAGCCACCCAGGCACCCCAAAACATTTATTTATTTTTGAGAGACAGAGACAGAGTGTAAAGGGGGCGGGGGGGGGTGCAGAGAGAGAGAGGGAGACATAGAATCTAAGCAGAGTCCAGGCTCTGAGCTGTCAGCCAGAGCCCGATGCGGGACTCGAACCCATGAACTGTGAGATCATGACCTGAGCTAAAGTCGGACGCTCAACTGACTGAGCCACCCAGGCGCCCCAACATTTTTAACTCACCATCTAGACTCTGCTACTACCTACCAAGGATAATAATCATCAGGTACTCAGAACAGAGTAATTAAACAAAACGTTTTAAGTTTGCCCCAGGAGGAAGAAAAAAGTAACTGTTTGGTATATAGTCTTCCCAAAATACTTTGAAAAGTTCATGCACACGCGCACACACACACACACACACTCTAAAAGATTTAACACATAATCTAGAATATCTCTAGCTAGAGAAAGGCTGAAATAATTGAGATGACCTTGGCCTGATTTCTAAGGGTATCTTTAACTTCAATTATTAGTAGTGTTTTTCACATTCTTTTTATACTTAGTTATTAAGTACTACCTTCCTGCTGTAGGAATGTCACTATAGTCATCTATTCTTCACTTCATTCTTCACCACTGACTACCACAGCAGATTCTTGGTTTCTTTTTGATTATACTATAAAAACAGGTAACTTTCATTGTGTACTTTCTTCTGCAAGGAACTGACTATAGTACTTTATTTATGACAGTCATTAATTCATCAACAATTGCAAAACCGGGTACCTTTTAATACACTATTTCGTTCATTTCACAGATGAAGAATTTAAAGGTCAAAGAAGTTAAGGAATCTATCTGAAGTAATACAGTAATACAATATAGGCTGGCCTGACACCAGTGCCTCTGTCTTTAAGCACTCCACCATACTGTCTCAGAAGTTTACTGTGGACCATACAACAATTTAACTTGGGAACCTAGAATGTACCAAGCATATGACACACATGTATCATCTTAGTTTCTTCACACTTCTCTTGTAAGGGCAAAGAACACAGAGTTCTCGGTGACTTGTAAAGTACTTGACTGAGAATGGGCTTCTCAACTAATATTTGATGTTCTCTCAAATCAAACTGATGAAAAAAAAATGAACCAGCATTCATTTCAACTGACTCAGTCATGCCCTAACTGACTAGAATCCTAACTGTTCTTAGAGACCATGTCCTCTTGCCCCAGTCCCACGCAAGTACCGTGAGTCCTGTAACCCTTTATTTCTGCTGAAATCTGTATGCCACAGTACCTTAGAGACTAAAGTTACATTAGATTACATTGTAAATTCACCACATTACAATTTAATCACCATATAATATCAGAGCTAGGAGAAACCTCAGAAATCACTGAATCTGATGCTATCAATTTAGAGATGAGAAAAAATGTAATTCAGATTGTATAAGTGACTTGACAGGAGTCATACAGGTAAAACCCATGAGTGATAAAATAAGAGGGAGAATTGTATATACCCCCCCTGCCCCTAAAATATCTGTCCCTGGAGTCATAGCTGGGACACTGAATTCTATCAGAAGTCACTGAATCCTGTGCCTCCGCTTTCTGTAAAGGGCAGGGCTTATCGAATTTAAAATATTCTTATCAGTAAAAGGACTTGGTCTTTAAGAACTTACTTCTGAAGTGAGAGATGAGGAAGCAGACAACTTACAGTAATAAAGTATAATACTACACTATTTGGACTTTTTTATAGGTGCTTTACACTAAGCTTTTCCTTTCCTATGAGGCCAGACAAAAAAGAATTTGCAAACTCTAGAAAACAGCAGCAGGCCTCTTAATCAGCCTTCCAAACAGGTCAAATGCAAACTATGAATGCTTAAAAAGCCTATCCAATGCTAAACACACAAGCATTTACATTTTTCCATATTACTGAAAGGTTAATTGTATTTGCAAATTTTGAGACCACAGCCACATATCCATTAAAAGAACAAAGGCTAGTCTTCTAACATCACCTCTCTTCAATGATCAAAACAATTTTGCTTAAATTTAAAGATAAAAAGGCATCTCTATGAGAAGCCCACGCAGGCAAACCAAAATCCAAAGTGAAACAGCAAAAGCCGAAAACTCGATAAAATTGGAAATCAGCTTTGATTCTGGTTATTCACACTCACCATTGTTTCCACCACAAGCCTCCCCGCTCCACCTATTAAAAACCCTGGGTTGTTTCCATTCCAGGCCACAGTGCTCAGTCACAGCCTCACTGTTAAACACCATGGTGTTGGATTTCCAATATTGAAGCTTTATATTAAAAAGCATTTTAAAAGGACCACGGGTGAGGCATTACAGGGCCCAAGGGTATTCCAATACTCTCAAAAGGAAAACCACCTCCTGGTAGGGAAGTCACTTTCATCACCCCAAGACCACTGAACCTCCAGTGGGAAAATGTGAGCTCATGTGGTTAATTATGGCTATTGCTGGCCATGAACCTCAGATGTCGCTTTCTGTTGCCAATCACTTTAGCTAAAAAACCAAAAGGTTTAAGGTTTCCAGCATTCCAAGATCTAAAAGACTTTTTACCTGCCAAAGCCAAAACCTGGCTCTCTGGGGTGTGCTTTTCCAGTAAGCATTAATGACGTCCCTAACACCTAATGCAGAGCAGAGGTTTGTGTTCCTTATGCTGCTCTCGGGGTTAGAAAGGTTACAGATGATAGGCTTGCTGGGGAGGCGGAGTTGGACGGGGAATGGAAGGATTCAGAGAGAACAGGAATAAACTGTAGGACTCAGGTGTGTGAAAAAGATCTTAATTTAAACAATGTTTTCAGGGGCTTAAAAACAAAACAAAAATCTGCGGTTTCCTCATAATAATAATTTCTGATTTGTTTTTCAAATGTAAGTAGTTATTCAGAGCAGCAGTTTTGTGTAATTTTTGTGATAATAAATACCATCAACCCACAATGGCCACGGCATATTATAAATTGATTCAAATGCCCCTTTGACTTATATGTTGGACAAACTATTAATATTCAAATGCATCCAAGTACAATAAGTGATCTAAAAGCTCTTACCATCCTGCCTTCCCAATCACTGAGGCAGCTGATTTGTTAAGGAACCAAGCACTCACTGATCCAGACAGGACAAAATATTTAAGACTCTAATCACTGCCACAGCATCTATGGAATCATTCCATGTTCTCAATGAGACATGTTTGACATATGGTCTCTCCTTTCCAAGAAATCATGCCTGCATAAAGGAATACAGACACAGAAGGAAATCTGGGTCTCATTACCACAAAAGGCTCTCGTGTTATGGATTACTTAAAAACACACACAAACAATTTTTTTTTTTTTTTTTACGAGAAATGTCTCAGTCAATGGTACTCAAATGAATACCCTTCACCAGACAACTTTCTCCCGCGGTGTCCAGGCCACTTTGGCATACTCTAACAGTAACTTACCCATATAGAAAAGCACAATAACAGTTGAGCCAATACAGCAGAGTTTCCCAAACAGTGTCAACCCAGGCAATGTAAAGTCTATCCCACCAAAGTCTCACAAATATCACAGAATAACCGTTTGGAGTTCCTTATGAGAGAATAACCAAGAATGCAGCTGTTGTACGGCACTAAAACGTTGTCAGAAGTTGGGAAGAGGTTGTTATTCAAAACAAGGACAAAAACAGCATCATGACAGGAATAATATGGACCCAAAAACGAGGCTGACCAGGAATGACTTTAGCTCTACCACTGGCTAGTATGAGTCTTTGGAAAAATTAACGATCTCTCTGAGCCTCAGTTTTCTTGTCTTGAAAAAAAAAATTGTGTGTAATTCTTTCCTTCACAGAAGGAATTCATTCTCACAGTTGTGAAAATTAAATAAACAAGAAGCACCATGTATGATGTTCCATGTTACCATATTTCTCTCCTAGCCCAATCTAAAATGTCCTCCTACCCTTCTCTCACCAGGGGAATACTATTTCATCTTTTAAGACACCTCAGGCACCATCTTCCCTGTAAAGGTTTTCCTGATCCCCTCCTGATGGCACTGAGTATTTCTACTTCTTTGAATCTTCTATACCTGGTATAAACTTCAAAGTGCCTGTCACAGAGTATGAAATCAGTAAATATGTCTTGATGGCTTTGATTACAAGTTTAATGGCCTCACCTGGACTGAAAGCCCACTGAGGTAGGATCAATGTCCTACTCATCTTTGCATACTCTCAGCACCTGGCGCAGCGGGTGACACAACACAAGACATTCAGTGAACTGAGGATATGGAAGTACCTTGCAGAATGCTAACGTAAGATTTTAAAGTCCAACACTACCATATGTGCTTCTTAACATTTCTGACTGTGAGGTGTCACAGGGAGTGAACAGGGCCTTAGAGTAAAATTACACATGTTTCATTTTATCTCCCATTTCATTTTCAGCAAACTGCACTAAAAAGCTAAACTAATTATTTAAAGGCTAGGAAAAATATATTCAGCTTGTGGGACATACTAAGAAGAGAGAGCTAACAAAAGCTGTGAAAAAGTAGGAAACAAAATACTTTATAGAAAACAAAAATAGAATCGAGAATTGATTACACTATCAGCTCATGTCATCCCCCTTCTTAAAGCCCTCCAGGGTTTTCCCACTCCACCGAGAATAAAACAAACTCCTTACAGTGGCCTCTAGGCCTTGGCTAACCTCTGATGGAACTCTTCCTCCTGCTCACTACTCTCCAGTCACACAGGTCTGGTCTTTTCTGTCTTTCCTTCTTTCCTTCCTACTTTCTTTCCTTTTCCTCCTCTCTCTACAACTAATTCCAATTACATTTATAGGAGTAACTTCTATGAAAAGCTCTTTCAAATATTATCTCATTCAGTCATCACAATAAATTAGAGTGTAGATAGTACCTATTTTACAGGTGAAGAAATTAAGCTAAGAGATTATATGATTTGCCCAAAATACAGGTCTTTTTAATCATATCCCCTACCCTGATTTTTTTTTCAGATATATCAAGTTCATTGAACTCCATCATGAACTTTGTACTTGCTGCCCCCTCTTCGACGAAAGCTCTTGCCCCAAATGTCGCAGAGTTGGATTCTTTCGGCCTTCAAATTTTCTGTTAAATGTTTCTCCTCAGAGAGGACTTCTCTGTTTTATCTAAAGTAGGTTCTCCTATTGTCTATAATAGCATATTCCTTTATTAAATACTTGTTAAATACTTATTTTCTTATTTACTGGCTGTCTCCCTCAAAAGGTTGTACACTCCATGAAAGGAGAGAACATATTTGTCTCTTCTGTCATTACACCCTCAACACCCAGCACAGTGCCTGGCATATAGGTGTGCTCAATTAGTACTTTTTCCAAAGAGTGAATGTTCTGTATCCCTGGAACCTGGCACAAGGCTCAAGGTACTCAAGAGGTCTGTTGAGTGAATGAACGAATGAGGAAAATGATGTGTTAGGACACCATAACTTTGCCTAAAATTAACACCAAAACACATCTGTATGACTTATGGAGATTAGAAGGAACGTTTTGCAATTGGAGCTAGATATTACCTAGCTTTGTGGTCTTGAGCAAGTCACTAGCTAAGTAGCTCATTTACATGCTATGAGATTGTAGCACTTTCTTTATAGGTTTCCTTTGTTTTGTGAGGATTAAAGATAAGGCAAATGTCATGCTTTTACAGATCTAATCTTCTTAACGATAATGTAAAACAGATAAGGACAAGAATCAACATGTTCATAGTACGATTAGGAAATCAAGTCAAAGCTAAGATGGCTTACTCCAAATTACATGGTTTCTAGAAGGGGAACCAGGACTTTAACACAGGTTTTCCCATTCCTATTTTGTCACTCATATTATGTCCCAGTTACTTGCTGTAAGAGTTGTTACAAAGGCCAAAGTAGATAATAAGTCAGTCTTAAATGTTAAAGGAACATAAATAACAACATTTTCTTTATCAGGAAATGGAGGAAGGTCCCAAATAAAACTTGTAATGCCGTCTTCTTCAATAACTTCTTCCCATATAACATAACATACTGCCTTTGGGAATAATCTATAAAGCTATTTAATAGGCCTCAAAGCACTGCATAGGCTAGGGGAAAAGAACCCACTGTGCTAACAATAAAAGAAAAAAATCTCTTTATCAAAATGTCAAATAAAAGAAGCTTTTTTTTTTTTTTTTTGGCCGACTGGTAAAGAGATTAGGAAAATTAAAACACTTTAAAATTTAGCAATTACTATGAATCATAGTCTATAATATCTCTAATGCAACTTTTTCTTAGTTCAAAGAGGACAGAAATGACAGTACAACAGAAGTTGAGCCTGTGGTAGTGGGAATGTCACAAAATTATATTTTCAACGACTTTTCACGTTACCAGACATACGATTTTCTAAACAAGAGAGCAGATTAATGTTGGTTGTTCTTCTGTTCCCAACCACATACAAATTTTTCACGAAAATCAAACCAAAAGGCTAGGGAGATTATTCACGTTCTTAAGAATGCTATTGTCTGATTTTCTTAAAGCCCACCTAAAAATTATTTTCTTTTAAATTTCAAATATACAACTCAATAATTTTTTCCCATGATTAGAACTAAATATTCTCTTAACTCTCCCATCAGAGACTCCAACTCTATGTACTTCCATCTGGGAAGGGGCAGAAGGTCCAAAAACCCTCTGCCAGGCAACCAACACTTCAAGGTCTCTCTATTTTTCTCTGCAACATGCCCATATATTATATACACCAAATCTTTCGATGTGAAAAGAACTAAAATACCTTGGAAGTCCTCAGAATTGGGCAACTTGACGCCACACACAAAGTAATCCTTATGTTCATTCTGTGAATACAACCAAAGAATGAAATTAATTCTTTTTCTGTTTAAAGCAAAGAAACCCTAAGTTAAATCTCAGAGAATTCAGCAGGTCAGTGTTAAAGAAAATACTGTCCTAGACACAAAATATTATCATAATTGTTGCAGCTGGATGGTGAGTACGTAATGATTCATTATACTACCATCTGATTTTTTCTATAATATAAACATTTAAAACATCATGTCCAAGCAAAAAGCCATGTAAAATTTTTTTACAAAATTATCTCCTTACCAATCCATAGTTTTAAATGAAGATTTTTAATGGAATTAACAAGATTCTGTAAGCAACCTAAAATTCTATTAGCTTTCCTCTCAGAAAATGAATCTTTTAAATTTCTTTTCAGTAAAAAGAAAATAAAACCATCAAATTTAGCAATATGGCTCTCTAAAAAAGAATTCTCAACTTTCTAATTTTATTGAAGTTTTACTTCTTACATTTACTCTAAAAAACTGGATTCAAAAACTTAACCTCCTGACAGTTACCCCAGGAATTTCCTAAGTAGTACTAACAAATACAAATTAATTACCAGTTATATTTTTAAAGCAGTACACATGCATCTGCATGTATGTGTCAGAAATGTGGGGCTTCTGGGAGGCTCATTTGGTTAACTGCCTGACTCATGATTTTGGCTCAGGTCACAATCTCATGGTTAGTGAGATTGAGCCCTGGAGAGCTACTTGGGATTCTCTCTCCTCCTCTCTCTGTTCTACCCTGCCTCGTGCGTTCTCTCTCTCTCTCTCTCTCTCTCTCTGAATAAATAAATAAACATTAAAAAAAAAAAAAAGAAATGATGGCAGTTGATAATCTGGCTGAGTAAAAAAGATCCTAAGGAAATCAGAAATTATTTGGCATTCTTTCA
Organism: Cryptoprocta ferox; assembly: GCA_028646485.1. Classification (NCBI taxonomy): domain Eukaryota; kingdom Metazoa; phylum Chordata; class Mammalia; order Carnivora; family Eupleridae; genus Cryptoprocta; species Cryptoprocta ferox. The sequence continues at coordinate 54,935,047 of CM053575.1, read as the reverse complement.
AGATGAAGATGAGTGCATTCCACCACCAAACTGATATAAAAAATCAAATGGTGGAACCGAATGCCAACTCAGTCTAAATCTATTTTTTAAACAGATATTAGCTTCTGAATGATTCATGACAAAGCATATGATTAAGACTAAAACAATGAATGTTTTCATTAAGAGGAAATTTCAATCAGAAACCATCTTAAAAATTTTTTTTCCCAGAAAATTTGAAACTTACCAAATCAATAGGATAAATGTAGGAAAGCTCAGACAGTAATTGCCTGCAACGAATTGTCAACTGAGCATTAGTCTTCAGAAAGAGCTCTCTGATAAGGAAAGATAAAAAGCATATTTGTTAAAAAAATGTTTTCATGCTTTCTAATATTTATTTCCACAAAATTGATGCAGAGGAAGATTAAATGGCCTATAGTAGGCCACAGAAACTCAGAAGTAGAGTCAAGAATAATAGCTAACATGAATCCTGACCTATCTCTAAATAGTATAAAATCAAGATAACTATATACTAAGGCCTAGTGTGTGTGTCAGACACCATGCTAAGAGACGTAAAGGGTACAAATAATCATTAACTGTGCACCTACCACTATATACCAGGAGCCTTACAAATGGCTTTATTTAATTATTAGAATAATTCTATTAGTTGCTATTATTACACTCATTTCACAAACAAGAATACAAAATTTAGAGAGGCTCAGTAAGAAGACCAGGTTCTCATTTAACCCGAGGCCAATCTGATTTCAGAAGACATCTATATGGTGTTCTCTTTAAAAAGTATTCTATTTTTCACTTACAGCTACCTCATAAAATCACCTGCTGAAATACCAGGAAAACAATACAATAAAAAGAACAAACAATAAGCTGTGGCATGAGATGATACAGCTCTTCTCCTGAACTAAAGAAATATGACCATGAGATAAGATACCTATAGAATAAATTACCTGCTCAATTGTGCTAACGATTTGAAAAATAAAAAGAGAAACTCAGCAAAACCGTAGGTCAAAGTAGAATGTAAAAGTAGTAGTATAACACAAAGAGCATTAAAGACTTAAAGGGATCTAGTCCTGCCTGCTGTCCTTGTGAGCTGGTCAAAATAGCTTTCCAGAGCCTTGCCTTCCTATCTGCAAATTGAGAAGATTAGACCAGATGATCTCCACGGTTCTTTCCAGGTCTAACATTCTTGAATGCTCAACTGCTAAAGTTTCTTGAAGAAAAATGTAGGATGAGATGACTTTCCAGAAAAAGTGAGTGAACATGAGCAAAAGAACAGAGGTGGCATCAAATTAAGCATGTGCTGGAAAAAAATAAAAGAGAAAAACTATTAGCACCTGTGAAATGAATGCTGTGGAGCAACTGAAATGAACTACAGTTGTATAGTGCCAATTTGCTGAAGGTTATTTGAAAGTTAAGCAAAACAATCACAATGATTTCTTAAAAGGAGAAAAAATATGGTAAAAATAGTATTTTAAGAGGAGAGGTCTGATAAGCAACATGGAGGATGAACTGGAAAAATGGAGAGACTGACGCTAGAAAGACAAGCTAGGAGCTGTGGAGGTAATCCAAATGGACGAACACTAAACACTAGTCTAAAGAAATGACTGAAGAAAAGCCATAAGCTACACTACATGTGGAAGACAGGAAGAGGAGTAGATTCAAACATTAAGTCATGGTGCCGTGGCCTTAAAAACTAGAAGAAAAGGAGTGCCTGGGTGGCTCAGTCAGTTAAGCATCTGACTCTTGATTTCAGCTCGGGTCATGATCTCACAGTTCGTGAGTTCAAGCCCCGCGTGGGGATCTGTTCTGAAAGCACAGAGCCTGCTTGAGATTCTCTCTCTCCCTCTCTCTCTGCCCCTCCCCCACTCATGTTTTTTCTCTCTCTCTGAAAAATAAACATTAAAAAAAATGTATATATATATATATATATATATATAAACTAGAAAATCAATGTTCACAGTTTTTATTATGACTATATGCTAGCAGCTCTCATAACTACTTTTAGCATGTGTATGATGCTGAGTAGGTGCCTCATAAATATTTGTTGAATAAATGAATGTGGCACTGATGTGTGTGGAATATAAATTAACATCAGCAACTTTTAAAGAATGCTGCTTTTCCAAATCCTATCCTCAAAGTAAACTCAACACTCTGAACCATTATTCTCAGTATTGCATTTACCTTTTCGCAGTACACTCCTTCCTCAATTCGTTCAGGGATTCCTTCTGGAGTTGAAGCTTGAGGTGTTCAGTTGAAAATGCACTTCCTAGAGAGACGGAGGGAGACAATTCCAGATATAACACTGCAGATAGAACTGCGCACTCACAACCAAACAGGCAGAGCCCATCCCCCGACTATGAGAGAGCAATAGAGTTCAGAGGCAAAGTAAGCTGGGGATAGAGGTCTTCTGGGGGGATTAACTAGAAAAAACTTCCCTACTTGTTCAATTTTGACACAAGTCCATTCTCCGGCAGGAGTCAAAGAGTAAGAGTCTCTGCCTCCAGATTTCTGGATTGCTGACCAAGAAACGCTGATGAGATTTCAAAATTCAGACAACTTCATTTTAAAAGAAAGTGGCCATGGACTCTGGGGTTAATGCCTATTCACTAAAGGTCCATCAACTGTAATACAGGGACCTCTCTGGTGGGGGACGCTGATACTGGCGGAGGGTATTCATGTGTGAGAGTTGGGGTTATATGGGAAATCTCTGCAACTTCAGCTGAATTTTGCTTTGAACCTAAAAATTGCTCTAATAAATGATGTTTATTATTTTTTAAAGTGGTTAATTTCTTCTCACCCACAAATGCTATACAACAACATTTCTGAAAGTATAAAAAGTAGAAAAGGAAAAATTACCTGCATTTTGACTACTATAGTATAGTTCATAAATATAAGTAGTTTTAGCTACAATCACAGTGTGCAGGAAATGTATATTCTGATTTTTCCATATTATGTCATAAGCATTTTTACATGTTGACAGATAGTCTAAGTTATAACGTTTAATGGCTGTGTAAAACTCAACTCTGTGGATGTGAATTATATGAATATTCCACATTTTAACTGATACCCCAAACCCCAATCCCATTACAGAACATTTAATTTCCTTTAAGTGTTTGCTTTAGCATTACACCAGAGATTAGTATTTGTGTTTATATTCCTGATTGTTGTATTTATATCAAGTTATGGAACCTCCATTTCCATTTATGTGATCATAAAATCCTTTTACATCTTCGTACTCTAAGAAATGAGAGCATCTTCTGTTCATGACATTCCAGGCCTGATAGCACCAGAAATACTGAAGCACAGAAAAACAATCTTAGATCCAGACACGTAAATCTATAGATCTTACAAAGGGGTTTAGTTTCGTGAACTATGATCCAACAGGAAAAGGGGCCTTCAACTATTCTGCACCTCTCCTGCAGGAAGGAACACGCAGTACATTATTGAACATAATACAGTTTAGACCTTAGGACTAAATTCACCGACCTAAGTCATTTTATCAACATAGTTCTAAGTACCCTTTTCTTCTCTCACACCTGTACTTAAATGATCCATACGTTGGTAACCTTCCCCCCAAAATAAAACATAATCAAGGAATACCACTCATCTCCTTTAGCCCCAGTATAATTCTTCCCCAAACCTTAATCCTCAATGATTTCAGTTATTTAGATTGACAACCTACACCCCCCACCCCATGTATGTCTGAACAATTACCAAATATTTGAAATTTTCCAGATTTATTAGTGATTTCTAGTTTATTTCTTTTAGTCAGAGACCATATTTTGCATTATTCTGATTCTTTTTTATTTGTTTTATGATAGCATCTACGGCCTAACTGAATGTTCCATGTGCACATGGAAAAAAAAGATATATTCTGATGGTGTGCAGTAGGGTGGTCTGCTGTTAATCAGGGCAAGTTAGTTAATAGTGTAAAGGTCTTTATCCTTACTGATTTTCTCTCTACTTGTTCTATGAATTACTGAGTGATAAGTGTTGCAGTTTCCAACTTTAATTACAGATTTGGCTATTTCTTTTTCCAATTTTATCAGTTTTTGCTATACACACACAAACTCACATACAGACATATGTATGTGTGTGTGTATGTATATATTTGTGTATATACATACACACACACACACACACACATATCGTGAAGCTCTGTTACATTCACACATATTTAGAACTGTCATATCTTTTTGTGACTGACCTCTCTACCATATGTAAAATCTGTTTTTATCACAGGTAATATTCACTACTCTGAAATCTCCTTTTCTAATATAATATAGCCACTCGGGCCTTCTTTTCATTTGTATCTGCATGGTGTACTATTCCCATTCTTTTACCTTCAATAAATCTACCCTTATACTGTAAGTGGGTTTCTTACAGATAGCATTCAGTTGGGGTTTTTAAAATGTAAATTAATCTGAACAATCCCAGCTTTTTAAGTGAGGTATTTTGATTGCTTATACTTAACATAATCATTGACAGATTAAAATCTACGATTTGGCTACTGTTTTCTATATATTCTACCTATTCTTTGTTCCTTTATCCCTCTTTTTTTATGCTTTTGGATTGAATATTTTTTATGATTCTCTCTTTCTTCACTATTGTCTTAGTCTTATCTCCATTTTAAATTTTTAGTGGTTGCCCCAGAATTTACGGTGTATAACTTCAATACATAAGTCTACTTTCAAATATTACTGTACTACTTCATGTGGAGTATAAAATCCTGAAAATACTATACTCCCAATTCTTCCTTTCCCCACTCTTCACATTCTTCACACATTTTACTTTATGCATGTTATAAACTCCAAAACACGGCTATTTTTGCATTAGAAAATGAACTATCTTTTATAGCAATTAAAAATAAAAATAAATGTCTTTATAATATTTTCAACCATTTCTAGAGCTCTCATTTTTTTGTGTGTAGAGCCAAGTTTCTGTCTGGTATCATCTTCCTTCCACCGAAGAAATTCTTTTAACATTTCTTAAAATGTAGGACTGGTGGTAATGAATTATCTTAGTTTTGTGTCAAAGAGTCTCTTTGCATGCCAGTTTAGGTCATTTCTATTGATCTATATTCAAGTTCACTCATTCTTTTCTCAGTTGTGTCAAATCTACTGAAGAGTCTGTCAAAGTCATTCTTCATCTCTTTTACCATGTTCTTTATTTATAGCATTTCCATTAGACTGTTTCTTATAGTTTCCATCTTGCAGCTGAAATTTACCATCCATTCATGCTTGTTATCCACCTTTTTAAAAAAGCCTGAAGCTCATTAATCACAGTTATTTTAAATTCTCTCTTTGATATTCCCAACATCTGAGTCATTGCTGAGTTTTTTTCTTCTTTTGAGTTAACTTATTTTCTTGACAACATTTTGTGGTGGTGGTGGGAGGGGAAGGGGTAACAATGGGTTTTTGTTTTGTTTTTGCTTTTCTTTGTTTCAAAAATTTTGATTGAATGCTCAACATCATGTGCAACAGAGAGCATGGGACAACAAAGAAAAGGAAAGGTCTCTTCTACTGTTAATTTGGGGGCTGAGAGTCAATACAATCAGGAACTAAGTTGGGTTTGGGTTTTGTTGCTTCCATTTTGTTGCTACCTTCAGTGTGCCACATTCTTCAAATTTCCTCTAACTTCTACTTTTTAGAGGTGGTGGTGGTGCAAATGATTTGCTAGATGCTTCTCCTCAATGAACTTGTTCCACCCTCAGATTTAGGGGAACAAGTTCTGTCCTAAGACCCTGCACCTAAGTAATAAGAGTGACTCACTATGCTCTTGCTGCTCCTCAAGTGGTACACTAAGGTGGCTTGTTATTCCATGATTTCTGTCCTGGTTCGGGAGGAGAGGAGAGCTTCTCTTTTATCTTGTTTGAGCTAAGCAGTCGCTATGCCCCTAGGTATCAGGGTAGGGCTTTCTCTCAGTGACACTGTCCCTCTCCTAGGAGAGGAAGTTTCTAATAGTCCAGGGCCAACACTGTTTCTGCCCCACCCCCAAGCATAAAGATGGTTTATTTTTCTTCTTCTAGTCCTTGACTTCTGTCCTAGGGACTGGAGGGCTTGTAGCTCTTCCTCTAGAGGCTTAGTGCTTTTGTTCTTAGAGAAGAGTTATACTTTCTAGCAACAGCATCCATCCCCCTTCCTCCAGACCTATACCACCAAGGGAGGCTTTCTACATTTTCTACCCTGTCTCCAATCATTCTTGTGAATATCCAGTGTAGGTCCGCACAGAATAAACTGCAGAGAGGTGTGACCTGCCTTACAGCTGCTATAGTCTTACAATAGAGCACACTTAGTGGTTAGCAATTTGTTAAACATTGTAGTTGAATTATTTTACCTTCTTAGTAGCCCAACTTCCTCCCATGCTCTGCCACTGGTGAGTCAATCCTCACATCCTGTCTCTTCTTGGACATGCCCATCTTTTCTTACATTATCAGGCTACTTGGCTGCCCTGTAATCTTAATTCTCCAGATATAAGAAAAGCTATGATTTTGTACATTATTCAGCCTTCTCTTGTTGTTAGGATGGAAGTGAAGTTCTTTCTACCTTTCTACATCCTCAGCAGAGGTTGAAGTCAAATCTGAGGATACTAATTTGATTTTTTAAAAAGTTTTCCTCTGTTCTTTGTATTTTCTGCTCCTTTAGGGTCAGCTATCCCATTCAACTTGGACTTGTTTATACTGTTTTCCTCAAATATCTGATGATCCTTGGTTTTCTCTTCAAATACATGAATAAGTGATAAGAATGATTAGTATGGGCAACTAGCATACATTTCCTTTGAAGCTATAAAGACTTATTTACAAGGAAGGCATTATTACTGAGTTCCAGTTCAGTATAAGTGGGTAGGTCCTGTTGACAATGAGGCTTTTCTTCAGAGTATATATGCCATGCTGGAAGAAGGTAGCACCTTTACATTTAAACCACCACAACTGTCAAGTAAGGAGAACTTTACTTTAAGATTGGGTTATGCTAGGGCATTTCACTTCTAAGTAGAGCTGTCTTTCATGTTTTCTCTCTAGGTTAATTGTAAAAGTCCACAAGTCAGGCTCTGTTCCACCTTTCTATGCCAAACCCTTGTACCATGGGACCTAACCAGGTCAAGAATCCATTATGTTTAGAAAGCAGCTGGAGCAAGTATTACAGGAAGTTAGTCCAAATTCACAGAGAAAAGAAAATGGGTCAGTAGGACCAACTACCCTAATTATTGCTCCATCGTTCCTTATTTCTATACTTGGAAACTCTAAGTTTGAGGCCTCTGAGAGCTGTACCAGACACCCCCACATCAGCCTTTTCCATTTGTGCTCCAGGTTGCAGTTTTTCTCTGCTCTAGCTTATACATGAAAATAATTCTATCTTTTCTGTGTCTTTAAGAACTGTGTCAAAAATCTTTGCTATTCCAATGGTACCCTCTTACCTTTACCACCACCACTGTATCTTTACTATCATATCAGTGGGTCATTGAGAGGGAGGGAAAGCAAATGAATGTGTTTTGTTTACCATATTCCAAAATTGTTTTCTGGAATGTCTGACCCTGTTCATTTACACACTAACATTCCACTCTGTTAGGAAGATGGCCCCTGTGTTCAGCAAGAACTCAGGTCGGTGTCTGACCTGACCTTTAATTTTAATAACCAAATGTCAACGCTGTCTCCTTTAAATCTAATAGCTAAGAATATGAATCTTGCTTCCATCAATAGAACAAAACACAGACTCTTTGGGCTCTTTCTCACCAGAAAGATTGGTCTCAGACTGGATAACGGCCAGCTCCTGTCAAAATTACAGTTAAAACCAATAAACTGTCATTCTTCTGGGTTTTCTATATCATGTCAGATGAACAAAAAGCAATATACTTGAACTATTTTAGTTTCCTTCCCTGCAGAAATGCCTTTTTTGAACTATGATTTATGATACTGCCCTTCTCAAGGGTTAATAGAAATTTCTTGCTGTAACTTTTGCAAAATTGCAATGACTTTATTTCATTATGATATTTAATACATTGCACATTCTTCCCAGAATTTAGTGCCAACAAATTGTTTTCTCCCTAAAAGAACAAATCTACTTCCTTATAACATGTAATGGGAAGCACTTGATTCCTTTCCTAATTCTACACAATCGGCTTGATGACTAACCATGTCAGAGCTAATTTTCATGCTTCAATACAACAGGCAGATCGTATGGGAGGCAGGGTACTATACTGGAAAGCCCATGTCCTTAGGAATCAGAAAGATTTGGGCTAAAATCTTGCCTGTGCTACTTTCAGGACTCTAAACAAGTCTCAACTTCTCTGAGTTTCATTTTCGTCATTTGTAAAATGGGGATAGTTTCACTTTTATTCAACATTTGCATCCTCTCAACCTGCCCCCATGAAGCTCTAAATGGGTAGAGAAACTTATACAGCCAATCTGATTAATTTTGCTTAAAAAATTTTTTTTAATGTTTATTTATTTTTGAGAGAGACAGAGACAGAGACAGAGTGCTAGCAGGGGAGGGTCAGGGAGACAGGGAGACACAGAATCTGAAGCAGACTCCAGGCTCTGAGCTGTCAGCACAGAACCCGATGTAGGGCTCCAACTCATGGACTGCAAGATCATGACCTGAGCCGAAGTCAGATGCTTAACTGACTTAGGCACCCAGGTGCTCCGATTTTGCTTTAAAAACAGAAGCACAGAGCACAAACAGGCACACTGTCCAGCAATCCTACTCCAGTTCCCTCATTAGTCTGCTTTCCCACTCTTGGAGCTGAGTACTCCACACATTCCCCTCAATCTTTAAACCTCTTCTAAATAGAATATAATTGCCCCACCTCTTACTACCCTGAAAAAAAAAAAACGGATTCCTTCACAGTCCTACCCACTATCTAATATGTAAACTCACCTGCCCCTGTGCCATTTTCTTAGCCTTCTCCTTCTGTTGAGTGGATAAGGCAAATAGCTTCATTTATACACACTCTGAATTCCTTCTCATTCCAATCCATGTCACACCAGTCTCTTCCTAACAAATTACATTCCAGTTACAGTGGCCTCTTTTCTGTTCCACAGTCTAAGCCCTTTCTATGGCCAGGCCTGTTCACTTGCTGTTCCCTCTGTTTTTCCAGCAATTCTTATCTTCATGGCTGAGCTCCTCAGGCAAACATTTTCTAAGCAATCTCTGTGAAAATGGTCTCCCACAGTTATCCTGTATCACCACCGCTTGTTTCTAGTATGTCTCACAACCTGATATTTATTTTACTTCCTGGTTTCTTGTGTACTGTCTTACCCACTAGGTAAGTATCCAAAATTGGAAGTCTTAATTAATTCTTCCTTTTTCTCTCTTTACCCCAATATCTACTTTTCCTCCAGGATTTGTCTTTGTTTAATTATCTGGCCAGTTGTCAAAACTAGAAATTGGAAATCATCCTAAATCTTTCTCTCCCTCTCTCCTCCAACCCACCATGCCATTAACAGTAGAGTCTATCATCGAAATATTTCTTGAATCTGAACATTCCCTCCTCCCTTCACATTCCCAATCTGTTCCAATTTTAATTATGGATTTCTCAGATTACTGTAATAACTCCCTAACAGTTCTCTATCTTCAATTCTTCAGAGGAACTTTCTAAAACATATACCTAATCCCGATTCTGTACTGCAGTCATCAATACAGTCTTGTCTACTTTTTGTCTTTGAGAAATTTGCTTAAGTTATTTCAGTAGATCTCTAGACCTTTCAACAAAAGTTCCTCTACGATTAGGTCATTCTTTACCTCTCTTGCCTCTCCTATGGACCCTTACTTAAATGCATCCTTAGTTGTAGCTTTACTAGAATTACCTGCAATTCTCTAATCTACTTCCATGCTTCTGTATAAACTGTTGCCTCTGTCTGGGAAGTCTTACCTTCTCCCCCTAGCTATCCATCAGGCATTTTTCTAGACTCAGCCCAAGTGTCACCTCCTTTACCGGGTGTTGATTTTCAGATATTCATCGCCTGTGCTCCTATAACACCTTCTAAATATCTCCGTTATATATTTATCACACCAGTCATTATGTTTCTAACATCTTACACAGTGCTGGGTTCATTGTGAGTGTTCCATAAATGATGAATAAAGGACTTGACAAACGTGCACATACACACACATGCTCAATGTTCTTCCCATTTCCTTTACATATCTTCTGATCTCTGCTTATTTCTAGGTTGAACTATCTAACTGTAAACATATTTTATTTTTGTAAATGCCACTTCCAATGCTTTTTGGAAGTGGAGAAAAAAATAATAACAAGACAAAATAAAATTCTGTCAGGTGGCTTATTTCTGCATATCTATACCTTCCATTGCAAAAGAGGGAGATTAAAATATGATAGTTTACCTTTCTTACAATCCAATTAAGACATTACAGGAATAAATCATTACAAATGAAAAAACAGAATCATTCTGAAAAGAAAATCTGAGGTTTACTCAGCACCCACATTTGTCCTCCCCACTGCTAAGTTGACTGCTTTCACATGCTGCATACAATGTCAACAGTTAAAAGTAAAGAAACTTTAATAGCATAAACCCCAAGGAGAAACTGTCCTCGGCTCAGAAATTTTTGAAAGGCAGATGTTAATAATTTTTAAGAAAGTCTGTTTAGGAATTTCTGTCAGATGGCTATAAAAAAATCAGAACATATACACAGGCTAATAAAATTTAAATTCTGCCATCATTTCAAATAAATACATCTTGAATTATAAAATTTGTACAGTAATTTTTCAATTTGTGATCTTATGATTAAGAGAAGAAAATTGTTACATAATGCTTAACAATGTCTTTATAATTTCAAATAGAATTCTATGACCTTTTTGGGGCACCTGGGTGGCTCAGTCGGTTAAGCATCCAAATTTGGCTCGGGTCATGATCTCATGGTTCGTGGGTTCCAACCCCACACTGGGATCTGTGATGACAGTGTGGAGCTTGTGTGGGATTCTCTCTCCCTTTCTCTCTGCCACTACCCCACTTGCTCTCTCTGCCTCTAAATAAATAAATAAATAAATAAATAAACTTTTTAAAAAAAGGTATCTATGACCTTTTAATAGAAACTAAAGCACCACTTTAAATATAATGTGTGATTCTTCTTTTATGAGAAAAGGACACAATAATTTACTGACCAAACAGAAGCTAATTAAATAGAACTAGATACATAGTTTAGCTTACTCAAATTTATTACAAAATGACAATAAGGAATGATCATAACTGATGGAAACTTCATACAAGATATTTCTTATTTTGGCAATAAAGGATCAAAACTTTCTATTTACTGCAATTACCAAGAGGATTTTTCCCCTAAATTTAAGCAATGAAATCTGACATAGTTGACTTTTACATACGACGTCGCTAAAAGAACTTTTACATACGACGTTGCTAAAAGAATGTTTGTTTTTGCTCTTGCTTACCAAAATGAAGCGAAGATCTTTAAAACAGAGTTTCCCACCACATGGTTTTCCAGTGAATAAACAATATCTATAGACACACGTGGGGTCACAGAATCTTTCTCTCCCTCTCTCGTTTTTTTTTTTTCTTTTTCATTTTTCATTGCTCGGAAATCTATTGCTGGTATCAAATTTTGAAAAATAAAGAGATTCATAAAAAAGGTGAATAAATTCCCATCCTTTTTGCCAATCCTATTCTTCTGAGATAACTAGAATTTTAGAGCTATAAGAAATCTGGACTGTATAATTTAAAATTTTTTGTTTGTGAGGATAAACTGAGAGAATGGCAGATCTTTAATCCAAATCTCTTAATTAAGATGCAACCAAATCAAAAACATCTTTGGCAAAAATTCACTTCACCCATAGTATAAGAAAAAGGAATATAGCAGAACAAAGTTCTTCATCTAATAGTCCACAGGCCAATGGAAACCTAGCAAACCATCAGTCAATTTATTGTTGGACACATACTAGAGAAAGCAACAATATTTTGTTTAGTGGAAACAAGAGAGGTATCACAGAGTCAGAGAACCTTAAATTTGTATTTGCATCTGTTACTTATTTGTGAGAAATATCTCTGAGCCCCAATTTTTCTCATTTGGAAAAAGGGGGTAAAATAATTACTTTTTAGGACTATTTTAAGAATTAAATGATATATCATAAATGAAATATTTGGCATGTGACCGGATTTCAATAACAGTTACCTGCTGGGGGTGCCTGAGTGACTCAGTCAGTTAAGTGTTCAACTCTAGAGTTCAGCTCAGGTCATGATCTCACAGTTTGTGAATTCCAGCCCCACATCGGGCTCCATGCTGACAGTGTGGAGCCTACTTGGGACTTACTCTCTCTCTCTCTCTCTCTCTCTCTCTCTCTCTCTCTCTCTCCCCCCCTCCCTCTCTCCCCCTCTCTGCCCTTCCCCAGCTCGCTTTCTCTCTTTCTCTCTCAAAGGAAATAAATAAACTTTTTAAAAAACAGGTTAACTGCTATACAGGATTTATGTAGGATTCAAATGAATGTATTTTGCAAGGTTGTAGATAATATGGAATAGAGACAAAAGCACGAAATTTAAAGACAAAAGGTCTGGGTCCACATCCCAACTTTGCTCCTAACTATCTGTTCATACCTGGCCAAGCCACTTATCATCTCAGTATCTCATATATAAAATGAAGATAACAATATGTGCCATACTTAGCTCTCAGGGATACTTCAAAGATTGAATATGATTATCTTAGTGCAAGCACTTTCTAAGTATAAAGTACTACATATACATTCCTGTTATTATCAAGAAACTTAACTGCATTGAAAAGTGGCTTCTTCCTGGGGTGCCTGGGTGGCTCAGGCGGTTAAGTGTCCGACTTCAGCTCAGGCTGTGATCTCATGGTTCATGAGTTCAGGGGCCGTGTCAGGCTCTGTGCTGACAGCTCAGAGCCTGGAACCAGCTTTGGATTCTGTGTTCCCCTCACCCCCTGTATCCCCCTCTCTGTCTCCCCTCACTTGCGCTATGTCTCTCTCTCTCTCAAAAATGAATAAACATTAAAAAAAATTTTTTTTAAGTAGCTTCTTGGGGGAGCCTAGGTGGCTCAGCTGGTTGAATGTTCGACTTCGGCTCAGTTCATGATCTCCCGGTACATGAGTTCAAGCCCCATGTTGAGTTCTGTCCAGAGAGCTCAGAGCCTAGAGCCTGCTTCAGATTCTGTGCCTCCCTCTCTCTCTCTGTCCCTCACCCGCTTGCACTGTCTCTCTCTCTCTCTCTCAAAAGAAATAAACACTAAAAAAAATTTTTTTAAAAGTAGCTTCTTCCTACAAAGCTTAGAGAACTCTGCTTTTACAAAGTTAATATGACCCCCCAGGCACCACTGAAGAGTTCCTAGATTTTATCAACATTTATAAAACGTGTTTAGGTTATGCTAAACACATTTCCTTAAGGCCAATGTTTCATACCATTTTCTAAACCAAATTTCAAGCAAACTAATTTAGATAGAGTGTTGCTTCTCAAAGATTTGGGTGTTGAGTTAGGGCAACAGATCCTGTAAATCAACATATAATTAATTAATGGGAAGGTTATTTGGTTTGAGACACTAATGAGGGGAAATCTGTTTTTTATTAAAATCATAAGTTAAACTACTAGTAACTGCCAACAATGAAAATGCATACATTAATAAACATTAATACTGAAAAGATCAGCTCATGGAAGTTGCTATAGACAAGCTGAGAACCACTGCCTTTGAGGTGTGGGAAGGGGAAACTTATAGGTGCGGAGTAATGAGGCCCCTTGGAGTACATGGCCACTCAGCAAGTCAGCAGCATGGACAGAAATGATCTCTTCGTCTCTTCCCAATAAATCATTCTGATGCAATAAATTTTTATAAACAAAAATATAAAATATATAATAGGCACCTGGTTTTTCCCAAATGTTTACACAAATTAATCCCTATGGCACTATTATGAGCTACTATCCTTACTACACACATGTGTAAAAAGATACAGAAGTTAAGTAATTCTTTTATGATCATTCAGAAGAAGCAGTAGCAAAGACTAAATATCATACATTACTGACTTTGTATCCTAACTGAGCCCTTGGGCTGAGAACCAAGTGCCTAAAGAAGCACCACGTTCCAAAGAGAATTTATAATACGGAAGACGCCACTAGTAATATTCATATTAGCAAATCATTTCACAAATGGCTAGCAAACATGCTAAATCAAACCTGCAAGCACAGGTGACAGATATATTTTTACCCTTCATGTTACCATTACCAGTGACTCAGATACTTGTAAATATTTTAACTTGGCTCAAGAATCACTAAACAGTACATTCAATGTAGGTATACAAGAATGCAGTTCAACACAAACGTTCTTTCAACAGACAAGAAAAAGTACGTCTCTGGCTACCTAGTACCATCCGTACGAAGAACAGGGATCCCCAGTAGAACAAGATCTACTTATATATAAATCTGGTTATCTATATCTAGCCAACCCTTCTTTCCAACCACTCCACTGCTGACCACCACAGTCTGTAGATATACCCAATGGCAGAAAAGCAGCACACTTTCTCCTGTTTATGTTTGAGACCAAAGTGTCCATGGGAGATCCTAATAATTCTAATATTTCAATGACTCTAAGAGTTCAGAAAAATATTTATCTCAAAAATACGTATAAAAGTGGGAGAAAAGCTCCTGAAGTACAAAGTCAACGTTAAAGATCAACAATTCTGACCCATCTTGGCAAAAATATATTTAACTTTGAGCATTTCCATCCTTTCTTTCCATAGTAAGATGGAGATATTAAGAATGTGTTAATTCTGGGCCACCTGAGTGGCTCAGTTGGTTAGGCATCTGACTTTAGCTCAAGTCATGATCTCATAGTTTGTGAGTTCAAGTCCCACACTGGGCCCTGTGCTGACAGCTCAGAGCCTGGAGCCTGCTTCGGATACTGTGTCTCCCTCTCTCTCTGCCCCTCCCCTGCTTGCACTCTGTCTCTGTCTCTCAAAAATGAACAAACGTTAAAAGTAAATAAATAAAAAGAATGTGCTAATTCTGGCTTGACTGTCAGAATTACAACACTAGAACAGATAGCTACAAAATCTTATAATCTTCTTTTGTTGCAGTGTTAGCCACGAGTAACTTTAAACACAGGCTCCACTATAAATTGCTATTTGGCTTTGGACAAGTCACTTAACCTCTCTGAGACTCAGTTTCCTCATCTGTAAACTGGATAAAGAATTTATTATTAGGAGGATAATAAGAATACCCTTAATTCCTAAGACTATGTGTAAAAACCAAGTAAGATAAAGAAAACATGAGACACTGCCTTGTGGTAATGAGTATTCTATAAAAATGAGCAATTATTATTACATTCAGTCTTTTAAATGGGACAGAAATCACTGTTTATAAATTCCCCTGTTTAAAGGCTGATAACAGACTTCCTGGGAGTTCACCCTATCATTATTATAAGAAGAAAAAACTCAATTGGGAACATAATGGAAGAACTAGATCTCCCTATCTTTTTACCATGTGCTAGAATATTTATTCCATCATAGGTTTTACACATCATACCTCTGGTAAAATGTAGTATTACACAGTGAACGAGAGCTTTGGAATTGATAGATTTTAATCCTAACATCACCTGCCATTAGCTGTGTGAACTTAAGTAAGGTATTTAATGTCTCTGACCCTGACCTAGGGTTTCCTCACTGTATAATGTAAATAATCATAGTACTTACCTCACAGAGTTATTGTGGTGATTAAATAACATCATATCTTTATATTTTATGGTAACTAAAACACTGTAGCTATTAGAAAAAGGCAAACATCCTGACCCTCCTAAAATCATATAGTGTTTTCATTTTAAAAATTGGCGATCTTAAAAAAATATATAGGCAGATACATGCTACAGGTAGCAGGCAACTTGAGAATAATGAAAATTCCAAAGCACCAAAGAAATGTGCTTTTTCACAGGAGAGGAGACCTCTTAAAGCAGGTCTTGTCTATATACAACCGTCTATTGATTTGAAGTCATTCAACAGAGACTCCAAGGAAATGGACTTTGCTCACAATATCTCATGACTTTAAGTGGCCTTATCACATCAGACTCTCAGGTCTAAAGGCTGATAGGCAAGCTGTGTTGGGAGTGCAGACAGTTTTAGCAATCACTGCCAAATAATATACAGTGGTTTTTTTTCTACAGTGTTTTGCATGACAGTATTGGTTTTCCCAAATGAATGTTAAGCTAGAAGCTACAGAAGTCTTTATCCTTCAGCAATGATGCCCATGACACTAGACTGATAACCATGAATAAGATTCATTCAACAAATATTTACTCAATGCTTACTGCATCCCAGGCACTGTACCATGCCCCAAGAATAGAAGAGTATTTAACACAGTACTTGGGCAATGTCTTCCCTCACAGATCCACAGATCTTACACGCTAGAGGAAAGGGAGAAATTAAGAATTACAACGCTATAATGGAAGAACACAGGATGCAATGGAAACACACAGTAGTATATCTAACCAAGGGGGTAGAGGTAAGAGGAGAAGGGAAAGGGAGATAGTAAAAAATTTCTTAGAGAAAGTAATATTTTGGTGGGTTTTTTTGTTTTGTTTTTTTGTTTTTTGTGGGATTTTTTTTTTGAGAGAGAGAGAAAGAGCATGTGCGTGCAAGAGCTGGGGAGAGGGGCAGAGAAAGAGAGAGAGAGAGACAGAGAGAGAATGTCAAGCAGGTTCACAACATGGGGCTCTATCCCAGGCACTGGGATCACAACTTGAGCTAAAATCAAGAGTTGGATGCACAACCAATAGAGCCACCCAGGCTATATCTAACATTTAAACAAAGGCTTAAATAAAAGCAAGACAGACTTAAGCATATTTAAGAAACTAAAAGAAGTTCTTTATAGCTGAAGCATTCAAATTGACATGGGTCAGAGGAGGCCTTTATAGGTCATGCTGAGTCAGGATGGGATACAGGAGTTTGAACATATAATAAAAGTCAATCACTTTAAAACAATCAATTGTATTTCTATATATCAGCAAAATGTAGAAAATAAAATTTAAACATATTTACAATAGTATCATAAAACATCAAAAAACTGAAATAACTTCAAGGAATCATGGAAATACCCATGTATTAACAATTAGTTTATTTCAATGTTTTGTAAAGAAGACTTAACAAACAAAGGCATATATACCATTTTCTTGGGTTGGAAGACCCAATATTATAAAGATGTCTATTATCAACAATTGTATTGATAAATACATTAAATGTAGGCCCAATCAAAATAGTAGCCAGATTTTCTTTCTTGTGCAGAAATCCATAAGAAAATGCAAAAGAACAAGATTAAGCCTGTTATTGGTCATGTTAATGGCCACAGTTCTATTTATATGAAATATCCAGAATAGGCATATCCATAAAGACAAAAAAGTAGATTTCCGTCCTTGCCAAGATGAAGAAAGGTGATCTTCAAAAAGAAGAACTAAGTGGAAGAACTTTAACAGATAATAAGACCAATTATAACCTGAGAGAAATTAAAACAGTGAGATAATGGCAAAAGAAAAGACAAATCAATGGAACAGAGGGTCCTGCAAGAGGCATGCACGTACATGGCCCCCAGTTTATGGCAAAAGTGAAAGAACTTTCAGTGCAAGAGAGACAGGTTTTCAATACATGGTACTGGGTCAATTGACTATCTGTATGAAAAAATAGGTCTTGACTCCTATCTGATACCACACAAAAAAACAAATCCTGATGAATTAGAAATGTAAATGTAAAACGTAAAATAGTAATGTGTTTAAAAAATACAGGATAACACCTTTATGATATTAAAATAGGCAACTATTTCCTTAACTGGACACAAAAAGTCTTAAATATAAAAGGAAAGACATACAATGGAACTTCTGTTCATGTAAGGTATCACTGGGGAACGAACTAGCAAGCCACAGAACAGGAGAATACATTTTTAATGAATATTTCAAACAAAGAACCCAAATCTATAACGTATTAAGAATTTCTGTCTTTAAAAAAAAAAGCAGGGGAAGAGGGGAAACACTTCAACAAGTATTTCACAAAGGAGTGTAGTCCAGACAGCAGAAACATGAAATAGTATTCAACCTCATTAGTTTTCAGAGAAATCAAAATTAAGACTGTGAGGAGACACAACATACCCACCAGAAAAGCTAAAATGCAAAAGCCAGAAAGTACCAAGTGCCGACAAAGATGTAGGACAAAAGGTCTGATACACTACTGGGTAGAGAGGAGGTAAACTGGACATGAGTGCTTCGGAAAACTTTTGTACACAATCTAATAAAGCTGAAGATATGCGAATCTTAGACTATGCAATTCTGCACCTAAGTTTATATCCCACAGAAATGCTTCAATAAATCTTCATTAAGAAGCATGTACTAGAAAGTTCAGGGAAGCATTATCTAATAGTTCCAAACTAGAAATTACCAAAAGCCAAAAGCCAGAATAAATACATACATCTATTCACACAATGGAATACTATTAGCAGTAAGAATGAACTAAGACTACATTACATGCAGGGTAGGATGAAACCTACAAACAAAATGTTGACCAGAAGCCAACACATAAAATGTACATATTACAGGATTCTACTTGCATAAAGTTCAAAATGAGGCAAAACTAATTATGGTATAAGTCAAGGTAGTGGTTAGTCTGGCTAGAGATGTCCAGAATGGAAAGCTCCTGAGACTCTGGGGTCCTTACAATGCTCTGCTTCTCAGTGGAGATGCTGCTTATATAAGTGTGTTCATTTTGAAATTTTGAAATATGATGTGTATGTGTGTGTGTGTGTGTGTGTGTGTGTGTATTTGTACACTTTTCTGTATGCATCAACTTCAAAATACTTCCAAAAATTTTTAAAATTATATCAGCATATTTGTACAAAGATGACTATCTGAGCCTATGGAGAAGAAGGAAGGACAACTACTGAATATGGGGGTCTGGCTCTTTGTATGGTATTTTTACTCACCTTTGTCCTGTAATGCAATTTGTTGCTTATGCAGTAATGCCACCTCCCGTCCCAAAGCTTTCTTCTGTCTTTCCAGTTCATTTCGAAGCACCAAAATTTTTAATTGCAAGCACTCACTTTGTTTTCTCTAAATAATTAAAAAGCACAGGTAAATTTATGAATATAAAACTCATAACTATGCATCATTATATATTCACAGTGTTTCAAAATGAATAATGGTTCAAAGCACTTTAATATTCACCTAACTTACAGATAGATCTCTGAGTAACTGAATTATCAGCACCTGCCATTTTAATGGAAAGACTATAGATATACAGAATAAACCTAAAGTCTGGGGACAGTTCCTTCTAAGAACCCAAAAAAACACTACAAAATTTCTCAGGCCTCTTTCCTGAAATCACAATACAATTAAGACAATAATTATTTTTTTAGAGATAGAGTTCTCAAAAACTTAAACACAGAGATACCCCAGGACCCAGCAATTCTACTCCTATGTATATACCCAAGAGAATTGAAAACATGTCCATACAAAAACCTGAATATGAATTTTTCATAGCAGCATTATTTATAATAGCCAAACAGTGGAATCGATCCAAATGTCCATCATCTGAAGAACAGAAACATAAAATTTTCTATCTAAATGGTCTATCTAAAAATGGTCTATCTGTACAATGGAATATTATCTGGCAATAAAAGAAATGAAGTACTGATGAATGCTACAACCCGGATGAACCTAGAAAACATTATGCTAACTGAAAGAAGCCAGTTTAAGAAGGCCACCAACTCCATTTATATGAAATGTCCATATTAGGCAAATCCATAGAAACGAAAAGTAGATTTCTATCCCTGCCAAGCTGAACCAAGGTGCTCTGATATCCCACAGAGTTCAGAGAAAGCCAAGAAGGACCTGGGGCTTTTACCCTTTCAGGCAGTAACCAACCAATCCCCCTATAGTTTCAGTGGATACCACAGGGGGAGCCTGGACTTAGAGCAATAATGAGATGATCCTCTCCCTCCCTGCTGGGTTATTATCAGAGGAGGCTTAGTGGAGCGTGAAAATTTTCCCTATTACACAGTGCTAATGAGGCCTCCCTATCCAGCATATCAGTGGAGGCTACGTGGGAACAAAATCAAGGCACTCCTACTCCTCCCTGCTAGGTCGGTGTCATGGAGGCCTACTGGAGAGCTGGAACTCCCATTCCTGGCCAAAAGTAAGGATGCTCCCTTCTCCTACACTCCTGTCACTTACATGTCAATGGAAGCTGCTTGAGGAACCTGGACTTTTATACCCACCTGGCAGTAATGTGATAGCATCTCTCCCTTCCCTACCAGAGAAAGGTGTATCAGAAAAAGTCAGATAAAACAGATTTATGTAAGATCCAGACACTCACAACATAACACCCAAAATGTACAAGTTTTAATAAAAAATCACTCATCATACCAAGAACCAGAAAGATGCCAAAGTAAGTGAAAAAGGATAATTAATAGATGCCAGTACTGTGATGACAGATATGTTACAATTATCTGACAAAGGTTTGAGTGGCTATCATAAAAATGCTTCAGTAACAATTAAGAGCAACTTTGAAACAAATGAAAACATAGAACATGTTGGCAAAGAAACAGAAACTCTCAGTCAAGAAACTGAAAGTACAAAGAGGAATCAAATGGAAATTTTAGAGGTGAAAATATCAGTGTAATAAAAAACTTCATAAATGAGCTCAACAGCAAAATGTAGCAGAGAAAAGCATCTTTAAGCTGAAAAACAGCGCAACAGAAACTACCCAAGTAAAGCAAGAGAGAAAAAATAGACCGTAAAAAAAAAATGAACAGAGTCTCAAGGGATCTGTGGAGCTATATCAAAAGATCTAATATTTGTATCATCGAGTACAGGGAGGAAAAGAGAAACAGAGCAGTAGTGAAAAAGTACTCATAGAAATAATGATGAAATCTTCCCAAATTAGGCAGAAGAAATACATCTATAGATTAAAGAAGCTAGTGAACCCCAAAGAGAATAAATTAAATGAAGAAAATTACAAAATAAATAAACCTAAAAGCTGGGTTTTTGAAAAGGCCAATAACTTTGATAGAACTCTAGCCAGGCTACAAGAAAAGGAGAAAAGACAGAAATTATTAATATGAGGAATGAAAGAGGAGCCATCACAACTGATCCCATGGACATTAAAAGAATAATTAAAGAATACTATAAACAACTCTATGGCTACATATTTGGTAACTTAGATGATATGGACCAATTCCTCGAAAGATAATCTACTAAAAGTCACAGTAGGAAAAATAGATAATCTGAAAAGTGAAATAATTAAATCAATAACCAATAACCTTTTTAAAATGGAAAGTAGCAGGCCTAGATGGTTTCACTGGCAAATTTTACCAAACATATAAATAAATAAATAATATCAAATTCTTTAAACTCTATTCCAAAATATTGAAGAGATTCTGAACTCCTTCTAGGAGGCCAGCATCACCCTAATACCAATATCAGACAAAGATTACAGACTGATCTCTCATAAGCACAGATGCAAAATCATCAACAAAACAGTAACAAACAAAATCCAACAATATATAAGAAGAATTATACACCATAGCCAAATGGAATTTATTCCAGGTATGCAAGGCAGGTTCAATAACAGTAATCAATGAAATTCACTACATAAACCAGGCTAAGAAAGAAAAGTTATATAATCATATCAATAGATGCTAAAAATCATATGACAAAATTCAATACCCATTTATGACAAAAACTCTCAGCAAACTAAGAATAAAAGAAAACTTCCTCAACTTGGTAAAGAAAATTGCCAGAAAACCTACAACTAATACCATACAGATCTTCTTCAACTTATGATGGGGTTATATCCGAAGAACCCCATCGTAAGTTAAAAATATTATAAGTTTATATGCATTTAATACAACTAACCTACTGAACATCACAGTTTAGCCTAGCCTACTTTAAATGTGCTCAGAACACTTACATTAACCTACAGTTGGGCAAAATCATCTAACACAAAACCTATTTCATAATAAAGTGTTAAATATCTCATGTAATTTACTGAATACTGTACTGAAAGTGAAAAACTGAATGGCTGCATGGGTACAGAATGGTTAGAAGTGTATCAGTGTTGACCCTCAAGCCCACGTCGCTAAATGACTTACTGCTGCTGCCAGGCCTCATACCATGTATTGCTAGCCTGGGAAAATATCAAAATTCAAAACCTGAACTATAGTTTCTACTGAATGAGGATCACATTTATACCATCATAAAGTCAAAAAATCTGACATCAGGGACCATCTATACCTAATGGTTGGAAACCAGATGCTTTCTCCCTACACTGGAGGACAAGGCAAGGATGATCCCTTTCACGACTGTATGAAACATGTACTGCAAGTCCTAGCTATGCAATAAGAAATGGAAATAAAGCTATACAGACTGGGAAAAAAGAAATAAAATCATCTTTGTTTATAGATAATTTGACTGTTTATGGGGAAAATCTCAAAGAATCACTCCTCCGCCCCCCGCAAAAACCCCCACAAAACCCAAAGCCTCCTGGAACTAATAAGTGATCATAGCAAGGTTGCACAATACAGGGCTAATACACAAGAGTCCATTTCTTTCTTATGTAACAGCAAGGAACAATTAGAATTTGAAATTTAGGGGCATCTGGGTGGCTCAGTCGGTTAAGTGTCTGACTTTAGCTCAGGTCATGATCTCATGGTTCACAAGTTCGAGCCCTGTGTCAGGCTCTGTGCTGACAGCTCAGAACCTGGAGCCTGCTTTGGGTTCTGTGTCTCCCTCTCTCTCTGTCGCCCCCCCGCCCTTAAAAATAAACATTAAAAATTTTTTTTAAATGGGCAAAAGATCTGAACTGTCACCTCACTGAAGAAGATATAAAGATGGCAAATAAGTATATGAAAAAATGCTCAACATTGTGTGTTATCAGGGAACTGCAGATTAAAACAATGAGATACCACTATATGTTTACTAGAATAGTAAATATTCAAAACACTGACAATACTAAGGCTGGCAAGGATGTGGACCCACAGAAATTGTTATTCATTGTCGGTGGAAATGCAAAATGGTATAGTCACTTTAAAAGATGGTCTGGCAGTTTCTTACAAAACTAAACATAGGGTTAGTATATGATCCAGCAATCATGCTTCTGGATATTTACCCAGATGAGCTGAAAACTTATGTCCCCACAAAAACCTACACACGAATGTCTATAGCACCTTTCTTCATAACTGCCCAAACTTGGAAGCAATCCAGATGTACTTCAATAGGTCAACAGTTAAACAAACTGTGGTATATCCACACAATGGAATATTATTCAGCAATAAAAAGATATGAGCTATCAAGCTATGGAAAGTCATGGAGGAACCTTAAATGCATGCTGCTAGGTAAAAGCAGCCAATCTGAAAAAGTTACATAGTGTATGAGTCCAAATACATGACATTCCTGGAAAAGGCAAAACTGTGGAGACAGTAAAAAGATCAGTGGTTGCCAGGGGCTCCTGAGGGAGGGGGAAAAGGATGAATAGGTAGAGCACAGGGGATTTAAGTAGTGAAATTACACTGCATGATACTACAATGGTAGATAGATGAGGCGCATTTGTCAAACCACAGACAACTGTACCACACAGAGAGTAAAGCTAACGTAAACTACAGACTTAAGTTAATGATATCATATTGTATTAATATTAATACTGTATTCATATTGATTCAATAATTGTAACAATTGTACATAAGAGGTTAAGAACAAAAGAAGCTGGGAGAAGAGGGAGAACTTTCTGTACAATTTTCTGTAAACCTAAAACTACTCTAAAATATAAAACCTATTTTTAAAAAAGGGATAGAACTATACCTCAAAAAAGCCAATTTTACTGAATATTCATTTAATAAAACAAATCCCAGACACATTCTACCAGAGATACAATTAAGTTTGCTGAGTAAGTTTGTGAACTTATCTTTCCATTAAAATACTTCCTACTTAAACCTATGAAACCATACTCTACACTTTACTCAGCCTCTCTTTTTAATCCAAATACCTTTAGAAGCCAGAATTTGCCTCCAGAAAAAATCTGAAATCCTGCACCCACAATGAACATATATGTACTTGCATGTTTGCATTCACACACAATTACTGCACTATGAGTGTATGTGTCCTCTCCTGCTCTTTTTCTTTTTAATTAAAAAAAATTTAAGTTTATTTATGAGAGATAGAGATAGCATGAGTAGGGGAGAGGCAAAGAGAGAGGAAGACACAGAATCCAAAGCAGGCTCCAGGCTCTGAGCTGTCAACAGAGAGCCTGATGTGGGGCTCAAACTCATAAAACATGAGATCATGACCTGAACTGAAGTGGGACGCTTCACTGACTGAGCCACCCAGGTACCCCACTCTGCTCTTTATCAACAGTGTCAATAATATACTTTTCATGATTTCCCATGGCATAAATCTTAACCCAATAGTAATATGTGGCTGTACCTAGTAAATTCTTGTTTCCTTCCTAAGATACATACTAATTAAAACTGTAATGAGAAAAAAAAACCTATTCATTAAATAAACTTAATAGCTTTACCAAGCTGGTAAAAAACTTTAAAAGATAAATTCAGCATCTCTATTTGATTCACAGATAATGAAGAAGCAAGGGCACTCGGTGAGATGAGTAATGGTATGGCCCTGTTGAAGCAATGGGCATGGAAAATGACTTGGCAGTTGTGTGTAAAGTACTTTATAGCTATCGTTTCTCACCCAAAATGCTTTCTTCCTCATCTCTGAAACACTGATTCTAAACAGATGGCATGATCATCTGTTAAAGACATTCAAGCCAAGAAAACAAGCAGAACAGCTTATTTCCAATCATCATTATTATATTTGACTGGAAAACTCTATGAAATATGAAACATTCCTAAGCAATTTTTCTTGAACAAAGCAAACATTTATGAAGGGCATACTATGTGCTCCTAAATGAATGAGAAACGGTGTCTGCTTTCTAAGAGCTTGGGACTAATGAAGATAAAAGCCATTCTGCTCTGTCAACCAAATGTAAAACCAAAGACCAAAGTCAGTGAGGTTGTTTATCATTAAAAAAAAAAAAAGGAACCAAGAAACAATTTGGGTTTCTTTAGTAATTCAATAGTATGATCATGACAGGCTAGGGTGTTTTTACATCACTGAGAGAAAAAAATATATAAATTCTTAGGAAACGGTCTTTTTTCACAAAGAGGTTAAGTATTCAGTTTTTATAACCTGAATTTTTCCACAAAATATGTAAACCAAATTCTACCTGGGCAGAGGAAAAAAGAAACAACAGAAAAAAAATAAAGCAACTTTTCACAGACCATGGATATGTCTACTTGGAGGTTTAATCTGCTCTATTCCAGGGTACACACTCAAATAGGGAATATTTTCTAGAATCAAAGAACCAAAAGTACAAACTAAGCTAAATACTAAACTAATACAGGAAGGCGTGTTTACAGTGTGTTTGTGTTATGGTCCCTGTGCAGAAACTGGCCCATTTACAGAACTGTATCAAGTCATTCAAAACCAGGATGGTTGGCTTTAATTTCTGATGAGTAGAGTAAACAAACCTGATCTAATGGGATCTGGTTCTGCTTCCTTTCTAATGCATATAACACAAGTGCTCAAAGACCTTAATGTTCCACAAGCATCTTCTAATGGGTTTCTGTGTTCTATTTATCTGTTTACTCCTAGTTAATGTCACATGTGCAGCTCCAATGGACCACTATTCACTGGATATTAGTGTTTCTATACAACATGTATCTGATCTGAAAATCACAGACATATTCCACTATTTGCAAGCATGCACATTCCTATTTACAAAGACAATGATGGGCCATGTTAAAAGATTCATTTCAGAATGACAGACTAATTTGTAAATGACATACTAAAGGAAATAATTTTCTTTAGATCACACTGGAGCTAAAAGGCCTGAGGCAAAATGTTCTCAAAGCATAAGTCCAGGAAACTGAGAATTTCTGAGACCACTTCATAGTCTGTGAGATCAAAAATATTTTCATAATACTACTAAGCAGTTATCTCCCTTTTTCATTCTCATTTTCTCATAACTGTAGAGTGGAGCTTTCCAGAGTCTCTAAGACTTGTGGTATCAGAACAGTCTGACTGCAGAAAAAAATGTGAGACTCCATCTGTCTTTTATTAACCTAGGTATCATCAATAGATACACGCTAAGTTCTCTGAGGTCTTGACAATTTTTAAGAGTATAAAGAAGTCTTGAGACTAAAAAGTTTGAGAATGGTAGATTAGGGCACACGCATCTATATTAGTTTTCCCACAAAACGTGGAAATAATTAACAATCTGGAAAAAAAAGTTTTAGAACTATGGCAGTTATGCTATGAGAACAAATTGACTTGTAAATGTCATTTCTAGGTTGTTTCTATTGCACTTACAGCTACTCAACTACCAAGAAAGGGAAAAAAATTCCTTAGAAAATACTAATCCAGGGGCGCCTGGGTGGCTCAGTTGGTTAAGCGTCGACTTCAGCTCAGGACATGATTTCATGGTTCATGTGTTTAAGCCCCAGACTGGGCTCTCTGTTGTCAGCACAGAGCCCGCTTCAGATCCTCTGTCCTCTTCCCTCTCTGCTCCTCCCCTTCTCATGCATGCACATGCGTGCTCTCTCTCTCCCCCCAAAATAAACTTTAAATAAATAAATAAACATTTAAAAATACTCAATCCAATCCATTAATTTCATAGACACAGTGGCAATATCAGGCCTAGAACCCAGATCCAACTAGGAAGATAAAGCAAAAGATATATGTTAATAAAACATACACAAGTTCTACCTCCCCTGTAAGAGAATGAGCACCTAACAAACTGGTCCTCTCGTTACATAATAGCCACAGGTTCCAGATAAAATAAAAAAGCTGCTACATGAGAATTCTGGAGATTGAGCAGTGACAGGTAAATTTTGGAGAGATTCATGACCTGGTGCAAGCAACCCACATACAGAGTAACTTTCCCCTTTTCTGTAGCTTTGTCCTGAGGGTGGTTGCAGTCAAACGCCAATGAACGACAACTATCTCTCCGGCCAGAGGAACCAGGGGAACGAGATCAGGCAATTAAGACCATCAGAATGGAGGAAGCTGGAGAATGGGCACCCAGATTCTGTTTAAATTCAATCTGAGTCTCTCAATCCTGAACAACACATGCATGAGGCAAACAGAAAGCAGCTGTGACTAAGGGTAAGCATACTGAACTAAATGATATCTGAGCCAATGTCCACTACAGGCATGACAGCTTGAACCTAACGAAGTAAACTACCTGCTAAGATAACATTGTGGGGCGCCTCAGTGGCTCAGTCAGTTAAGCTTCCAATTTTGTCTCAGGTCATGATCTCGCGGTTCATGAGTTCAAGCCTCGTGTTGGGCTATAGTGCTGACAGCTCAGAGCCTGGAGCCTGCTTCAGATTCTGTGTCTCCCTCTCTCTCTGTCCCTCCCTCACTCATGCTCTTTCTGTTTCAAAAATAAATAAATGTTAAAAAAAATTTTTTAAATAAAAACATGGATATTCTTCAGAGGAAAGTAACAAAATCCAGAGAATACACAAAATTATGTTCACATTGTGCAGGATACTATGTAGTATTACCCAATATATGAAAAACCAGAAAAATGATTCACTCTCCAGGGAAAAGACAACCCACATACAGCAACCCCAAGATGACCCAGATGTTAGAATTATCATACAAAGACTGTTATAAATATACTGAGTGAGAAAAAGTAAAACATCCTTATATTGAATGAAAAGATATGAAATCTCACCCAAGTACTAGAAAAAGTAAAATACTCTCACAATAAATAAAAAGATATGAAATCTCAGCAGAGCACTAGAAAATATTAAAAATATTAAAAGCAAGGACTTCTGCTTCTGGCCAAGATGGAACAGGAAAAATGACCAGTGCTCAACTAATTTTATCAGGCTACCATAATCCTAGTACCAATCTGATAAAGTGATTTAAAACATTGTGTTCCAGTATCCCTAATAAATATAGCACAAAACCCCTTAAATCATTTCCAGATCAAATCTAGCAAGATACAAAAAAAGAGCAATACTGTAACCAATTCAGAGTTATTCCAGAAATGTAATGTTAAACATCTGAAATTAAGTATGGAGAATATAGAAGAAAAATCACATGGTCATTTCAACAGATGCAAAAAAAGCATCTGACAAAATTCAACATCCATTCACGATAAAAACTCTCAGAAACTAGGAGTAGGAGGGAACTTCCTAACACCAATAAAGGGCATAACTACCATTACATTTAATTAAGAAAGGATGACTTATTTTCCCCTACGATCAGAAACAAGGACTTCCCCTGCATCACCTTTATTCATTATCGTACTGTACATTCTACCTATTGAAATAAGTCAGAAAAAAAATAATAAAAAGCACATAAAGCACTCCAAGTTTGAAGGTATGACTGTTTACACAGAAAATCCCAATAAATATAAAAAATAACTACTAGGACTAAAAAATTAATATAACAAGACTACAAGATACTAGGTTAATAAAAGGAACGATATTCTTTTATACCAGCAACACACAGATGAGAAACAAAAATTCAAAAACAATCCCATCTGCAAGCATGTACCCCCAAAACTCCCATAAAATACTTAGGAATAGCTCTAACAAAAGATTTCCAAAGTCTCTACAGTGAAAGCTGTAAGAAGATATTGAAAGAATTAAAGAAAAATCTAAATAAAAGAGATCTATACCCTGTTCATGGAGTGGAGAACCTGCTGTTGCTAAGATGGCAATTCTCCGCCAACTGATCTACAAATCTTTATCAAAATTGCCGCAGGACTTTTTTTTTTTGTAGAAATGGACATATTGATCCTCAAATCCTTGGAAATACAAAGAACCTAGGAAACCCATAAGAATTTTTATAACAAGAACAAAATTGGAGGACTTACCATATGGTTTTAAGACAAGAGATCTGTAATAGGAGAATTTAATATTGGTGAAAGGTAGACATATAGATCAGTGGAGCAAAACAGAAAATCCAGAAATAGATGAAGACATATTTGGTCAACTGACTTTAGAAAAACATTTCAAAGCAGTTAAATTAGTAAGGAAAAGATTCTTCAACAAATGATGGTAAATCAGAGGCATATTCATATAGGAAAAATTATCTCACTTAACTCATACAAAAAAACTAGCATGAAATGGATTATAGGTCTAAATGTCAAGCCCAAAACTACAAAACTTCTAGAAAAAATACTAAAGAAATGTATGTCATGTTAGGTTAGTCCAAGATTTGTTATAAAGAAAACAAAAAGCCCCTACCAATAAAGTAACATTAAAAAACACACTATTTCATTAAACTTATAAATTTTTGCTCTTTAAAAAGCATCATTAAGAACATGAAAAGGCAAGCCACAGAATGTAAGAAAATATTCCCAAACACATATATCAGAAAAAGGACTCGTATCCAGAAAAAGAAAAATACAAACACACATGCAAACGTGTATGTATACACACACTCTCTCTCCCCCTCCTTCCTCCTTCTCTGTCTCCCTCTCCTCTCTCAAGCCCTAAAACATGAAGACAGAAATCTCATTAAAAAATAAGGGGGAAAAAACATGAAACTACTTTACACATACACTAGGAGTGAAAAAATAAGTAAATAAATTACAGATAATGGGAGCTAGGTTTCTCACTAACAGAAAAAAAGATACTACAAATAAACTGAGGTAGAAGAATGAACTCTGTGGTGTTAGAGTTGAATGTATTAGTATGAAATCATGTTAAGTTTAATACACATAAAGACATTTGTGTGTACCAGCTCTGTCCACTGCGAGGGCCTAGAAGCAGTTACAACCCAGTAGCCTTAAGCATACCTAGTACCCATATCTTGTTTCTAAATACCATTATCCAATGGAAGGCACAGGACTCCTTGGAAAAATGGCTGATTCAGGGTTGAAACAGAGGAAATACAAGATAAGCCTGGATCATATAGTGCCAGAAATTTAAAAAGTGCTTTAAAAAACAAACAAATAAGAAAGAGAGGCAGGTCAAAAGGACATGGGAGCCAACCTGAAGGAGCGCTCAATGTCACAAGGTGAGCAAGAAAATAAATAACACGGTATTTGATTATAACCTAAAGTATAAGATAAATATATACAAGTTCATACTGATGAATAAATAAATAAATGGGGCAGGACAAATCTTCCTCACAAAGAATTCTAAATAACATACGTAGGCAGTCTTCCCTCAGGAGGTGGAATGTAAGTCCCTTCTACTGGAGTGTAGGCTGGACTTAGTATCTTGCTTTCAAAAAATTGAGTATGGAAAAAATACTCCAAAGGAGAGTATAGTGGATACACCTAGGGAACACCACCTTAACCAAGTAGTGGTTAAGGCAAGTATCAACAGGGATTAGTAATGGTGATTTAAATACAGGAAGGAATGAGAAACTTCATTGATCAGAGAAGCTTAGGAAGACAATGTGGTATCCTGGGCTGGATAATGAAACAGTGAATCCAGGCTAATCATGGCAAAACAACAGACAAATCCCAACCACAGGATATTCTATAAAATACCTGTCTAGTTTTCCTCAAAACTGTCAAAGTCATTGAAAACAATGAAAGTCTGAGAAATTTCACAACCAAGAAGAGTCTAAGGGAGTAGGACTACTAAATATAATATGGTTTTCTTCATAGGATTCTGGAACAGAAAATAACATTAGGTGAAGATTAAGGAAATTTGAAGAAAGCATGGATTTTAGTTAATGATGATTTTTCAGTATAGGTTCACTAATTATAGTAAATGTATCATTAAGGTAAAATGTTAGTAACAGGAGAAACTGGCTGTAGGGTATACAATTTGTCCTATCTTTGTAATAATTCTATAAATCTACCACTGTTATAAAATAAAGTCTAGCTATTTTTAAAAAAGACATTAGTGGGAACACTGGTGAAACTTGAATAAAGCCCACAGTTAATGATAACGTATCAATGTTCGCTTCTTAGTTTGATGCTGTACCATGTTAAATGTAACATGGTTATAGAAGAGGTTAATATTAGGGGAAACTGGATGAAAGTTATATAGAAACCCTTTGAACTATCTTTGCAAATTTTCTGCAAATAGTTTATTTTTTATGGGCAAAAATACTTAAACTTACACTTCCTAAAGAATATGCAAGTGACCAATAAAGACATGAAAAATGTTTACCATAGAAATGCATTATAAACTAAGAAAACACTATAAACCCTCAAGAACAGCTGAAATTAAAGAGACTAACCTCTTAAATGAAACAGACAAATTCTTGGAAAATGTAAGCTAGCTACTAAACTGAAGCTCATTCAAGAAGGAGATAACTTCAGTAACCTACAAATATTAAAGAACTGAATTCCTAGTTCAAAACACACAAAGAAAATTCCAGGTCCAGATGGCTTCACTGGTAAATTCTACCATGTGTTTAAAAAATAATTCCAACTCCACACCTATTCTTCCACAAAACAGAAGAAAAAGCACCTCCCAACTCACTGGTTGTGGCCAACATTATTACCCTGACTACAAAACCAGACAAAGAGATTCTAAGAAAACAAAACTACAGACCAGACCAATATCCTTAATGAATATATATGCAAAAATCCTTTAAACATTTTAGCAAATTGAATCTGGCAATACACATAAAAAATAATTCCTCATGAACAAGAGAGGCTTTCCCCAGGAATGCAAAGTTGGATTAACATTCAAAAATCAATCAATGTATTTCACCACCATAATACAAGAAAACAGAAAAAAATACAATTATCAATGGATATAGGAAAGGCATTTGACAAAATCCAAAACATATGAGCAAAAATTCAAGATGACAAGAGCAGAAATTTCATAAGAAACAAATAAATGTCAAAAAGATACGTTGGCCATTGATACAGTTTGAGAATAAGCTAAATCTTTTATAAGCCATCAAGGATGAACTCAAGTTCTTGTAACAGAGAGAGGTACATTTGATCTTACAAAGTAATCGGATCTCTTTTTTTATTGTTTTTAAACATTTATTAATTTTTGAAAGACAGAGATAGAGCACTAGTGGGGGAGGGGCAGAGAGAAAGAGGGAGATACAGAATCCGAAGCAGGCTCCAGGTTCTGAGTTGTCAGCACAGAGCCCGACGCGGGGCTCAAACCCACGAACCATGAGGTCATGACCTGAGCTGAGGTCGAATCCTTACCTGAATGAACCACCCAGGCGCCCCCAAAGTAATCTGATTTTGTACAGCATCAAATATGCTTCTGACTAATTATATTTAGGCTAAAATTAAAGTCGATTCTTAAAAAGTAAAAATGCTTGGGTTGGAGTATGATGACCTTTGGCCAATTTAGAAAGGGAATGAGGAAAAAAGGTAATAGTTAAGTTTCTCATTTGCTACAGGTAAACCCTGAAGTAGAAAATTAACAAGTACATGGCATTACTCCCCAAAAGAAGACAAGTAAACCAAAATTTGTCTCTACTTGTCAAATGATTATGAGAAAGCTGCTTCCTTTCTTCAGGCCTCATTCTCTATCCTTTAGTATGAGGAGAGTATGCTTGTTTTAAAAAAAAAATTAAGAAAGAAAATTTACAGGCCCAGAACGGTGTCACTTAGATCGAGTTCCCAAACTGGTGCTTACTATGCAATCTAACTGCATTTCAACCTCTTCTAGAAATGGCCAGCTAGGAATTTTTCAATCTGTGCCAATGAGTCTGACCCTTCGGCCCTCTGTATCCCCACAAAAAAGATGAGGCAATCTGCTTGATAAGATACTTTGCTTTTCCCCCTAGGTGGCAGGCCTTGCCTGGAACAATCCTTTTCTTTTGCTAATAACTTCCTTACCCCTACCCTCCTATATAAAACGTTCCATTTTGTACAATTTAACTTGCTAGATAAGGTATTGCCTGATTGATTCATGAACCATTTGAAAAAGCCAAGTAGATATTCAAATATACTTGGTTGAATTTTATTATTTAACATGCTAGATTCATTCCTAAATTCAATATTTATTGAGCACTTACTATGTGTGAAACACTTTTCTAGACATGGTGAATACATCAGTGAAGAAAAAGAGACAAAAATCCCTACCCTCATAGAGTTTAGAGAGACAAAGTGCATATGTAACTTTAAAGTATATAGCATGTTAAAGGGTAATAAATACTAGGAGAAAAATAAAACGTGGAAGGGGGTTGAGTGTGTTGAGGAAGGTTGGTTTTAGTGGGGTTATATGGCAACTAGATAATTTCTAGGTTCACTTTCAGTTCAAAAATCAATGATTCTCTTCTATGTTGACTAGGCAGCGTAAAAACACACAGTGAACCTCTGAACCTGACCTCTTTAAACTCATACATTCTATCACCTTGCTCTCTGTGTCACCACTTATATTTTAGAAAAATGGGATTAAACATACATTTTTCCACACTGAGACAAAACATATGCTGTCATTTAATGAAATAAGTAATTTCCCAGTCTTGCCTCAGGGAGACGAGAATGAGAAAAAAAGAAAAAAGCCCTAGCAATTTCTCCTCAGACAAAGGTTCTAAACCTGTGCCATTTCTGTACACTACAGAAAGGATTAAAATTATTTGTTTTTTCTCCTTTTCCAATATATTTGTGGTCTGGAATTTCTTCCTTTACTGAGCCTAAGTTAAAACAAGAGGTGGTTTAACAGCTTCTCCAAAATGGAAGATTTTCCATAGGCAAGAAAAGTCATATGAATAAATATTACTACTATAGTTATTGCAGCTACCATATTTTGTGTGCCTGCTATGTGCCAGGTACAGCACCAGTCATTTTATACATTAGGTTGAATTATATGAAACTTCCATTTATAGATCAAAATCAGCAATTTTGTATAGTTTAAATACATTGTCATCCATTAACTTCAAATTCCACGAGAAAGAAGTCTGTGTAAGTGGTTAACTGCATTGTTTTTCTATAGTTCATCTATTAAATTATTATCTTGGGCAAATCTTCAAGATAATATGGAACTTTTGTTTGGAGATAAAAAGGCCTTCTCCTAAGCTGATATGCTATAAATGACAACGGGAAGATACTGCCTATCTGTGATAATGAGTTAGTTAAAAAAAAAAAAATACTCAAAGTTTTTTTAGTTAGGACTTAATTTGAGCACAGATACCATCAAAAGCTATCCATAGCCATGGGGTTTCATTTCGAGAAAAGCTCAATTTATTAGTTATGCCCCCTATTCTGCTTAAAGACAGAATCTTTATTCCAAAATTAGTATTTTTTAAAATAATTACTTTAGAAAAGAGTCTCGAGCAACCCCCAAATTATATTAATATCCTATTTCTCAATCACTATACAGTCTGCGTCTAGAGTTCACATTAGTAAGACATTAATAAAATACCTTTTAATTGTTTTCTAAGTAATTGTATGTAATCTAAAGTTTCATCTAGCGGAAAAAGGCAGGTCCTTTTTTTGCATGTTATATTAGAAGATGGGAGAGTGTTTTCCAACATTTAAATGCCAACATAAGTCTCAGTGAAACATTAAAAGAAAAAATAACTACCTAAATAAAGCTTTTTGGAAAAAATTAATATAAGAAGAATATGATGCTCAAGGAGTGTAAACAAGTAAATATAAATAAAAACCTACCAACTCATTGCTTGTAGATGTGAGTCTTAGCTTTTCTTCAATTTCCTTTCCAATTTTCTGAACAGTTACCTGAGTCTGTTTAATTGCACACTGGGCTCTATGAAGCCTAGAAATAAAAGTTACAGAAAAATTCAAGTGAGTTAACTATAAACTCTCAAAACAGAGACATAAATGGAATAAATAAGAGACATAAATGGAACAAAATGAGGACAAATCTTCCAGGATACACAGAATTAGTAATGAAATCAAACTGATCAATTCCCTCGCATATCTATAATGAAATAACAAGCATTACGATGTGCCCTTAAAACACCCTTTCAGGGCATCTGGGTGGCTCAGTTCGTTAAACACCTGACTCTTAATTTCAGCTCCAGTCATGATCTCATGTTCAGGAGATCAAGCCCCAAGTCTATGCTGTCAGCATGGCGCCCACTTGGGATTGTCTCTCTCCTTCTCTCTCTTCGTCTCTCTCTGCCCCTGAAACTTGCATGCACATGGAGGAATAATAAAATAAATATATAAACTTAAAAAAAAACAAAACAAAACACCCTTTCTATACCTGCCTGCCTGCCTCTGATATATTGAGAGCTAAAATGGTGAACTCACCAGAGCCTGGAAGACACCTTAGAAAACAATCTGGTTGAATCCCATCATGTTATAAATGTGAAAACTGAGGCCCAAGGATATTAAGTGGATTGCTAAACTCACCAGGGGAACATCCATGATGACAAGGCTGAGTATTACTTATGGGTATCCACGAAGAAAAACAGAATTAACAATAATCCCAGTTAAAAAGACTGACTTAAAGCTGCAGCCATTTTGAAACAAGGAACATTGAAAAAAGTAGGAACTACTTTACTTTTTCTGCTTCCATTATGGTTTTGTATTTTTCTTTGTCTCTTGGTCCTCAAATATAGCTTATATATTTCCTATACATATCCATATTAAAAATGGCCAAACTGTATTTTTAGATAACATGATTTTTGTATAGAGAATCATTAGAAATCTACAAAACAACTACTAAAACTAATAAGGTCACAGGATACAAGGTCAACATATAAAATTCAGTGATATTTCTATATATGGGTCAACAGTTTCACAATCACAATCTCAACAGGCTTTGGTTCTTTTGGAAGAAATTAAGAAGCTGATACTATAATTTATATAGAAAAACAAAGAATCCAGAAGAGATAAACCAAGATAAACTTTTTAAAAATAAAACTATATAAGCAAACAATATGGTACTGGCATAAAGATAAAAAAAACAGATCAATGGAACAGCGTAAAGATTATATAAATAGAGCTACACATATATGGTCTATTGATTTTGGACAAAGGAATCCAGGCAAATTAATGGAGAAAAGAAAGCTTTTAAAACAAATGGTGCTGGAACAGTGGATAAACATAGGGGG
Source organism: Cryptoprocta ferox (assembly GCA_028646485.1). Lineage (NCBI taxonomy): Eukaryota > Metazoa > Chordata > Mammalia > Carnivora > Eupleridae > Cryptoprocta > Cryptoprocta ferox. Next base: position 54,899,078 of record CM053575.1, on the reverse strand, counting down.
AAAAATTAACTTCATTCCCTAACTCACAGCATATGCAAACGAGTAATTCAAGGAGAGCATAGTAAAAATAAAAACTAAAATCATAAAACTTGTAGAAGAAACATAGAGAATCTCTGATAACCTTGGAAGAGGTAAAGATTTCATGGAAAAGGCATGAAAAGCACTAAACATAAAATTAAAAATAGATAAATTGGACTTCGCAGCAATAAAAAATGTCTGTCCATCTAAAGATGCCATTAAGAAAGTGATAAGCAGTCCACAGAGTGAGAGAAAATACTTGCAAAACATCAATCTGACAAAGGACTGTGTCCTTTCCTTTAATAAATCAGTAACAAAGAGACAGCCCAATTAAAAATGGGCAAAAAAATAAAATACTTCACAAAAGGTGATATAAAAGTGGCCAAAAAGTACAGGAAAAGGTACTCGATATCTTAATCATCCATGTTAGCATTCCCTTCTGAAAAGGTGGAAATAGAGAAGAACTTTTTTAACTTGATAAAGAATATCTACAGAAAACTATAGATGACAGCATTTTTAATGGTAAAAGATGGCTTTCCCCTTAAGATTGGGAATAAGATAAGAATGTCACTTTCATCACTCTTCTTCAGCATAATGCTGGAAGTTCTAGTCTTGCAACAAAGCAAGAAAAGGAAGTTAAAAGAATACA
>CM053575.1:54868850-54897911 GCA_028646485.1 Cryptoprocta ferox | reverse complement strand
GTGTGTGTGTGTCAAAAATAAATAAACACTAAAAAATTTTTTTTTACTTACAACATCTCATACTAGCAAGGATGTAGAGCAACTGGAACTTGCATCCATTACTGGTAAAGTGTAAAAGAGTACTATCATTTGGAAAATAGTTTCTAATAAAGTTAAACAGCCATCTAACCTATGACAGTATTTCTATTCCTAAGCATTTACTCAAGAAATATAAAAATGTATGTCTACATAATAATTTGTATAAGAATGTTCATGGAAAACAAAGCAAATGTCCATCAACCAGAAGAATTAAATTGAGGTATGACCATGAAATTCTACTCATCAATAAAAAGGAATACACCACTGACATATACACAACAATATGAATGAATCTCAACAACATGATGTTGAGTGAAAAAAGCCAGAAACAAAAAGTATACTGTATGATTCCATTTACACATAGTTCAAGAACAGGTAAAAGCAACCCACAGTGACAGAAATCAAGAGTCACTGCTTGTCTATGTGGGGTGGGACTGACTGGTACAGAACAGGGAGAACAAAGGAACTTTCTGAAGTGATGGAAATATCCTATAGATCTTTACTGGGGTGAGGGTACATAGTTACACACAGAATTTAAACTTAAGATCTACACATTTTACTGTATGTAAATTTTAGCTCAATTTTTAAAAATTACTCAATAATCCCAATCTGAAAGATATCCTATATACAAGGTTAATTTTATTAGGGATTTGATGGCATCAATAGCTCTGCCAACATTCTGATGATGATGATGACCCTATGCACTAAAAATATTCATGACGTATTCTGCCCTTTCAGAAACTGCCTGATAGTTATTGACGATTTCTTAGGTCATCTAAAGGAGCAACTCTTATTAGAGCTAGGTTGCTAATAAGATCAGTTATACAGCAACTTCTTCAAAGCTCCTCCAAAGAAGTTATATTCCATCCTAGTGCCTCTTGCTCTGTGTATATACTCTCTTGATAGTAATACTCTCTTACAAAGTTTGCTCTAAAGAAATTTAAAAGCAAGATAAGGCCCCTTGTAATACGGTCCCAGGAAACATCTCCAGCCTTATTTCCTGATATTCCTTACCTTGTATGCTCAGTTCCAACAATACTGAACCACTGGCAATTCTCTAAACACACCATGCCATTTCTTGTTTCTATAATTTTGAATGAGCTGATCTAGTCCTGAGTCCATTAAAGATGCAGCTCAAACACAACCTCTTCTTCAAAGACCTTCCTGGACTATTCCAGACAGGTAGAGGCACTCCTTTCTGTAGAAATCTGCAGTATCATGTATACAATACCACTAACAAAGATTATAGAACTATATTTTATACCAACTGTTTATTTCCTTATTAGACCTTTCTGAGGAAGGAAAAAAAAAAACCCTCTCATTTTCAAATACATTCCCAGTGCTTAGCACAGAATCTGGCACAAAGGAGGCACTCAAATATATCTGCAAACTGAATGTTAACTAACTCCTGAATATAAAAGCTCAGTCCCAAGATGTGATTATTTTTTACTGATATCAGTGGGGGAGTGAGAGATTAATGTGATAGTCTTCTATATTTAAAATTTTAAATATTATATTCAAAACAAAAATCAAAGACCACTCACTTAGGTAAGGAAATGTGCAATTTTTACTAAAAATGTTATCAGAATTCTAATAATAATAGGCATTATCAATTTAGAGCAAAAATCAACAAAATAGCCTGTTACTTTAAAAGGGGGAAAACGCTGCCTGAAACTCACTGGTACTATGCAAACAACCTTGTCAAATGGTAAAGACTTTAAAAATAAAAATGATTCATGACCATAATTAATGTATGACTTCAACTATTTGGCTCTCACTGCCCCAGACGCTTTCTGATCTTACCTTAGGGGCTTAAAACACACAGACAGAGTCACATTTCCTCCAATCTTCAGTGTTATCCAAATAGACTTTCGGAGCCCCTGCTACATCAAGACAGAGCTAATAACGTCCCCCTTTCAAATCCAACAGAAGAATAAAAGTTTGATGCGTTTAGCCTTTTAAACATAATGTGGGGCATCCTGATTCCCCTGGGGGTGAGGAGATGAAGGACTGACAAGAAAAGAAACAACTGCTTTACTTCCAAGCCAGCTAGCCAGTTTCAGAGGAATGCTTCTTGATTTTGCAAACTATGAAATGATACTACAAAGACAGAAATATATATCATCTAGTTATCTGGTGACAGGTCAATACCAACACTAACACTGCCAAGCTGAAATAAATTCATTATCACAGGTTTGAGGAGGAGGGACCAAGTAACTATCCGATAGGTGTTCTGGTTAGAGCAAATAGATGCATCCCTCTTAATATGCTTTGAGAGAACAGTAAGATTCAAACAGCTGGGCTTTAAAATAATGTTTCAGGGTTAGATAGTGCTGTGAATGTAAAAATCTACTGAATACAAGGTATTATATCAAATAAATAATAAATACTGAGACCATACCAATCAAACATTAACAATCATCTCAGTAAAGGAGAAAGCAGACCATTTTTGTTTACTTAGTGTTGATCATATCACATCTGAAATACTACAATCCATTTTGAGGTGAAGAATGACAAATTAGAACACCTAGAAAGGCAGTATAATTCCCTATGGCCTGCAGGAAGAGATAGAAAGTGCGAAGGAAATATAAGAAAAGACAGGAGTCTATTTTGAGAGAAACAGACATTATCATTGATGGCTTTGTATTCCATATGAAAGAGCCTCGATTACTTTTCTGAGGTTATTAGGAAACAAAGTTTTAAGCTGGAGAAAGATTTAATTACATTTGTATTTTAGAAAGATCTTTCTTCCTGTAATAAGGTAAATGGGACACAGAAACAAGACTGGAAACAGGAAGGCTAGTGTGTGGTTATTACAGCCTTCCTAGGAAAAGTTTAGGCATCTTTCTAAATTAAAATAGTAACAGGAGGGATGGTGTAGATGTGAAAAGTGAGAAAGGAGTAATAAAGACTGATGCCTGAAAACAAATTACCTACATCAAGAATATAAGCAAAGACATCACTAGATCTTATAGACATTTAAAGGAGAATTAATGGGAAATTATGAGCAATATGCCAATAAATACGAAAACTTAGATGATGCAGTCAAATTGCTTAAAAAAATCACAAGTTTCCAAAACAAATAAATTAGAAAATCTGAATTGCCATTGTCAGTTAAAGAAACTAAACTTGTAATTAAAACCACTCTCAGGTAGAAAACTCTAGGTTCAGATGGCTTCACTGGTGTTATACTAGGTTTTTGTTTTGTATTGTTTTTTTTGTGTGTGTTTTGGGATTTTTTGTTTGTTTGTTTTTGGAGAGAGAGAGGGAGAGAGGGAGAGAGAGAGAAAGAGAGAGAGAGAGAATCCCAAGCAGGCTCCACACGTAGTGCAGAGCCCAACGTGGGGCTTAAATTCATGAAATATGAGATCATGACCTGAGCTGAAAGCAAGAGTCAGATGCTTAACCGACTGAGCTACCCAGGCACCCCCGATGTTATACTAGTTTTAACAAAATCTTTCAAAGAAGAGGAAAAACTTTTCAATTTATTTTATGAGGCGAGTACAATCCTCATACCAAAACATGACAAGAAGATGATAAGAAAAGAAAATTACAGACAAATCTCACCCATGAACATAAATGCAAAAATCATTAACAAAATGTTAGCAAATCCACTCTAGCAATGTATGAAAAGGGTAATACACATCTTGATCGTATAGGTGTAACTGAAGAGTACAAGGTTGGTTTACCATTTGAAAATCAATAGTGACAAAAATAATGAAGAAAAATAAAAGATGCCCCCAATAAAGCATTTGATAAAATTCAATACCTGTTAATGATTTAAAAAAAAAAAAAAAAAAAAAACTTCAACAAACTAAGGACAAAAGAGAGTCTCCTCTGGTGAAGAATTTATTTAAAACATCTACAGCTAATGCAAAAATGGGACTTATACAAAAAAAAAATCTAAGCTAATGTTATTATTTAAGAACAGGAATGAGGAGAGGTATCCACTTTTCACCACACTAATTCAACACTGTAATCAAGGTCCAAACCACTGCAATAAGGCGATTAAAAAATCATCAATATAGGAAAGGAAGAAGTGAAAATGTCTATTCATGGATGCTATTTGCACACATATAAGAAGCCAAAAAAATCTGTAATTAAACTAATAATCTTAGTAAGATTGCAAGATTCCAGATTAATATACAAAAATTTAATGGTATTTTTATATCATATCAACAAATAACTAGGTAAGTCTAATGAAAGATGCAAAAAAACTGTGCACTGAAAACTATAAAACACTCCTGAGAGAAATGTAAAAACACTTAACAAATGGAGACATGTAAAAATCATACAGGTTGGAGACTCAGTATTGTTAGTCTCCCCTAAATATATCTGTAGAGTCAATGCAATCCCAACCAAAGCCTTGCAGTCTTTTTTATTTCAACTGACCAGCTGATTCTACAGTTGATACAGAAATACAAAAATCCTAGGAGAGTAAAGAAAGTGTTGGGGAAAAAAGTTGGATTTTACACTACGAGACTTTATGACCTCTCACAAAGCTATAGTGTATAAAGCAGAAGTATTGCAGAAGTCTAAACAAATAGATCAATGAACTAGAATTCAGGTTACAGAAATAGACCCATTATATAAAATCAGTTTATTTTTTGATTAGGGAAAGAAAAGTTTTGTCAACAAATGACAGAAATAACTGGATAGCGACATGGGAAAAAAATGAACCTTAATCTCTACCTCACATCATACACAAAAGTTAAATTGATACAGAGCAAAGACTAAATGTAAAATCGAGAACTATAAAGCTTCTAGAATAACATGCAGGAAAATATATTCATGACCTTGGTTTAGGCAAAGATTTCCTAAACAGGAAACAAAAGGCACTATCCATAAAATAGAAACCTGATATATTTTAGGAAAATCTGAAACTTCTACTCATTAAAATGCATTATTGAGAAAATGAAAAATCAAGACACACAGTAGGAAAAACATGTTATATAGATACATTAATATAGATATATACAGATATAGATATATATCTGACAAAGGACTTGTATCTATAATACACAAAGAATTCCTACAACTCAACAATAAAAATACAAACCACCTAATAAATATTATCAAAGTATTTTAACAAACACTTCACAAAGGATGTAACAGTGGCCAATAAACATGAAATGGTGTTTCACTAGTCATCACGGAATTAAAGATTAAAATCAAAATCGGGGTGCCTGGGTGGCTCAGTTGGTTGGGTGTCCTTGAGATGTTCTGTTCCTTTAACTGCTATAACACCAACTCTCCCAACCGTCCTTCTACTTCTCTGGATATTCTGGGTCAGAATTTTTTGACCCAGACTCTGGATTTTGGCTCAGGTCATGTACCCAGGTCATGGGATCAAGCCCCACATCAGGCTCTGCACTGAGCGTGGAGCCTGCTTGAGATATTTCTTCTCTCTCTTTCCCTCTCACTCTCCCTCCCCCCAACCTCTTCTGTTTGCACTCTCTCTAAATTAAAATAAAATTTAAATTAAAAAATGATATGCCAGTAGAAGCCCACTATAATGGCTAGAATTTACAAAACTGATGATACCATATGATGGCAAGGACTAGAAAAGCTGGGAGTTTCAAACATTGCTAATAGGATGGTAAAACTATATAACTACTTGGAAAACTGGCAATTTCTAACAAATTAAATATCCACCTAGTAAATGACCAGGTATCTACTGTCAGATACACTGTAAGGCTTTTGTTTGTTTTTTTAAAAATTTTTAATGTTAATTTATTTTTGAGAGAGAGAGAGTGGAGTGAGGAGCTGAGAGAGAGGGAGACAAAGAATCAGAAGCAGGCACCAGGCTCTGAGGTGTCAGCACAGAGCCCAACATGGGGCCTGATCTCAAGGACCAAGAGATCATGACCTGAGCCGAGGTTGGACGCCCAACCGACTGAGCCACCCAGGTGCCCCAACACTGTAAGACTTTTGTAAGGATATTTCCTAGCAGCTTTATTCAGAACAGACAAAAAGTAGAAACAACTCAAATGTTCATCAACAAGATAATGCATAAGCAAATTGTGGTATATGCACAGAAATACCACTCAGCAATAAAATAAATAAACTGCTGATCTATACAACATGGATAAATTTCAAAAATTGTAAGTTAAATAAAGAAAGTCAGAAACCAAAAGAGTTCACCATATGATTCCATTTAAAAGAAGTTTAAGAACAGACAAAGCTAATAACGAAGAGGCAATAAGAGAAGGGTTTAACTCAGCCAGGGGAGGGAGTGAATGTGTACTAACGACTGGCAAAGTGGCATAAAGGAACTTTCTGGATAATAAAATATATTCTATAATATGATTGAACGATGACAACATGGGTGTGTACATTTGTCAAAACTCATCAGACTGTACACTTAAATTCTCTGCATTTTACTGTATATAGATTATACTGCAAAGGAAAAAGTTAAAAAATGATAGCTGGTATACAGCTTGGGGAATCAGGAAAATGGTGATGTTATTTATTGAGACGAGGAACACAGAATGAGCAATTTGAAAGAAAATTCTACTTTCTTTGAGCTGCCTGTGCAATATCCAAGAGGAGGTGCTGAATATTACTTGAATATAAGGATCTGGAGCTTAGGAGACAGATCTTGGCCAGAGACAAAAATGTGGCAATCATTAGCACACAGATGGTTATTAATGCTATGAGAGTGAATGAGATCATTCTGGAAGACTGTGAGAATGAAAGAGAACAGAGCCTAGAACAGAATCCCGAGGAACATCAATATTTAAGGGATTAGAAAAAAATAAAAATAAAAAGCTGCAAAAAATTCTGACCCAGAATATCCAAAGAAGTAGAAGGACGGCTGGGAGAGTTGGTGTTACAGCAGTCTAAGGGAACAGAACATCTCAGGGAAGACGGATCACTGCCACAACATCAAGTAACCTAAGGCTTAGACAGCATCTACGGATTCAGCCAACAAGGACTTGATTAAAGCCATTTCAAATCTGTTCACCTTTCTCCAAGTCCACTGCCACCATCAACCTTCAACCTAGCCAATACCCTCCTGACAGCTTCTACTCTTGTTCTCAATTCCACTCTCTCCTTTGTACCACAGGTAACCCTGTCTTTTGGTCAGTAGTAACTGCAGCTTATGTGCCCGGTTTCCAGAATGCCTGCCTTATAGAGCTATACCCAGAGCCTGATCTCACATACATCATTATGTGTGTTGCAACAATCTTCCAAGTGAAAGAGGAGAAACAGGATATAGAGACTGATGGACTTTGCTCCAACCAGCAACAGAGTCCATCCAGTACTCCATGGTTCTCTTCTCACAGACTAACAGAGATAAACCAGTTCTTGTTTACACTGCAATTAGGAAGGCTTTGATACATATCTATGATTAAATTCTCTTAGAGACAACTAGAAATATCATAGTCTACAAACTTGTTAACTTAAAAGATTAGTGCTATCTAATGCAGCTATCCCTACCTAACCACTTTTCTTCATCTCTACAGACACAAAATGCTTTAGATATTCTAGGCTCTGTAACAGCTAATGCTTGATTGTCTATATAATTCCTATCATTATGTAATACACCTAAAGACAGTTCACATATATGTGCTTCTAGCCATGTTTATAACACCTTCCGTCGATGATAAAGTGCTTTTCTGGTGACTGGTAAGGCTGTGACCTATAACTTTTTCCACTCTCAATACAATTTCAATACTTTTCCTTTTTAGAATTCTAGTCAAATAAATCTAGACAGCATGACAGTCATGAATCACCACAGTGCTCTGGAAATGCTAACTGGCAGCAATATCACATTACACTAGGACTTGCCTTTCCGCTTCTTCACCTCTCTATTCAGTATCTAAACTGTTGATTCTTTCCCAGTGCTCTTATCTCTATTATTTCCTTTTCATTATTCCCACTTTAGGCACCCATTTCAGCAGTAAAAAAAGGCCTCCCTCCCTCTTTCCAATCTCTGCCCTCCTCAATCCATTTGGAACACTCCCATGCAAATACTCTTCCAAAAACACACATTTCAGTAGTGTACTATAAAAAATCAAAACAATGAAATGGGGTCCAGGAGATCTTCCAACTCTTTAGTGTATCAATAACTAGGATGGGCATACCTGGGTGTGCTCGGTTGGAACATCAATACTTAAGCATCCAGCTCTTGATTTTGGCTCACGTCAAGATTTCACAGTTTGTGAGATCAAGCCCTGTGTCAGGCTCTGCACTGACAGCACAGAGCCTACTTGGGATTCTCTCTCTGCTCCCTGCTTGGACTGTCAGGCACACGCACGTGTGATCTCTCCCCCCCCACAAATAAATAAACGTTAAAAATAATAACAACAAGGATGACTACAGGCAAATTAGAGCTCTTTACACAGAAAAACCAGGGCCATATATAAAACTAAGTGATCACAAATCCTAAAATTCTATGATTAGATGTTACTCTTTGCTTGAAAACAATCCATACTATAGAATGTATAAATGTGGCTATTTACATAAAGGTTAAAACTCAATTGTTTTAGCCTAGAAACTCAAAGTCAAATAAACTCTAGTTCAGGCACAATAATATTAATATTTATTAGAACCTGGGGCCAAAATGAGTGTCTGGCACATAGCATATATTTCATGAATAACTGAATGAATAAACAGTTATTTGGTGCTTACTCTGTGGCAGGCATTGGGCTAAAAACCTGAAATGTAATATTCCATTTAACCTTCAAAACAATCCATAAACTTCCTACATTCTCATTCTCATTCTACATGTGAGAAGCCAGTAAGTGTCAGAATCAGAATTCAAAACCAGGTCTAACTCCACAGCCCATGGGTCTTCACTGCTACCTATCTTCTACCCATAAACCTATCATTCCTAAGCTAATCTAGCCATCAGCTCCCCAACAGACCTCAATATCAATAATACTTCACGTGTTAAATAAATTTTTAGTTCCCGAAGTCCTTTGTCTCTCAGATACATTGGTTGAAACTGCCAAATACACAGGCCCCTGTTTAGCACTCCTACCGTACCAGGATGCTGTGTGCTCTTTCTATCATTCTATTTACAACAGTCCTCATACCTGATCTCAATCTGCTGCTGCTTTCTACCCTGTTCTTTGTGGTAGGCAGAATTCTAAGATCCTCCCCAAGATTCCTGCCCCCTCGTATACTTGCCTACTATAATCCCCCCCGCCTTTGCATGTTAGCAGGCCTTGTGAATATTACAGAAGATCACTCCTGAGATTATGCTACTTTATAAGATGAAGGTATTTGGAGGATATCATTAAAGTCCTAAATTCACTGATTTTGAGTTAACCAGAAAGGAGGTAACTTGGTGCTACAGACTGAATTGTGTCCCTGTAAAATTTATATGTTGAAGCTCTAACCCCAAAAGTGATAGTATTTGGAGACTGGACTTTTAGGAGTAATGAAGGTTAACAGCGAGGTCATAAGGGTGAGATCCAAATCTAATGGGATTAGTAGCTTTACAAGAAGAGAAAGAGATACCTATCTCTCTCCCTCCCTCTTCCCCAGAAGACCCAGAAATTCCTCTGTTAGAGGAAAAACTTAAGTAAAAGCCCAGGAATATTTAATAGTTAATATCTGGTAAGGCTACACCCTTATCTGAGCTGTGATCTTCTTCTTAACCCTGGAAGCATGGCTCTATCTAGAGTTCATATCATGTTGTAATAATCTATTTACTGCCTTTCCCTTCAGCACTGGATTCCATATGCCTTGAACAGACCTATATCTTATTAGTGTTTGTTGCTCTTCATATGAGCTTCTTCACAGTACCTGGTACAGACCTTCAATGCCCATTATTTCTCTTCTTTCCCTCAAGAATGAGGAGAAGCCCCAAAACACAGTAGGACACTTAAACCCTCAAAGCACAGGAGACACTCAATAAATAATAGAGAACGATTTTAAGGTTTCTTCTGATTCTGTTTTTCTTAGATTGTATGAAATGTTGACTGATAAATTTATTCATGTTTTCTTTCATGCGTATCAAGCATAGAAAAACTGGAAAACTACCTTGAGAACATTTTTTAAAGTTTGCAGATCACATAATACTAGAATACAAATTTCTGATTGTCAAAATCCCTCTTAAAGAGTGGTTTTTATAAAGGAACAAAGGAATTCAAATATGTCTGCCTGGAACAAAGAAGGCCTATCATGTCTCATTCTAGATACTAAATGTCTATCAACATGGCCCAAATTTTTCTGGCAATCACATTCCACTGATTATTAACGTTGATTTGACTACTGACTAAAGGTTCTCCATCTTTTTTTGCTCAGGCTGTGCCCATATGTCATGCCTTCCTCTTCTCACACAGTTGGTTTTGGGACTCAAGTACAGTAAAGCTATATCTCTACCCCAATTAAATGTCACCCTGAAATTTACGATGGGCTAAATATATATTCTACTTTCCAGTCCCCAGAGATCTTATATCCTGATTCTGTTACACAAAGTAATCACTATCTTTATAAGCTCCACATTACCATTGCATTACCTTTTTAAGTTTTTTTTTTTAACTTTGGATATGTTTTCTATACCTCTGTTCAAATACTTAGATTGTAGTATCCGTAAGGGAAAACCGTTCACCGTTTCATCCCCAGCATACTGCACCGTTTCCAACATATAGTATTCAATGAACTTTAGGCAAGTAAACAACTGAATGAATGGACATGTTGAACCAAGACTGGATCAAAAACAGAGCCCTATGTCATGCCATTAGAAATTTCCCTCTAGATTGATAACAAGTCATTGAGCAGTTACAAATCTTCCTATTTTTAATTTCATCTAGCTTATACTTCTTCATCTTGGTCTTAAAGGTTTCATTGCATAGCTGTCACACACCTTATTACAGTTACTGTCTGGATCTACAAATCTAATTACCTTTTCAAAATGAAGACATTAGTCTGAGACAACTTGTTCTGGTGAATGGTTCACTAAAGGAGAAGGTACTTAAGCTTCAGTTTAAAGGAAAGGTAGGTAGGACAACTGTATGCAAGAGAATAGCCAGTTAGGACATTGGAATAGCTTTTCAAAACCCTTAAAGGAGCAGAGTGCATTGCATGTTCAGAACAGGAAGTGGGTGGTGTGCTAAAGCAAAGAGAGCATGAGAGCAGTGTCATGAGAGGCAGTCTGGGAAGGTTGATCAGAGCCAAATTACTGTGGACTTCAAATGCCTGAGAACTCTTTTGCATTTCCACAGCACCTACAGCAGTCTTGGACACATGGGAATCACTCAAATTATTTGTTGATGGGTTTATTAAATATGATAGTTTCCCAAAAGACCAGAAATCTACCCTAAAGCCTACTTCTACATTCCTCCGTCTAGACTATACACATAGTTGAGAAGAACACACAGTCTCACAGCAATGGCATCAAATAAGACAGAACACTATTACTACTTCTGAAATTAACACTCTCATGGAAAAGTAAATGGTAGCATCGTGGGTGGGAAAGTTCTACTGAGGAGAGTTAGGTGGTGTGAAAGCATGTGATAATGAGTGTGTCAGGTCTAACCAAGATTTGTCCTCAAAAACAAATAACACTGATGAAGCAACAGTTATAGAACAATAATCAACGCTTCAGATTTCCAATTTACATCTCGAATAATTCATTTCAGGCAAGAAGAACCACATTTGGCATAAGAGCAGGCTAAATCATTCCCAGATTTTTTCATAATACCATCCATGTGCTAAAATGCAAGTTTAATTTAAAATCTATTCATTGTACAATAAACATACTTGAGGAAGCACATACAAAGTACTTCAGAATTAGAAACAAGAAAGGAGACAAACTACAATAAGGGCAAGATTTTAAAAAATTAAAAGGAATACTATATTCAACTTTATGCCAATAAACTAAAAAAACCTAGCAAAAGTAAATGATTATCTAGAAAACCATAAATTACCAAGTTGCTTCAACAGAAGGTTGAAACATGAATTGATCAATAACCACAAAGGAATTAGAAAGGTAATCAAAGGGAAGTGGAGGAATCATAGGCCCTGAGAGTTTTATGGGTGAGAACTACCACCTAAATATAAGTTATATAAATTGTTTCAAATCATGGGTAAATACAGAGGGCCTCTCACTTCATTTTAGGCTACACAGTAGCTCTTACCAGTTTTAATTTGGACAAGAACAGCACACAAAAAATAAAACTATATGCCGGCCTCATTTATAAAGAATTAATTAGTAATAATAAATATTAAATAAAACATTAAGAAATCTAACCTAGTGCTGTATTAAAAAATACATCACAAACAAGCAAAATTTATCCCAGGATTATATAGAAGATTTAAACATCATTAAGTCTGTGTAGTCACTGTATTAATAGAACAAAGAAGAAAACCTAGACTTGTTACTGAGTAAAATCCTTAGTTCCTAGGCATGGAAAAATTCTTACTTGATGAAAGGAACCTATCAGAAAGCTCTAATATACATGATAGTCAATGGTAAACTGTCAGCATATGAAGGATACCCCCTGACGGGTAAATCCTGAAATTTTCCTTGTGTGGCCACAAAAGTATCTCCCACCCAACATGGTTTTCTGCGATGTTGCCTTAATATTTCCCTACCAAGAGGTGGAATATATTTCTCTATTCCTTGAATCTATGTAGGCCCTGTGACTGTTTTGACAAATACAATATATAGAAGTGACCCTGTGCTAGTTCTAGGCATAGCTAATAATTGGCCTACAAACTTCTACTTCTTGTCTCTGAACACTCCTTCTGCAGGCAACCAGCCTCCAACTAAGAAATCTGACTACCCTGAGAATGCTTTATGTGAGGAAGCCCAAGCCGGCCGTGTGAAGAAGCTGCTTAGCGGAAAAGACAGAGATAGAGCTGGCCACTTTCCACTGTTCCAGTCTTCCCAACTAAGGCATCAGAAATATCCGTATGTCCAATCCAGCTGATCTTCAGATGACTCCACCCACTGTTCCCATTTGACTGCAACCACTTGAAAGGCCCCAAGTAAAAACCACCCCGGCTAAGCTCAAGTCGTCCCACAGAACTGTGAGGATTATTATCTGAGGATAATAAATGGTCTCAACCTACTAAATCGGGGAATGATTTGATATGTTACAATAGAATGGTCACTGTGTAAGACTTACCCAACCTAAGAAGTTATAAGAAACAAGAGATACACACTTAGAAAATAAAAGACAAAACTGTTACCATTTGCAAATGATATAATTATCCATATAACATACCTAAGAGAGTCAGTTAAAAGCTCTCAGCTTAAAAGACTTCAGTAAAGTAATCAGGTGCAAGATCAGCATGCATAATCTAGAATGCCTCTAATTTCAAGAGTTTCTCCATTCACCTTATATGATATAACCAAACAGACTGAAACACCAGTTGTTTCAGTTGGTGAAACCATGGTACCAATGTAGTTCAAAATATATTTGCACAAATGTACTGTCTGGCTTTGCCCGGCTCATAGCCATAGATCTTGCAGCTTTAACCCTGGTTAACCAGCTTATAAATTTTAATCTTCGATCGTGAGAAAGAGGAATGTAACTGAACTAGCATATATTCATTACGAAAATACTGGTTAAATCTCATCACTCTCAGGCCTCTTTAAAAATAATCCACTGCCTCCATACAGTATACCCCACAAAATTAACACTTCTCAATGTAAATTTTACGCTGTCCTGCAATCTGTATAATTTCAAGATGATCCTTCTGCTCCTGCAGAATCTTCCGACTACTTTTAGCTCCTCCTCTGTCCTTATTGTGTGATCTTACATCTCTCTAGAGACCTTCAAAACTCTTCTAATTCAAGGGTTTTCTTTAGTCCTTCCCTGAAGACGGCAGAAAAATCAATCACACTGGCTTTTTGCTTTCCAAGTCTGTTTTAATGCTCACAAAAATAAGGATACTACGTATCTTGCATATTATTTCATTCAGTTCCCATATGTACCACAAAGTTCAGCACTTGATTATGTTTGTCTTGCCACCAACTTTTCCATGCCTAAATCTTATTCAACTAGATAGTGAGCCTCTTGCCTTCTTCTCTTGTGTCCTCTCTCACTGTATCTAATAAAGAGTTGTACACTTTGCATGTGTTTAATATATATTTGATGGTTTTTAAAATCAATTTTGAAATTGTAATTTAAATAATATCCTTCAGGGGCCACCTGGGTAGCTCAGTCGGTTAAGCGTCTGACTTTGGCTCAGGTCATGATCTTGCGGTTTGTGGGTTTGAGCCCAACGTTGGGCTCTGTGCCGACAGCTCGGAGCCTGGAGCCTGTTTCACATTCTGTGTATCCCTCTCTCTCTGCCCCTCCCCGACTCATGCGCGCGCGCTCTCTCTCTCTCTCTCTCTGTCTCTCTCTCTGTCTCTCTCTCTCAAAAATAAATAAACTTTAAAAAATACATAAATAATATCCTTCAACTAACTGGCTTTCATAAGAACAGTATTTAAAAGGAAATTACTAACGTTGGTCAAATCCTTTTTTTTTTTAACTGAGGGATAATTGACATAACATTTATTAGTTTTAGCTATATAATATAATGATTTGATATTGGCATATATAATGCAAAATGATCACCATATTAAGTCCACTTGTTTTCACTGGTCTGGTCTTTTATGACCAAGCCTATCCCCTTCATCTCCAGTTTAGAAATTACATGGATAAAGAGAGGCCACATTTTATACGATTCTGATTGTTGAGGCTTGTGAGCATCAGAGAGCCCAATGCAGGGTTCATGACTTTCCACTTGGTTCTCAGGTTCTAGCAATGTGCAATTCTTATGGACCGTGACTTTCAGTGTAAAACAGGTTTGTTTGTTTGTTTGTTTGTCTTTTGCTTTTGTTTAAAGAGAGAACATGAGCAGGAGAGAGGAGCAGAAGGAGAGAATCGTAAGCAGGTTCCACACTCAGTGCAGAGCCCGACTGGGGGGCTCAATCCCACAACCCTGGGATCATGATCTGAGCTGAAACCAAGAGTCAGTTGCTCAACTGACTCAACTACCCAACCAGTCCTAAAACAGAAGTTTTTCAGCGTACTCAATGGTGGAAAATGACATTGCCTTAATTTTAATCTTAACAGGACCGAAAAAAAAAACCAGTATCAGGTTGGAGGGAAGAGGTGACAGCTATGGTGACAGTGATGATTAACTTTAAAGGAGGCTTAATTGAAGAGATGATACTTTTTTTTTTTTTTAGGTCTTGCCAGATGCTCCCAGAAAAGTTCTAATTTCCAGGGAAATTAATAATAAAGATACAGAGAAGCATATACAACAACAAAAATCTGAACAGAAAGTTGGTTTCAGCCACATTCTTGGGTATACACAGATAACAAAAGCAAAGTGAGAAAAGCATTTTTATGAAGTTTACTCCTGAAAGTAAATCAATGAAAGATGCTTCATTCACTGAGAAAAAGTTCCTACAAAAAAATGTCAGCTGAGTTAAAATACGTGCCCAATGACATAGCTGAAAACTTTTGGTGTAAATTCATTTTATTAAATGAATGGTAACAGACAGATCAGACTGACAGACAACCCAGACACACCCAATAATTCACCACCAAGGTACGCATCAGAATCATCTGCGCTGCATTTTTATTAAAAAATAATACCTAACGACTCATTCTTGAAGCCCCTCCATCAGAATCTACAATTAAAATGGTAATTATCTATGAGAATGAAAAAATATTGTCATAAAAGCCATATGATTTTTAAGGCATAATTTTTACAATTAATGAATACTGTCTATTTGTGGAGATACAAAGGCAATTTGATTAACATTTGGACTTTATAAATATATGCGTAGGACAGTGTACTAGTTCAGAGAACAGGCTGTGGTGCCAGGAGTAGCTCAAATTGCAGCTCTGGTGTTTATTAAGCATGTGACTTTGGGCAGCTTCCCTAACTTTCTGGGCCTTATCTGGAAAATGATGATAAAAATAGTACATCCTTCAAAGGTTTATTCCGAGGATTAAATACTTATAAAGCATCTATGATTTTATCACTTGAAAAGTTCTCAAATATTAGCTATGATTCTAATTATTATTATCCTCTGAAAGCTTACATATTTATTCCAGCAAGCATGCTACTGTCCAAAGCACTCTGGGGAGTTGCCGACATAACCTGTACAGTCTCTGTACTGTATACCTTCTTGAAGATATTACATATCTTCAATAATGGCAATTCTTTCTTTGCTGGTGAACTTGATATTTTAGGACTCCTCAAAATTAATCTGGGCCAAATTCTGATG
This sequence comes from Cryptoprocta ferox, assembly GCA_028646485.1. Taxonomy (NCBI): domain Eukaryota; kingdom Metazoa; phylum Chordata; class Mammalia; order Carnivora; family Eupleridae; genus Cryptoprocta; species Cryptoprocta ferox. The sequence goes on along the minus strand of CM053575.1, from coordinate 54,881,635 downwards.
AATTGGATGGGCAATCAGGCTGAATAATGACCTTTTAAGTGAAAAACAAAATGTGATGATATAGTAATTTTTTTTAATGTTGTTAGTTCCAGAAATAACTAGATAATTGACTCATTGTCACAGTTAAGGTCACCTTTGTAGTGAAAGGACCATGGTAATGTTAGCACTGAGAGTTATTTTAGAGGTCTTTTAATCAATGCTCTCATTTTAAATATGAAAATGAAACCTCAGTTAGCATAAATGACTTGCCCAAAATCTCAAAGCTATGCCAGTGAGAGAGTTGAGACAAAAGCCCGAGATTCTTAACTTCCAGTTCACTTCTTCCTCCACACCACACTGACTTGTTGTCCTCTTGGTCACATCTACATGTAACATTTATACTCATGCAAATGTTCTTATTGCTGAACATTTTATTGCTATTAAAAAAAAAAGAGGGGGGGGGACGCCTGGGTGGCTCAGTTGGTTAAGTGTCTGACTAGCTCAGGTCATGATCTCACAGTTCGTGGGTTCGAGCCCCACATCAGGCTCTGTGCTGACATTTCAGGGCCTGGAGCCAGCTTCGGATTCTGTGTCTCCCTCTCTCTTTGCCCCTCCCCCACCTCAAATAAATAAACATTAAAAAATTTTTTTAAGTAAAAAGTTGCTCCCAGAACCAAAAGGTTTTCATAGAACCCCCTATTGCCAACACATGTGATTAACTTTGCTCATTTTGGATTTTAGTATAATGTTTCAGGGTTGGCTTAACAAATTTCTCCATTTGGCCTACTATCTGAAGAAAATGAGCAAATAAAGAATTCCTTCTAGATTGGCAGTTCTGTTGCAGTTTTAACTGGACACAAACCAAAGTTACTGCAGTGTCTCCAAAGACATGTTCCTACCAGCATATAACTACTTATAACTCTTGAAGTCTGTTCTAAAAAAATAAACGAGCGCAATTCTCCTTTTTCCTCCTTCTTCATCCCATTGGACCTCTAGCTTACTACCAGTCTCACACACTCACAAATGCCTCACAAGTCTTTCAGTCACTGATAAGCAAAAACCAATCTGAATAGGGTGAGACTTTATAGTCTTGTCGTCTTTAGACTATTCCTGAGGCTTCCTGAATTCTAGAGTACGCATGCATGTCTGCATATATGTATATTTATGTATATAGGTATGGTTTTATGTCTGAATATGTATGTGTAAGGGATTACATAAGGACACTTTGCTACAATAAAAAGGACATTCAACTGAAAGCCAAAAACCTGGCTCGAACTCAGTTCTACCAATTTAAGAGCTAATATTTAGAGGATATTCCATAACCTCTCTAACCATCTCTAAGCTCTGAGTTCTCTATGGAAAGGGATGAGATCATATTAATCTTTTTAAATTCCCATTCTACTGTGTCTGGTTCATAGTAGGCTTTCCATAAATTTGTTTTAGTTCAAATTTGAATGGGAACAAAGAAAGACAAAGAAAATGACACATAGGTAGAAAGGAAAAGTCCACAAAAGTGGAGTATAAAATTATTTTTTTACTCTGAAATACATGGTAAGGATATAAAAATCCTTAGAAACAGCCTAACTTACTCCACTTCTGGCCAAGACAGAATAATAGAGACTATATTACCTTCCCAAATGAAACAACTAAAACAACAACAACAAAAACAACTAAGAAAACATGCTGAAACTATGGTTTTCTTTTTTTTTTAATGTTTTATTTATTTTTTGAGAGAGAGAGAGACAGCATGAGCAAGGGAGGGTCAGAAAGAGAGACAGACACAGAATCCGAAGACAGACTCCAGGCTCTGAGCTAGCTGTCAGCATAGAGCCTGACGCGGGGCTCAAACCCACGAACCGTGAGATCATGACCTGAGCCAAAGTCGGATGCTTAACCGACTAAGCCACCCAGGAGCCGTGAAACTATGGTTTTCAAAATACTGGCTATCAGGCAAGAAAAGACAGTAACAGCTGAGAGTAAGAAACACATGAGGTGAGTCCTATGACTGTCTGGAGAAAGTTTCCTGGCTTTCTGGGAATCCTGGGATCCCAGGGAGAGGGATCCCAACAGAGTAAGGTGAACTCTCTGAGTTGAAGAGAAAAGTTGGGAGTCCAGAGAAACCACAAGTGCTAGAGTTCTCAGTGCACAGTACTAGAGAAAACAAAGCATACAGAAAACTCCAGAGATCTGGGGAGGGTCACACTCAAGTATTCAATTGTGTACTGATCAGTGAATCATTGGAGGAAACTACCCAAAGCCAGAGAAAAAACCACCCAAAAGGACTAAAAGAAAAAATAAGCAGAGATTATACATGGTGAGAAATAATGCCTATTCCTCACAGACTATGACCCATAATCCATGAGCCATATATAAAGTATTGAGAAGAGTTTTGTTTCAGGGGTAGATAAAATTAGCCACACACTTAAATGACATTCCAGCCCAGCCTAACAAAGTTTAAAAACAAGATGTCAAGGGATCAAAATTTTTCCAAGTAACATAAATATATCTCAGAATAAATCTCAAGAATACTTACAGAACTAAAAAAACACCCAGCAAACAATAAGGTAAAATAAACAATGCCTGGAATCCAATCAAAAATTACCACACATGCAAAGAAGCAGGAAATAGAATACAAAATGAATGTGAAATCCATCAATATGAGTCTGGGAAGTGGTGATGAGGATGGATGAAAAAAGAGAGAGAGGGAAAAGAAAAAGAAGGAGAAGAGAGGATGAAGAGAAGAGAAAGAAATCAATCAAAACTGATTCAAAATTGACAGATGACATGATTAGTACAGGGCCATTAAGTTATTACAATAGTAATTTATATATTCAAAAGCTAGAGAAAAGATTGAACATGTTACATAGAGACATGAAAAAAATTTTTAAAACCCAAATGGAACTTTTAGAGATGAAAACTATAATACTTGAATGAAAATAAAATTTTCTTGATGGATGAACAAATTAGATAATACAGAAGAAAAGATTAGTATCTGAAGATATACTAAAAGTCTATGGATATCTGGATAGGAAATATTCAAAATGAGAAAGAAATAAGACTAAAACAAAAACAGAAATAAACAAAACATCAGTGAATGGTGGGACTTCAGCAAGCTAAATATACATATAATTGCAGTCCAAGAAGGAGAAAATAGTGGAGGAAACACAGAAAACATTTTTTTGAAAAATCAATGATGGAAAATTTTCCAAATCTGATGAACACTACAAACCCAGATCCAAAATCCCAACAAATCCTAAGGATAAGAAGCACAAGAAAAATTATACCAAGACACATCATAATCAACTTGCTTATAGCAGTAATAAAGAGGAAATCTTAAAAGCAGCCTGAGAAAAAGTCATATTACATAAAATGGAACAAATACAAGAATGACAGATTTCTCATCAGAAAGAATGCAAGCTAGAAGACATGGAGCATCATCTTTAAAGAAAAAAAATCTTTTTTTTAAGAATTTTATTTTATTTTTAATATTTTTTTGAGTATTATCACCTTTATTTTATTTTATTTTATTTTATTTTAACTTTATAGTTTATTGTCAGGTTGGTTTCCATATAACACCCAGTGCTCTTCCCCACAAGTGACCTCTACCATGACCATCACCCTGCTTCCCCTTTCCCCCTTCCCCTTCCGCCCTCAGTTTGTTTTCAATATTCAAGAGTCTCTCATGCTTTGTCTCCCTCCCTCTCCATCTTTTTCCTCCTTCCCCTTTAAAGAAAAAAAAAAATCTTAAACTAAATTTGCGTACTCAGCAAAATTATCTTTCAAAAACTAAGATAGTATTTAAGATGATTTTAGATATACAAAAAGTGAAAGAGTTCAATTACCAACAGACATATACCATAAGAAATGCAAAAGGAAATACTTCAGGCATAAGGAAAATGATACCAGACTTAGAAGGAAATGAAGAGCATCACAAATGGTAACTATGTGGGCAAATATAAAGACTGTCACTATTTAAATTTCTTTAAAAGTTCATCAACTGTTTATGGGTCCCTGGATGGCTCAGTCGGTTAGGCGCCTTACTCTTGATTTGGCTCAGGTCATGATCTCAAGGTGTGTGAGTTCGAGCCCCACATCAGGCTCTGCACTGACAGTTTGGAGCCTGGTTGGGATTCTCTCTCTCTCTCTCTCTCTCTCTCTCTCTTTCTGCCCCTTCCCTTCTTGTGTGCGCGCGCGCGCTCTCTCGCTCTCTCTCTCTCTCTCTGTCCCTCTCTCTCTCTCTCTTTCTTCCTCAAAGTAAATAAATTTTTAAAAGTAAATCAATCAATCAATCAATAAACATCAAAGTAAAACAACTGTTCAAAGCAACAAGAATAATATATTGGAGGGTTGATAACATTTAGAAGTAAAATATATGATAAAAATAGCAAAAAGGCCAGTAGGAGGAAAAATGTACACCGATGTGAGGTCCTTTTACTGTATGGGAAGTGGTATGCTATCCCTCTAAAATGTACATTATACCCTAAAGCAACCATTAGAATAACAAAACAAAAAATTAAAGCTAATAGAGCCAACAAAGGAAATAAAATCTAAAATTAAGCAGATAAAAAGGAAAAGGAAATCAAAAAATAAATGCAAGAAACTGAGTACAGATAGCAAGATAGTAGATTTAAACTCAGCAATAGCAGTAATTAATGTAAATTAAAAATAGCCCAAACACCCCAGTTAAAAGGCAAAAACTGTCATACTGGATTTAAAAAAAGGGCAAGACTCAACTTCATGATATCTACAAGGAATTCCCTTTAAATATAAAAATTTTAAATAGGTTAAAATATAAAAAGCAAACAGGAAAAAGATACACCAGTTAACCTTTCAAAGGAAAGCTAGAACAGCTGTATTAGTATTATAAAAAGTAGACTTCAGAGCAAAAGATATTACCAGGAATAAAAATAATGATAATGATCAATTATCTTCAATGATAATTCATAATTCATCTTAAATGAGAATCAGAATGATAAAAAAAAGATATCAGCAATTTGTCAAGAGGACATAATAATTCTAAATGTTTATGTACCCCATAATAGCTTGAAAATGCATGAAGCAAAATGTGGAAAACCAATAAGGCAAAACAGACAAATCTACAATATTTAACACCCCCCTCTCAATAAGTAATAGAAAAAAACAGAAAATAAGTAAGGATATAGAACACTTAGAAAATTTGACCTACTTAATATTTATAGAATACTCAACAACAGAATATATTTTTCAAGAGCACATGAAATGTTTAACATTAAAGATCATATTCTGAACCACAACACAAATCTCAAGATATTTAAAAGATTCAAGCTGTGCAATGTTAACTTCTCTCATCACAATGGAATTTAATTAGAAACCAATTTTAAAATCTGGAAAATATGCAAATTTGTGAAAACCGAATAGCAAACTTCTAAATAACCCTTGAGCCAATGAAAACAATCAAAGGAAAATTAGGAAATATTCTGGAATGAATGAAAAAGAAAAAACACACCAAAATGTATGAAATGCAACTAATGTACTAAATTTATAGTACTAAAACCATATATTTGAAAACAAGAAAAGTCTCAAATTGATGACCTCAGCTTTCACTGTAAAAAACTGGAAAGTACAAATTCAACTCAAAGTCAGCAGGAGAAGGGAAATAATAAATATCAGAGTTGAGATCAATGAAACAAAAAACTAAAGCAATAGAAAAATCAATAATACCAAAACCTGTTTCTTGGAGAAGATCGATAATACTGGCAAGCGTCTGGCTAGACTAACCAGGAAAAAAAGAAGACTCAATTACCAATAGCAAGAACAGGAGAAGTAACAGCACTACAGAGTCTACAGATACTTAATTTTACCACTTACATCAAATGGACAAATTCCTTGAAAGATACAAATTACCAAAGCTCACTCAAGTAGAAATATAGACGACTGGAATAGTTCTATATGTAAAGAAACATAATTTTAGTTCAAAATACTCCTACAAAGAGAATTTCAGACTCAGATAGCTTCACTATGAATTCTAACAAACATGTAAAGAAGAAAGAATACCAATTCAACACAAACTCTTCCAGAAAAATGAAAAGGGAGTATTTCTCAATTCTTTCTGGCTCCCCAGTAGAGGGATGGCTAATAGAGGAATCGACTACTGATGGACATTTGTATTGTTGCCAGTTTTTGGCTAACACAAATAAAGGTCTTATGAATATCTGTACATAAGTCTTTATTTGGACATACACTTTCACTTCTCCTGGATAAATATCTAGGAGTAGAATGGCTGGGTCGTATTGTAGGTATATGCATTGTGGAATATCCATACAATGAAATACGACTTAATAACAAAAAGGAATGAATTACTTATACACACAACATGAATAAATCTCAAAATAATTATCTTGAGATATAGAAAGCAGACAAAAAAAGAACACATACTATATAATTATATTTATATAAAATTCAAGAAAAATTAAACTAATCTATGGTGATTAAAAAGCATATGAGGATTTGCTTGGAAATGGGAAAAGAATGAGTAAGAAGGAGGGAATATCAAGGGACATAAGGAAACTTTTGGAGCTGTTGGGAATGTTCATTGTTTTAATTATGGTGACAGTTTCATGGATGTTTGCATATCAAAACTTACCAAATTGTACACCTTAACTTTGTGAAGTTTATTATGTCAATTATATCTTAATAAAGACTTTTTAAAAATCCTTACATCAGAACTCAAGACCCTTCATCTCCAATAATTCTTACACAGGTACACAGCTAGCCCAGATCATGACACTTTCCTCAAAACTACAGAGGAAAATTCACCAAGTATTTATTAGACACGCTCAAACTTTAGCACCCATTCATTCTTTCAAACAATATTTATTCAGAACGTAAAATGTTGAATAATGCTGAGCAAGATTGATCTCTAAGAGTAATACAAATGAATTAGATCTGATGTTTTCCAACAATCTCTTTTAAAATATTTAATTAAATGTTTATTCATACTAGTTAACAATGATCTTTCTGATTTTCTGGTTCCTCATTTATAGACATGCACACACAAGAACACACACAAGCACACACATGCAGACTATTCACATACCTCTATAAAATTGATGCAGTATTTTGCTCTATATTTTAAATACCCTTGATCACCAGGCTGGTAGGAAACTTTAGTGTTTCTGTGTGTGTTATGAACACACGAGGTGGGAGTTTTACCATCTACCCATATATTTTGATATATAAAGCTTACAGCAGCATGCCTTTAGCCACCATATAGTTGTATCATCCATGAATATCTGCTAGTACTTATGCACAGTTCCTTAAAAAATCACATGAATGTTCTCTAATGGAAATATCAGCATATGGAATAGTTAAGATGAAAAGACTGGCTAAAAGTAAAACAGGACTCATTAGGGATTAGGGGCACCTGGGCGGCTCAGTAGGTTAAAGCGTCCAACTCTTGATTTCAGCTCAGGTCATGTTCTCGCAGTTCGCAAGTTCGAGCCCCACATTGGGCTCTGTGCTGACAGTGAGTAGCCTGCTTGAGATTCATTCATTATTCATTCATTCATTCATTCATTCATTCTCTCCCTCTCTCCCTCTCTCTCTCTCTCCTCCCCTCTCTCTCTGCCCCTCTCCCACTTACACTGTCTCTGTCTCTCTGAAAATAAACTTAAAAAAATTAAAAAAATAAAACAGGACTTATTACAGTTGCCATGTTAGCCATCATCCCTAAGTAGGCTGCTTTACCCACACACTCCCTGCCCTTGTATAGAACTGTACAATGAAAATAATCTGCTTTAAAGAGAAAAGACATAATAAGCCTTCCTTTTTCCCTTCCATCCTTCTTCCCTTCTTGAATAGTTCAGTCTAAGAGCCTTAGGTGGAGCCAAAGTAGACTTCCATGTAGTATAGAAGATGGTGGGGAAGGAGTTGCAGCCTGATCCAGAATGTAAGAGCCTGAACAAGGTCACAATGGAGTCTAAATGGGGGTAAGAGGATGATGACCTACTGCAGGGTATAGAACATCAGCAGAGTAAGGACGGTGTCCACATGGTGGCAGTGGGATGAGAGTAATTAATTATATCCAGGGGGAATTGATCTAATAAGTAAATATAATAAAAATAATGAAGAAGTAGGCTTCTCATTGTTGGAGAAGAAAGTTGCAAATACAAATAGAAATCAAAATGAACCTGTGACATTGGATGGGATTTGAAAATACATTGTGAACTCATGTTTTCAACATAGGTAGGTAGGTAGACAGACAGGCAAGCAGGGAGGCAAATGGATGATATAAAAATATAGATAAATATGGGGTGCCTGGCTAGCTCAGTTGGAAGAGCATGTAACTCTTGATCTTGAGGTCATGAGTTTGAGCCCCATGTTGGGTGTAAAATTAAAATTTTTAAGCATCTGAAAAAATATATATAGCTAATGCTCTCTCCACTGCGGGCTTAGGAGCAGTGACACACTTCAAAGAATACACATAGACCCAGACCTTGGTCTCTAAAAACTGATCTTCACTAAAAGAAACCAAAGTTCCTTGGAGAAATAACTAATTCTTTTTTTTTAATGTTTATTTATTTTTGAGAGAGAGCACACGCAGGGGAAGGGCAGAGAGAGAGGGAGACACAGAATCCGAGGCAGGCTCCAGGCTCTGAGCTGTCAGCACAGAGCCCAACACAGGGCTCGAACCCACAAACTGAGATCATGACCTGAACCAAAGTCACACTCTTAACCAACTGAGCCACGCAGCTGCCCCAAGAAATAATTAATTCTAATTAATAATTGCTGTGCCAGAAAATAAAGATGTACTCAAAGAGGGAAGCAAATATGTCAAATGAAAACAGAAGCCAACTTCTGTTCCCATGGCCAAATGTGAAATAATCTGAGTATCAAAGTAAATTATTATAGTAACAAATGACAATCCATTGGTTCAAACAGGAATGTGTTAGTCCACACTGACATAAAGAAGTGAATGATGAAGAGAGAACTTTTCCTTACAGTAGGATGTTAACTAATGAATACAGAAGACGTGAAAGAATTACAAAAAAGGCCACTTGGCAGCCATCAAATTAATAATTAATTCCACAGAATGCAAAATGGTGCAGCCACTATGGAAAGCAGTGTGGTGGTTCCTCAAAAACTTAAAAATAGAACTACCCTACGACCCAGCAATTGCACTACTAGGTATTTATCCAAGGGATACAGGTGTGCTGTTTCAAAGGGGCACATGCACCACAATGTTTCTAGCAGCACTATCAACAATAGCCAAAGTATGGAAAGAGCCCATTGACAGATGAATGGATAAAGATGTGGTATAAACCACATCTTTATCCATTCATCTATATATAGACACACACACACACACACACACACACAAATAGAGTGTAATCAATAATCAAAAAGAATGAAATCTTGCCATTTGCAACTATGTGGATGGAACTGGAGGGTATTATGCTACGCAAATTTAGTCAGAGAAAGACAAATATCATATGACTTCACTCATATGTGGAATTTAAGATACAAAACAGATGATCATAAGAGAAGGGAAGCAAAAATAATATAAAAACAGGGAGGAGGACAAAACATAAAAGATTCTTAAATATAGAGAACACACTGAGGGCTGCTGGAGGGGTTGTGGGTGGGGGGGATGGGCTAAATGGGCAAGGGGCATTAAGGAAGAACTTGCTGGGACGAGCACTGGGTGTTATACACAGGGGATGAATCACTGGAATCTACTCCTGAAATCATTATTGCATTATATGCTAACTAACTTGGATGTAAATTAAAAAATAATAAAATTTAAAATAAAATAATTAATTCCACCAAAAAACATCAATGTATGTTATAAATGATGGGTGAAATTTAATGAGAAATGAAATATTGACATAATCTAAAAGCACCTTCCCACAAAATACTTATAGACTTCAAAGTCAAAAAGGGCAACTTCACAGAGGAGCCACTTGGCAGACACTACTCTAAGCAAGTGTTCACAGTTACCATCACAACTAATGAGGCAAGTGAAAATTGTACACCATTTGAGAGGATGCAAGAACACGACATCACTTCTATAATATGCCCTCAAAAAATAAACAACCTGAATCTCTTCACGAGGCACCATCAGACAAATCAAAATTGGGGAACATTACAAAATAAATGGCCCAGGGGCACCTGGGTGGCTCAGTTGGGTGAGCATTTGACTTTGGCCCAGATCATGGTCTCGTGGTTTGTGGGTTAGAACCCCACGTCAGGCTTTGGGCTGACAGCGTGGAGCCTGTTTCGAATTCTCTGTCTCCCTCTCCCTCTGCCCCTTCCTGCTTGCTCTCTTTCTCAAAAATAAACATTAAAAAATAATTTTTAATAATAAAAAAAAAACAAAGTAAAAGACCTAAAATCTTTTTACACGCCAAGGTCATGAAACTCAAGGAAAAACAAGGAACTATTTCAGACTGACAAAGAATAGACACAACCACTAAATGCAATGTGTGGCCCTGGATGGAATCCTTTGTTATAAAAGACGTTGAGACAGGTGAAGAAATTTGAATGGGATGTGTGAGTTAGTTGGTAGTAACATTTTAATGTTAACATACTTATTTTGATGGTTGTACTATGGTTATAAAGAATGTTCTCAGGGCGCCTGGGCTGGTCAGTTGGTTAAGTGTCCGACTTCAGCTCAGGTCATGATCTCATGGTTTGTGGGTATGAGCCCCGTGTCTGGCTCTGTGCTGACAGTTCAGAGCCTGGAGCCTGCTTTGGATTCTGTGTCTTCCTCTCTCCCTGCCCCTCCTCCCTCAAAAATAAAGAAACATTACAAAAAATTTTAAATGGGGAAACAAACCCTACACATCGTAACATGAACAACATTTATAGTTGTGTCATGCTAACTATATCTCACCAAAAATTTCATTTTGAAAAGAAACTTTGGAGAATTCCCAGGAAAAGTTTAAAGAAATTTAAAAGGCTGATTGCTGATGCTAGGACTTCCAGCACATTGTTAAACAATAGTGGTGAGAGTGGACATCCTTGTCGTGTTCCTGATCTCAGGGGGAAAGCTCTCAGTTTTTCCCCATTGAGGATGATATTAGCTGTGGGCTTTTCATAAATTGCTTTTATAAGGTTTAAGTAAGTTCCTTCTATCCCGACTTTCTCGAGGGTTTTTATTAAGAAAGGATGCTGTATTTTGTCAAATGCTTTTTTTCTGCACCTATCAACAGGATCATAAGGTTCTTATCTTTTCTTTTGTTAACGTGATGCATCACATTGATGGATTTGCAAATATTGAACCAGCCCTGTAATCAGACAACAAAAGGAAATAAAATGCATCAGAATCCGCAAAGAAGAAGTCAAACTTTCACTTTTCGCAGATGACATGATACTATACATGGAAAACCTGATCAACTCCACCAGAAGCCTTCTAGAACTAATCCATGAATTCAGCAAAGTCGCAGGGTACAAAATCAATGTACAGAAATAATGACGCAACAGAAAGAGAAATCAAGAAACTGATCCTATTTACAATTGCACGAAAAACCATAAAATACCTAGGAATAAACCTAACCAAAGATGTAAAAGACCTGTATGATGAAAACTATAGAACGCTAATGAAAGAAATTGAAGAAGACACAAAGAAATGGAAAAACATTCCATGCTCATGGATCAGAAGAATAAACATTGTTAAAATGTCATTATTACCCAAAGTAATCTACACATTCAATGCAATCCCAATCAAAATTGCACCAGCATTCTTCTCAAAGCTAGAACAAACTATCCTAAAATTCATATGAAACCACAAAAAACCCCAAATAGCCAAAGTAATATTGAAGAAGAAAACCAAAACGTGAGGCATCACAAACCCAGACTTTAGCCTCTACTACAAAGCTGTCATCATCAAGACTATATGGTATTGGCACAAAAACAGACACATAGACCAGTGGAATAGAATAGAGAACCCAGAACTGGGCCCACAAATGTATGAAATGTATGGACAATTAATCTTTGACAAAGCAGGAAAGAGTATCCAATGGCAAAAAGACAGCCTCTTTAAAGGTGGTGCTGGGAGAACTGGACAGCAACATGCAGAAGAATGAAACTAGACCACTTTCTTACACCACACACAAAAATAAATTCAAAATGGATGAAGGACCTGAATGTGAGATGGGAAACCATCAAAACACTAGAGGAGAAAGCAGAAAACAGCCTCCTTGACCTCACCCGCAGCAATTTCCTACGCGACACATCCCCAAAGTCAAGGGAATCAAGAGCAAAAATGAACTATTGGGACCTTATCAAGATAAAAAGCTTCTGCACTGCAAAGGAAACAATCAAGAAAACTAATAGGCAACCGACGGAATGGGAAAAGATAGTTGCAAATGGCATATCGGATAAAGGGCTAGTATCCAAAATCTACAAGGGACTCACCAAACTCCACACCCAAAAAAAGAATAATCCGGTGAAGAAATGGGCAGAGGACATGAAGAGACACTGCTCCAAAGAGGACATCCAGATGGCCAACAGACACATGAAAGGATGCTCAGCGTCACTCATCATCAGGGAAATACAAATCAAAACCACACAGAGATACCACCTCACGCCAGTCAGAGTGGCTAAAATGAACAACTCAAGAGACTATAGATGCTGGCGAGGATGTGGAGAAACGGGCACCCTCCTACACTGCTGGTGGGAATGTAAACTGGTACAGCCGCTCTGGCAAACAGTGTGGCAGTTCCTCAAAAAACTATCAGTAGAACTCCCCTATGATCCAGCAATAGCACTGCTGGGGATTTACCCAAGGGATACAGAAGTGCTGATGCACAGGGGTACATGTACCC
>CM053575.1:54825425-54868350 GCA_028646485.1 Cryptoprocta ferox | reverse complement strand
TCTTGAATACTGAAAACAAACTGAGGGCTGAAGAGGGAGGGGGAAAGGGGAAAGGGGGTGATGGTCATGGAGGAGGGCACTTGTGGGGAAGAGTACTGGGTGTTATATGGAAACCAACTTGACAATAAACTATAAATTTAAAAAAAAAGAAATTTAAAAGGCAAAAAGAAAAAAAAAAAGCCCAACACCTTGCCTTTTCCATTTGCTTTCTATCAGAGGCCCTTTTCGCCACCTTCTCTGAGTAGTCTAAACTCAGTATCAAATACAGGCTGCCTTGCAGATGCCAGCACATACTGTGCCTTTCAGAATATTTTTCAGAGCAGTGAATTTATTTATGTATAAACAATGTTTCAAGTCTATTCAAGTGGCTCCACAGAGTAATTCCACATGACAACTTTTTTCTACCATCAGAACCTCCTTATATTAAAAAGAAAACCATAGTTTAAAAACAAGCACTTAGAAGTCATGGTTTCCAAGGCTACAGGGAACAGCTTAATATTTGAAACATCAAAACTGGAATGCCTAGCACATTTTAAATAAGTATATTTTCTTCTCTGAGCAATGATAAAACTTTTTTTTTCTGTGTGCTCTATAAAAAAGTTTTATAATAATAGTTTATCATATAAGTAATCACTAAGTAAGACATTCATTTTTAGCCTTGAAAATATAACATTTGAAGTTGGCTATTTTGCCTGTTTTGCTGTTCAGCTCCCAAATTTGAAGTGCTAGGATTAGCACTTTGATCCTTTGATCAAATACACACACACACACACACACACCCATAACAGAATTGTGATGAGGTCTAAAAAGTATAAAAAGATTTTAATTAAGCATGTAAATTGTAATGAAACAATGTATTTTGTTAAAAACAGCATAGAGCAGAAGAGGCCTTAAGCATCTGAAGGGTGCCAAGAAAGTGCTGTACAACCTTGGACAAGTTATTAAACTTTCTTAAGCCTCAATTTCCTCCTTTGCCTATTGTGGCAGGTTATCGAAAGGATTAAATAAATAGGATAATAAAATATATACAACACCTAACACCATATCTGCATGGAATGGGCACTCCAAGAAAAACAAAAACAACAACAAAGAAGAAGCTAGCACTGAAGAGCCAGAAGCCACCTATATTAAAATAATGAAAAATTAATAAAACTAAGAGTCTGGGCACAGAATGCTCGTTACGTGCAATAAGGTAAAGGAAATAAAGCGAGGTCCAAGAAAGCTTCCTAGAGCTGAAAAATGGGATCTACATCTGGAACAATGGATCTAACACGTCGGCAAACATTCCCTACCTCTCTACATGCTGTTACGGGGTATAATCTTCTGCTCTTCATACTGCCTGACAAACTCCCATTTATTCTTTATTAATTTAACACCAACCATGTGCTAGGGAATAAACTAAGCACCAGAGGCTATCTATAACAGTGAGCAAGATAAACCAGATTCCCTGCTCCCACAAAAGGTTAAATCTACTGGAAGAAACAGAGTAATTAAATAGGCAATCACATCACCATGTAAAGTTTTACATAGTAAATGACAAGGTGCTTCCTTTCTCTCCTCCACCAACACACTCCCCAAAATGGAGATGCCACTTGATATGCAAAGCCCAAGATTTACATTTAGCGTTAGGTAGGAGGCTCCCTTAGGCCTAAACTACCTGCTTTCACCCAGCCTTCTTCCAGAGAGCTGCCCTGATTACATTTCCTTTGGGTATCTATCTGCTCATAAAGCAGCACTCTGATAATCACTTTACTATTGTTTCTTTTGTACAGAACTCCTGCTAGAACTGATACTTAGAAGGAGTGACTGACAGGTAGCACAAGGTCCTACTAATAGCAGGTTCTCAATAAAGATTTGTTGCTAGCAACATTTTACTTCAAACTATTGTCCACATTCATTTCTTAGATCACTGGATTACTAAACCCTGCACCTAACTGATCCCAAACTCTCAAAGTTTATCACAGAGCATGCTCCATGGTTTATATTCTAATTCTTGATTGTTAGTTTCTATATGCATTCTCACAAATATAGTCTTAACTGTTTGATCATCAAGAATGTTAGAAAACCTATAAACCCAATCTAATAACAATAAAAGCAACAGACATTTCAATAGAAGGACATTCTACAAAACATCTGACCAGCAATCCTTAACATGATCAAGGTCATCAACAACAAGAAAAGTCTGAGAAACTGTAACAGTGAAGAGGAACCTCAGGCAACATGATGACTAAATGTAACACAGTATACATACAGAATGAGATCCTGGAAGAAGACATCTGAATAAAGTACAGGCTCTCATTAATAATAATATATCAATATTGGTTCACTAATCATAACAAAGGTTCCACTGTGAGATCATAGAAAATATGTATATTGATCTTTGCCCCCAGCTCCTGGCATAGAGCTTCTAACTAAGACCCTTGTAATTTCCTAAATCATAAAAATACTAGGAGCTCTCGGGTTCCTAACACACAGCTCCTAAATTCTTGTAATTTCCTAGATGTAGTAGCACCTTTGTTCAAATGAGATGACTCTTGGTGGGCTCCTGAATGGTGCCTAGTCATCAGAAAGACCAGATTAGAAGCCTGGAATTTTCAGCCCTGTCTCTATAGAGGCTGGAAATGAAGTTAACAATTGATCACGCCTATGTGACAAAGCCTCCATAAAAATCCCAGTAATATGGAGTTTGGAGAGCTTCCTGGTTGCTACACACACAAAGGTGCTAGGCAAGTGACATGCCAGGAGAGGGCCTGGAAGCTTTGCACACCTTCCTTGTTTTTACACATCCATCCCATTTGAATGTTCATCTGTATCTTTCATCATATCCTTTTAAAATAAGCTAGCAAACAGTAAGTAAGCTGCTTTCCTAAGTTAAGTGAACCACTATAAGCAAACTGATGGAACCTGAGGAGGAGGCTGTAGAAACTTCTCATTTCTAGTTGGTTGGTCAGGAGCACAAATGACAACCTGGACTTGAGACGGGAATCTGAAGTGGGGGGCAGTCTTGCAGGACTGAGCCCTTCCCCTATGGGAGCTGATACTATCTATTTGGAGATAGTGTCAGAATTGAGTTAATTTGTAGGGCGCCCAGATGGTGTTGCAGAATTGCTTGGTATGAGAAAACCCCACATACATCTGGTGTCAGAAGTGTTGTAAGTGAGGCAATGGTGTGAGAGTGAGGGAGAAACAGGAGGACTGAGTTTTTCCTACTCAACCTTACTAATGAAAGATATTAGGAATAGGGGAAACTGGGTCTGGGGTAAATGAGAACTCCCTGCACTACCTTACAATGTTTCTGAAAAACACTCTGTAATAATAACATAACACATTAAAAAAAAGTAAAAACCAAATAAAGAATAGCTGATTTCTCATAACATCAGATTCAGGATGTTTATAACACCATAGTGAAAAGCCAGTACCTAAAACACTAGTAGAAATTAGCCAACAAAACCTGAAAAAATAGTTCTTATTATTTAAACAAAGAATATCTATTTTTTTAATTCTGCCAGATTATAATCGAGCCTAACAAAAACACAACCTGCAAGATCAACAAACCTGTTTTTGTCACTCACTTCTTTCCCAGGGGATTCAGTGGACAAGATGATCTTTCAAAATATCAACTTAATCCTCCTCCACACACTTGTGAACTGATGTCATAGTTCCAGTGTGAAGATCTTGAAAACTGAGCAAAATGGTCTAGCTCATGTTCTAAGACTGATAAAAAGTAGGACACCGGGAAAGATGTTTTGTGCCAAGTACACCATATAAGAATGGGCAGCAGAGCCCAGGTGGGCTCTTCCTCTTAGGAACTTGACAATTACTTACACCATTTTTTGACACAAAGGATTTACCAATTTCATGATTAGTTATCCCCTCATACACATACATATAGCATACTTACCCAAACTCTTAAGTTCCATGAAAGCAATAACTACCTTTCTACTATTTCATGATCAGAGTGCCTCACAGGTGAAATTCTATAGAATGATGAATTACCAGCAGATTAAAATGGAAATAACCAGTTTAGTCACAGATGTTTTTAAATTGAAGTGAAATTCACATAATATACAACTAACCATTAAGAGTGTACAATTTGGTGGCACTTAGTACAATCACAATGTTGTGCAACTGCCACATAATCACAGACTCTTATCTTAGAGATAACTGAATTCAACGATATCACCCTCCTTTGTCCCTCCTCCAACAGCTAAAAAATATCAAGTCCCTTCCTCCTTTACTACATGTTGGTTTTCTCCTTATACCATCTGGTGATTAAATTAGTGTGTAGTGATGAAGATAGAAGAGAGACATCTACTCCTGTGAGAGGGAGCTCATCTCCTCCAAAAGAACACTTTCATTGGTGCACACCTCTACCGCTAAAAAGTACCTTCTTATATTCAGTCTATATCTGCCTTCCTTTGGCTCCCACGGGACTCACATTATGCCACCTCCAGTATTTGTAAGCTATGACTGTCAGGCCAATAATTTTAAGCCTTAGTTTCCTCATCTGTAAAAATGGGAATATTAATACCTACTGTTACAGGGCTGTTGTGAGAAATAAATAAGATCATGTAGGGCTCATGTGGGGTTCAACTGTTTTCTCCTAGACCCTGCATAGTACTCAGCTTGGAGATGGAAGCAGACGTCTTCCTTGCAATTCACAGCTGTCTTCTAGATCACTGCCCTCTCTGTGCTCTAAAAAGCCTCCATCCCTTTAATGCACATACTGATTATACCACTTTCCCTTCTCGCTGCTGCTATGATATAGTTCTGATTCCAGCTTAGTAACTAAAGATTTTAGCACCTGACTCATCGTCTCCTCTGCCACTGCTCTTGTCACTGTTCTTGGTGACTTCCACATTCATGCGGAAGATCCGTCCAATACTCAAACCTCTCAGTTTCTTGACCTCCACCCAGTTCCACCAATTACTCTCTTACTTTAAATCACAATAACTTCAGCTCAGGTCATGATCTCGCAGTTCATGAGTTCAAGCCCTGCATCGGGCTCTGTGCTGACAGCTCAGAGCCTAGAGGTTACTTAGGATTCTGTGTGTCTCTCTCTGCCCGTCCCCAGCTCACGCTCTCTCTCAAAAATAAACAAACATTTTGAGAGAGGCTCCTGGGTGGCTCAGTCAGTTAAGTCTCTGACTTCAGCTCAGGCCATGATCTCATGGTTTGTGAGTTCGGGCCCCAAATCAGGCTCTGTGCTGACAGCTCAGAACCTGGAGCCTGCTTCAGATTCTGTGTGTCTCCCTCTTTCTCTGCCCCTCCCCTGCTCATTCTCTCTCTCTCTCTCTCTCTCTCTCTCAAACACTAAAATAAATAAATAAATAAATAAATAAATAAATAAATAAATCATGATAACTGTAACACCTTTAAAAAACCCCAATTTCAAGCAGCCCAACCTCTGACTGTCACCATCCATATTTCCAGATCACTCCTCACCATCAGAACTTCTATTGATCCTACCAGCACTTTTTCACTAACCATCCTTCCTTCATGTCCTTACTTCTCCCCTTATCCAGCTTACATATCACTATAAATCACTCCTATGGCTCATTCTTCCCCTTGAACTCACCTGGCAAAACCCTAATTCCAGTTAAATCTAAGTTGTTGCCTTCTCTACCTTCGTATGCAAATAGCTGGATGAAGCTAAAGAAATACACTCAAGCATGCTGAATCATCTCCCTTAAATTTTTTTTAAATGTTTATTTATTTATTTTTGAGACAGAGAGACAGAGCTTGAGGTGGGGAGGGGCAGAGAGAGAGGGAGACACAGAATCCGAAGCAGCACAGAGCTGGACGCGGGGCTCGAACCCACGAACCATGAGATCATGACCTGAGCTGAAGTTGGACGCTTAACTGACTGAGCCACCCAGGCGCCCCTCCCTTAAATTTATAACCAAAGAATGGTCTCTGAACCAGAAGCCTCAGGTTCACCTGGGAGAGTCACAAATGCAAATTCCCAGGCTCCATCCCAGACCTAGAGAATCAGCAACTAAGGAGCTGGGGCACAGCATTTAGGGTTATACCAAGCCCTCCAGCTGATTCCGAGGCAGGCTAACGTTTGACAACTACTGGGCCTAATTAATTCTCTCTCTCATTCTCCAAGATGACTATTTTAAACCCTTCTCTTTTAATTTCAAATGTTATAAATTCCTTCCAACTTCCAGACATCTGGCTGATCCTACCGGAAAAAAAAAATCCTACAGAGGACAACTTATTCATTCTCCGACTACCAAATTTATCAAGTGATTCTATACCTGTAACCAAAACTCTGCCTTCCCTAGATGCATAGCCCTTCTTCCTAAGGCCAAACATCCACTTGAACCTGAGTTCCACTGTCCTTCACTTACCAAAGGTTTTTGAGCCTATTATCCCCTCTCCTTCTCATGCATCCACAAATTCTCCTTTGGCACATGAAGACACTACCTCCTATCTCAAAACAAAAAACAGCTCCCTGGACCTCTTATTTCCCTCCAGCTTTAGAACCATTTCCCTGTTCCTCTGGTTAGAAAAACTTCACAGGAGTAGTCTGTACTTCTTGTCTTCATTTCTTCACGTCCATTTTCTGTCACCCACTCCTACAATACCATCAAAATGCTCTTATACATGTCACCAGTGAGTTCCAATTTGCTAAAGTCAGCATTCAATTCTCAGCCTTCAACTTACCTAACCAATCAATAAACACTCGTTTCAGCATAGCACAACCCTGAGCAGACTCGATTTAAGTTAGCTCTGGGATACCACATTGTCCTAGATTTCCTTTGACCTCATTAGCTGCCATTCTCTGCTCTATCCTCTTCTCCCTAAATGTTGAAGAACCTTGAACAAAATCTGGAAAGCGGAAGCCATTCTTCCAGCAGCAGTGATAGGCTCTCTCCAGTGGAAGTTTCTGCAGTAGCCAGTGTCCTCACTCGGGTATCTGGTAAGTGTGGGATGGCAATTTCACCGGCAGCAGTTTTGTGATTACAGGATCACAGGTTTGATGGGTTGACCTTGAAGACTAGTGGTAGTGTGCCCCTGAAGCCTAGCAGCAGCCTCCCAACTTCTACTCCTCCAGCTCTCTAATGGTTCTCTAAACACCCAATTATCTATACTAAATCTCTTTCTGATGAAAATATCTAGAGTGCTTGATGTTTCCTACCCTGAACCTTCACTGACAGAATTCCCAAATTCACATCTCTGGCACCAATTCACCTCGATATCAAAACTGCATATCCAACTGCCAGCACCCTTACCTTCATAGCTAATACCTATCTCAAAACTCAACATGTTCCAAATATATTCTTGATTCCCCATTCCCTGCTGCTTCTTTCCCCCATAGGAATCTCACAGCATGTATTTTCATAAATACCACTACAATTGACCTAGTTGCTCAGATTAATTATCTAGAAGTTATCCTTAAGTCCAATTTCCCTCACATACCCACACTGATTCCACTAGCAAGTCTGGTTAGCTCTATTTTCAAATTACGTCCAGAAATATACCACTTCTCTTAATTCACCTCATCTGCTACCAGAACAGTCTAAGTCACTCTCACCTCTTATCTGCAAATGACAACGGTCTCTTAACTAATCTCTCTCCTGCTACTCTCCCTCCCCTCAGTCTATTCTCCATGCCAGACCCATTTTCTTTTAATAAAAAGCAGATCACATCACTCCCTTGATCAAAACCATCCATTATTTTCCCATCAAAATTGGGGAAAAATCTAAAACTTCACAATCTAGCCTCTGCCAAATTTGCTCACCATAGGCTAACCACTTAGCTGTTCTTGCAACAAACCAAGCTCACTCCCACTCAGGGCTTTTATACTGCTAATTGTGTTAACCACGCAGCTTGCTGCCTTCTCTTTTTTAAAGGCTTTGTTCAAATATTTTCTTCTCAGTGAGGTCTTCTCTCATCACCCTATCTAAAATAACTCATCATGGGACTCCTGGATGGCTCAGTCAATTGAGTGTCCAACTCTTGATTTCAGCTCAGGTCATGATCCCAGGGTCATGGGATTGAGCCCCGCATCAGGCTCCACATTGACTGTGGAGCCTGCTCAAGATTCTCTCTCTCCCTCTGCCCCTCTCCCTTACTCTCTCTCTAAAACAAACAAACAAACAAATAAATCATCCTACCATCCTCAGTACTCTTGATCCGGTTTAGCACTATCATTATTCTACCCACAGGAAAAATATACCTACATATTTATTCTATAGAATGTGGGCGGCAATATGGGAGAAAGGAAAGGAAATCTATCTGTCTGGCTCTGTCACAATCTAACCTTATGCAAGTCAATTTCCCTTTCTGGATCTGTTTCCTCATTACCAAAATAAGGATAACAAAGAATAGCATAAATCACATAAATTTGCTTTGAGGATTAAATGAGATAAAGCATGTAGAAGATTTACCTGATAGTACATGTTCAATAAATGTGTCTATTTTACTATTATTACCCAATAATTTTTTGCCAAATTAATTCTAAGGCAGCAACTACATAGCCAAAATCCTCTCTTCTCTACACTAAATACCTTCTAATCCTAACTAGTTTTCATATGACTGCTTTAAAACGCCTCTAGGGGCCATCTCCCCTAGATCTTCCTCATCAGAGTAAACAGGGACTCAAGTTAAACAGAATATTCCAAATATGAGCTAATGAACTTTAAGTCCATGAAGACTTGATATGGACACTGCATTTTAATTAATGCAATATTAGATCATCTTAGCTCCTTTTTGCAAGCTGTTGAGTCCATTTCTTGCTTACACTGAGTTTTTCATAAATTATAAATCTCCAGATGTTTAAATGTCCCCATAAACTGTTTAAAGCCAGTTCTATTCCAAGGTTCATATCTGACTCTGTCACTAAAAACAAAAATCTGTGAGATCGAATAATCGGTGCTACTGTGGAAAACTCATTTTACCTCTAGGGCCTCAGTGTGCTTCTTGCAGAATCAGAATTTAAGGGATGGAAGCTTGAAGATAGAGAGAGATGCCAACTAAGGAAGAACCACGGTCCAATCACTTCACACATACCATACAGAGGGAAAAGCAGTAAAGGGAACCACGTGTTCATAGAATTATAGAGACGGCTTTACATAACACCTCCAACATGGGAAGACACGGAGATGAGTGTGCTAAGTATACTTCAGATGGCTCTAGGAAATGAAAGCCTCCATTGTGCAAGTGCCAGAAGACCCTGAGAAATGACTGGCCCATTGCATACTCAGGTGCATCACCAAAGAAACTTTACTGGAAGGGGTATGGGTACTGTTAGGCAGTTTCAAGGAGACAAAGAAATGTCACAGGGAATTCTTCCATAAGATGGAGAAATACATTAGAAAGCCCTTTGCCTTTGGACATATCTGGACTCTGAAAACATACTAGCTCAATTTTTCCAAGCTGCAGTTTGCTTCCTAGAAAAGTAGAATTATAATAGTAGCATGCGATTGTGAATATTATAAAAATACGCATGCTTAATTTTCAGCCTTAAATGTCTTTCATGTTTTAGATACTCAAATGTTATTTTCCTTCCCTACCACGTGTGTAGGCATACAAATGGGTGAGATTCTCACTTTTTCCTACAAGACCAACAAAATATTTACAAATTATTAATTTCTCAATGATTATAGTGAGACTCCTTTGCTTGCTGTATCTGTTAATCTATCCTAGTGAATATAAGTGCCCAAAGTAAGAATCTGGCTTCTCATGTTAAGAGAGTACTTCTAGTCATAAAGGATCAACTATAGGAATGAGACTATTATTATTACAATGTCCACTCCCCTCAACAGATAAACATGTTGAGTCTCAGATTCTCTTCCAAGGTAAAATATCCTACTTTTAAAATAAAGGTTACCTCAAGGGCCATGTGCTATCCTGATAAGCATAACGTATTAATTCTCCTAAAATCTCTGATAAGTTCTCTTAATAAAACAGCATGTAAAAAAAATCAAGTTATGGGTGGGGTAGGTGTTTAATGTTAAGTGGTTATTTTGATTGGCAGAGACATCAGGGTGAAATCACTAAATCTTGGAAGGCTGCCTTGGAACACGCCTGGCACCAGAATGAATGCAGAAGTTACAAGGCAGCGATGTGGGGTGTGACGGGAAAGCCATCATTTGCAGTGACTTCTTAAACAAAGCAGTCTCAGTAAAGTAGCCCTGTGAATTCAAGCCAGAACTGAAGGACAGGGGGAGGGTCAGAGAATACCTATCTCTCTTGGGCAGAAGACTACTCTTATACTTACCTGCCCTCAATGTATGCTATTTGCCTCTTTTCACTGATTTTCTACTCTTAACTATTCCAACAACATTTAAAAATTAACTATTGCTCCAAGCCAGGAATTCTAAACACTGTTTTGGAGGGGCCTCATTTAATTTACCCACTACGTTCCTACTCCCTGTTGAACATTTAGTATACTAGAGAAAATAGACTTAGCAGCATGAATAGCCTACAAAAAGTCCCAGTTAAAGATTATCAGATCTCTCGGTTAATTCACTTAATAAATTGGAGTTAATTTACCATATGATGCCTTTACATGACTTTCATTACCAAATGCTTTGTCTAAAAGTAAATACTCAGATATTTTATATTAAAAACATAGTATAATTGGGAGAGAACATATCCAAGGTTGGTATTATTTTTGGAAAGGTGATTAAACATCTATCATTTTAAAAGAATTCCTCCAAAGACCTCTATTATTCAGTTATTATCCAACCAGGTTGTATTTTATCCAGTATTTATTAACTTAACCATTCATTCATTTAACAAATATTTACTGAGTATCTAAGTCAGGTTGGTGGTATATGTCATGTTGGGAACAATATCGTAAACTAGATCCTAATTCACTAAGCTTGTGTAGTTTAAGTTCTTCATTCTTATCCTAACATTTTAAAGGCAAAAGTATCTCAAATAATTTGTGTTAGCTCACACAGTAAAAGAATTCTTCAACATCAGAAAGCATCTTGTCCAAGAAGAATTCATAATATAACAATATTTCTAACTGAAATACTAGAGTGGCTTCTGGGCTTGATTAGAAAATGTGCTATAAATTATTAAAATGATCAAGAGAATTATAAAATAAAAATATACATACCATTTCAGCAATAAATTTAAAAATCGACAGGAAATACATGGTTTCTGGGCAAAAACGAATTGCCAAGAATAAACCATGAAGTAGGAAAAAATGGACAGAGCAAATAGCTTAACAGGTATTAAAGTTTATCATTATAAAAGACACCTAAACTAGATGATTTAACAGCTAAATACTAACAAACCTTTTAAAGAATTTAAAATTTCCAAATTTATTTAATGTGTTTCAGCTGATGATGATGATGATGCTACTGCTTAACATATATAGTTATTTAGGCACTATACTAAGTTCTTCACATTCATTCATTTAATCCTCCAAACAACCCAAAAAGGGTGATGCTATTATTATCATTTTACAGATTAGGATCATAGAAAAAGATGAAAACCTTGCCAATTCAATTTAAGATCTGAGGAAAAATGGTTACCTACCCTGTCCCACTTCCCCCCCACCAGAAAAAACAACTACATATTACAAATACTATACACCAAAGAATAACCTATAACTAATTAATAATGCAGTATCAGGAAATCTACATACTTTATTACAGCTATACATTAAAGGAAGAAAAACATGTTAATAATCAATGACTTTGGAAAGGCATTGCCAAAAATTCAGCATCCATTCCTAATAAAAACAGAAAATAAACAGGAAAAATTATTTAAAATATTTTCCAAAATTAACAAAATATTCTGAACAGCAAAATATTGGGCATTTTCAATTAAACCAAGAACTGGAGTAGCATGCTCACTACTTCCATTACTTTTCAGCATTATTTTACAAGTTCTAGAAGTTTTAGTAAATGCAAGTATGAGTAGAAAATCACTGTAAACACTGGAGAAGAACAAATAAACCTACATTTTATTGATGATAATGAGTATATGCCAAGACAATCTAAGAGAGCTTTCCTTAAAAAAAAATAACAAGGAAAATAATTTGATATAGACATAGAAGATTTTCTTAAAATTATAGCTTTTCCCTATGAAGCAATGGAAATGGAAAATATACTTTATACAATAGCGTAAAAACTATACCATACTTAAAAACAAACTTAGTGGAGAAGCACATGACCATATAAAGAAAAGTATGAAATCTTACTGAAGGAATAAAATAAAATTTGAACAAATATATAAGACATACCATGTCTGGATGGGAATACTAATAAGAAGCCAATGAATACAAAAATTCCCATTCAAATTCTAATAAAGTCTTTTTAAGAATATGACAAAATAACCATAGAGCTCATATGGGAGAATAAAGTTCTGAGAACAGCCAAAAATAGTTATGAAAATAAAAAGTAGCAAGAAGGGGATTTGCCTTACTTGATAGCACAACATATCAAACACCCAGCCTGATTAAATCAATCTAAAATTGGCAAAGGAAGAGACAAAAAGATCACAACCAAAAAGAGAATCCAGAAATGGACCCAGTATGTATGAGCTTTTAATATATGACAAAAGTAGTATTTAAATTCAGTGGGAAAAAATAGGTACTGGCACAACTGGATATTCATCTGTGAAGAAAATTAATCTACCTCACAATATATGGGGTATCTACATAACATATTTAAGAGTAAATCCAAGATGTATTAAAGATTTAATTTAAAAAGTAAAATAATAGAAGTCTCAAGAAAAATTATAAAATATATGCAGAACCAAAGTATAAGAGAGACTTCTTAAGCCAAGACAGCGTACTCAGAAGATATATAAGAAAAAGTAAAATTATATACTACAATAAACATAAACTTTTGTATAAGGCATACCAAGTATAATTGATAAATTTGGAAAAAATAGCAAGAACTCCTAAAACTTTATGAAAAAGATGCAAGCAACTCAATAAAAACAGATCAATTATATGAATAAGCAAATTCACAGAAGAATACACTTAAATGGCTAACAAACTCAAGAAAAGATGTTCACTGTCACTTGTAGCTCAGACGAAGCTTATACTGAGGCTAATGAGATTTAATAAAAAAAAAAAAACACCAAAAAATGATTTCTCAGTACCAGCAGGGATTCAGGATAAGGAATAATGCCACATATTATTTGCACTCTTTGAGAAAACAATCTGACATCTCTTAATATTAAAAACTAAACATGCCCTTTGACTGAAGTTCCACTTCTGGAAATTTAGTCTAAGAAATAAATACATCACAAATATTAAGATATAGATATACAGATATACAGATATACAGGTAAATTTGCTGCAGTATTGTGCATAGTGGCAAAACAAACAAAAAACCAGAGCCGTAGTAAATATTAACACCTATTAACAAGGGCAATAGTTGAAAAATATGGCATACCTCTATCATGGACTGTTATGAAACCATTAAAAGAGTGAATTGAAGAGATTTGTACATGGAATACTGAACAAGAAAAATATATAGTCATGTATATAATATTCACTAAAATTCTGTAAAACAGCAGTTAAAACTCTTACCACACATACTACATAAGTATGTGCATATACAGTGATACCTATGACATATATATAAAGACCATGGGAAAAAAATACAGACATACATCAAATTGTTAACATGGGTGAGTTGGTGACTATGGGTCACGTGGACATGTGTTCCATGTTTGGGTGGCATCTTAGGTCAGGCTGCTATAATAAAATACTATGGACTGGATGGGTTATAAACAGAAATTTATTTCTCACAGTTCTAGAGGCTGGGAAGTCCAAGATCAAGGCACCTGCTTGGTTGGTGACTGGTGAGAGCTTGCTTCTTGGTTCATAGACAGTCATCTTTTCACTATAACCTCAGATGGTGGGAGGAGCAGGTATCTCCCCAGGGCTCTTTTATAAGGGCACTAACCCCATCTTGAGGGCAGACCCCCAAAGCCCCACCCCTAAATACCATCACACCGGGGACTAGGTTTTAACATACGGATGGGGGGTAGGTGGAGATGACAAATATTCAGGCTACAGCTAGTGATTTTCTGGCAGGGTAGTGGGGGAGAAGGGCTTAAGGAAGAAGATAAGCCAAAATGTACATGGAAGGGGAAAAAAATGGCACCTAAAATTATTCCTGTATTTTGTGAAAATTCTACTTTTGCAAATTCGTATATGTATGTTTAAGTGTACTTATATATGTGTATCCATATTTGTGTGTGGGGGGGAGAGAAAGATGAATAAATAAAATGTGCTATACATATAAATACTGTTTTTGTTTAACCAAAGCTTATATTAAATACCAAAACTTTTCATTTTAAATTTTGATTGAACACCTTTCTAAAACTTATCACGTGTCCCTGTTTTCTTTGTTTGTTTTTTTAAATACTGCTGCCCAGGCTCTACCCTCAGAGATTCTGCTTGAATGTGTCTGGGATGAGACCTGAGCATCAGACTTTCTTTTCTTTTCTTTCAGACTTTCTTTGTTTTCTTTTTTATATTTATTTATTTTGGGGAAAGACAGAGTGCAAGTGGGGGAGAAGCAGAGAAAGAGAGAGACACAGACTCTGAAGCTGGGCACTCAGGCACCCATGTGTTCCTGTTTTCTGACACAGGCTCTAATAATCACAACTTTGTATTTTACTGATGGTTTGGTATCAACGTGGCATAATAGAGAAAAGCACATTTCCAGCCCTTGATATTCAAACCCACTTAGACACGTATTTGTACTGTGGTGCTAAGTAAGTCATTTCACCTTTCTGTGCTTCAGTTTTGTCATCCATCAGAAACAGCATTAGCTATTTAGGTTTACTAAGCACTTCTCAGTATTAACTCAGTTATGAACTGCAATATGTAGATGTGCTTGGGTAAAGGACTGACACACATAGAAGAGGTAATCTAATGATGCTTTTTTACTTAGTCTGACTCTCTACAGTTGGACTATTTCTCCCTACCCTTCTTTTAGTGGTGACAGTACTATTTATGAATCCAAACATAGTGACTTTAAAGGTAGGACAGTAGCTAATATGACTTACCACTCAATTATGTTCCAGAATCAAAGACTAAATCACAAACAGAGCAAATTATCAGCAAGCTTTCACTGCTCTTTGCTATCAGTGTGTCTAGGCTAACAGGAATCCTCTTAATTCCCCTTCTAATTTATTAAAAATGAGCACACAGACACTGAGTAAGAGCCTAGTCTCTGCTACAAATGGCAGTTTTAGAACATAAATTCTATGGTATCTTTTGCTTACAGCTGGGTTCTTAGCTATATTCTTTATACTTGCAATTACCAAAGAGAGATCATTAGGCAGGAAGAGGGAAAGACTCTCCCTGCAACCAAAGCTGGTTATCACATCCAAAATTTAAAGATTATAGACAGGGTAATACCCTTATACATCTCATCCCATCTGTTTTCTAAACATTACCCGAAGAATAATGTATTTGATGTTAGCATTTCCCTTTTAAAATTGAAATTTTATAGGAGAAAGTATTGTCTATCAAAGCAGGGAAAGGGAGGGGGAGTAACAATTTACCTCCAGACAGCCAGATAAACATCTTTCAGAAAAATCCATATAAGGAGAGTAAGATTAAAAGTCACAAAATCCTGAAATCTCACCAGATGTTCTGTGGAGGACAGTGGCAGAAAGAAAAGAGGCAGCTGAAGGTTTATAGATCTGATTACATTTTCAACACTTTTTAGATAATGGCCTAGAAATTTTCTGCAACTCTCATTTTGCCAGATGCAAACCAAAACCAACAACTAAAACAATAAAAACCCCTGTAACCTGAAAAATAGTTCAATTTGATCAAAAGAGCATTTATCGTCTCCTTAAGAGATGCACTGTAATAGGGCTTATACAGAGACCAATAAAACAAGAGATTTCTGCCTAAAGGATCCTTCAGTCTGGGGGTGCTAACAGGAGAGAGGATCAGACAATGAAGAACTAATTATAACACAGTAAGTACTCAATAAATGCTAGCTATTAATTGCATAGGCAATGGTAGGAGGACTTGAAAGAAGGACACTAGTCCCTACAGAATGTTCAAAACAATGTCTTTTGAGGGGCACCTGGCTGCCTCAGTCAGTGGAGTGTGCAACTCTTGATCTCGAGGTTGTGAGTTCAAGCCTCACATTGGGTAGAGATTACTTTAAAAAAAAAAAAAAAGAACAATGTCCTTTGAATACTACATTAACAAGTGTGGACTTCTTGGGGCACCTGGGTGCCTCAGTTAATTAAGCGTCCGACTCTTGCTTTCAGCTCAGGTCGTGACCACATAGTTGTGAGATCAAGCCCAACATTGGGTTCCACTGGGTTCCACACTGAGCATGGAGCCTGCTTGGTATTCTCTCTCTCCCCTCTCTCACTGCCCCTTCTCCCCCTCAAAATAAATAAAGAAACTTTAAAAAAAGAAGAAGAACAACTGTGGACTATATCCTGTATGTGATGGCTCAAAGATCTCTAGGCCCAAGGAGTGGCAAAACTGATATATACATATTTTTAAGGTTACTCTGGCAGCAATGTGGTAGATAAATTGTACCAAAGCAATACAAAAAGATTAGAAAGCAGTAAAATATACTGGTTAAGAATATGGGCTCAGAAACTAGATTTTCTGGATCTGAATACAGGCTAACAGGAACTACTTGTGTGACCTTGGATAAGCTACTTAACTACTCTGTGCCTCAATTTCCTCATCTGTTAAATAGGTATAGAAACCTCATTTCAACAATGAGGGTGGCTGTAAACTTAAGAGAGTTAATGAATGCTAAGCACTGAGAAAAGTTCCTGGCACAAAGTTACTGTTCAATAAATAAGAGCAACTAATTGCATGAAGGAAAAACTGGTACTAGGGGGACTAGTTAGGAGGTCAGGAAATAGTCCCAGAAAATAGAGATGGGAACAAAGAGGGGTATGTTCACTTGGGTGCCTGAGATGATGATATACAGAACATTAGACATCCAGGGAAAAGAAAAGGAAGAGAAGTATGACACCAATAAGTGTAGCTCTGGACACGTTAGGGCTGAGATTCCTATAGAACATGCAAGTATAAATGTCTAAGGGTCACTAGAAAATACAGATCGGAAATCCAAAAGAGAGGAAGTAACTAGAGGTACAGATTGAGGGTGTGTTGGGTGCAGCTGTGGTCATGAAAGAGAGCACTAAGGGAGAAAGAATAAAGCAGAAGAGCCATAGGATCCACAGGACCTAGGGCTCCAGGGTCACAACAGCATCCACGGGGAACTGCAACATAACTGTGAATTGTCAGTAAGACAGAAAGAGAGAACGAAATAATAGCCATATGAAAGAATCCCCTCCTTTAAGAAGTTTTCAGTGTTGCTAGGGAGAAAAGACATATACCTGTTAAACAATTTTATCGCGACTGTTCAGGATTTATAAAAGTAACTCTAAAAGCAGAGGTGAGGTGGTAGACATTAGAATAGCAGGAAAAGAAAGAGAAATTATGCCGATGATTGAAAAAGTTAAATGCTAATATAAAAAAGGGACACTGGCATTGAGAAGAAAGCTAATTCCAAGATGGGGGAAGGAAAGGGGAAAATGAAAACTATTCTGTATTGAATGTCTACTATATGTCAGTAACTGTCCTAGGATCTTTTAAGTATTTTACCTTATTTAATTCTCATAATACCCTTATGAGAAAAAATACCGCCATTTTATACAAGTAGTTTGAGGCCTACCAAAGGAAAGTAATTCGCCCAAAGTTTGGCATCCAGCTATGGGCCTATGACTGTATTAGGACTGGGAAATGAAGGTGGAGGGCCCATGATTCTTCACCGTACTTCCACTTCTTAAACTGGCAAAAACAGGTCATGTCAAGAAGGGGGAGGAGGCAATAAAAACTGTCCCAGAAGAATACCAAAATTATTCTCACTTATTTCACTATAATAGAGCTACCTTTTTTGAGGAAGTATGAGAGGAAAAAAATCAAATGTAATCTTCCAGGCTCAGAGAACAGACAGGATTACAGACGTCTCCTGCTTCCAGCCTCATCCCGCTGATCCCACATTGTCCCAAAGCTAAAAATCTAAATTGCACACCAACCATGCCCCTCCTTCTTTTTCTAATCTTTCAATAACTCCATATCACCAACAGGATTTTAAAAAATCAACAGAACCAAAAGGAGAAAGTTATATAGTAAGCCTAGGAACTCCTCACCCTAGAAGGAATAATAGAGGGGAAAAAGAGTTAACTTCTAAAAATAAATGTTCACTTGTAATTTATACCCAACTTTTCTCAATTCAAAACCATAAAATAAATGAAAGTTCAAGTGCCAAAGAGCAACATTGACACCTTGTGGTGAACATCCTAATTTAAGGTATCAAATGAAATGAGTAAAGTGGCTCCTAATTAAATGGAACATTTAATCCAGGCATTTCCAAGGGTTAGAGAAGCAAAAATTTAATAACCATCACACACTGAATGTAAATTTGGAAAGAGCTGCTATTACTTTGGTAACATTGAAATTAGCCTACACTTTTAACTACTGAAGGAAAATTCAGAATAAAACCTCAGGTCATTGTTTTCCTATGAAACAGTACAACACATCCGCCTGAATGGGTTCTAATCCTCTGGTCGTAGGTGCTGTAAAATCTTGCCTTAGGTAAGATTTCCTATTTTTCTGTGACATTCACATTTAAAAACTGGAAGAAATAAATGCATCCTAGTGGCACAATAACATAATGAAAGTTATTAACTAGAATATACTCTCAAAAAAACAGAATCAAGAGATCTGGTTAGTCCTGACAACCAAATGGCACTGAGAATTTTGTGAAGTTAAGTGATATCAAAGAATTCAGACTGTGTTTTCATATAAAATTACAGATCAAATAGTAACCATTTCATACACCAAAAAAAAAAAAAAAGCATCAGGGAAAGAAAAACATATTATTTTTAAAAATTAGTCCATCCTGGTACAATGTTGCCTAAGTTAAAAGAAGGGAAACTGAACAAAACTGATCACCGTAAAATTAAATTTCCCAGAAAGCACTTGACATAAAATCATGGCAAGAACATGAAAAAACAAGAGGTTTTAACTTAGCAGATAAATGATATTTACTTTTTTTTTTTTTTTTTTTTTTTGAGAGAGAGAGAGAATGGGAGATGGGCAGAGAGAGGGGAAGACAAAGAATCTGAAGCAGGCTTCAGGCTCTGAGCTGTCAGCACAGAGCCTGACATGGGGCTTGAACCCATGGACCATGAAACATGACCTGAGCCGAAGTCAGACACTTAACTGACTGAGCCACCCAGGCGCCCCAATGATGTTTACTCTTTACTAATGTCTAAGAGAATTATCAGAGAAAGTTCCATCTTACTCCTTAATGTTGACAAGTACAATGTAAAGTTTCTAGTTCCAGAGTAACTCTCCAGGCTCAGGTAATTTGGTTGATAAATAGACACTTGATCTGATTCAAAAGAATACATCTATGTTGCCAGCTATGTACGATTTACATAATGGTAGTGAGAAGACCACTGTTATAAGGCCATTCAAACTGCTGACACTCCTGAGGAATCTGGAAAACAGCCTAGAAATGAAACCTCCAAGACATGTATCATTGCAAGAATCAATGTTAAAGGAATGAGCAACTAACTACCAAATTCATCTGATGATTCTGAATTTATGGAAGGCTCTGTGATTTTCAAAAAAATTTTCTGTCATTATGCTATGTGCACCTTATACACTTATATACCTTATAAATTTACAACCACCAATCTAGAAAGGTAAGACTCTGAAAAGGATCTGCAAAACTTGCTTGACAGAAAACCTTCACACGAGCTTCCAATCTAGCTCTTACTTGCTGCGTGCCCTCAGATTAATCATTTAACACCTCTTGGCCTCAGCTTCTACACTGAAGACAAAGGCTGATCCCTGCTGTCTGAACACAAAAAAACTTCTAAGATAGTAACATAATAAATGCGGAAATGTTTATAAATTACACAAATTTGTAACATTATTGCCTCCACCTTTTAGAAGAATCAGAGGAGTTAAATGAATTTGGAAAAACCAGGGATAATTGAAGTCAGGGTCAAGTTAACCAAACCTTTCTCTATTATACCACGTTGCTTCCCAAGATCCCACAGTATTTCTTCAGTTCTTATTTTCCTATCTCATTGCAGAGCATTCAACACTGCTTGAATCTCTATTCTCTTAGTTTCTATGATGCCACCTTGCCCAGATCCTCCTCTTTTCACTGACTTCATATTTATTTTTCTTTTAATTCTATTGATTTCTCTAGTAAGATCACACTGTCTCACACTTGGAAAGTATCTTTAAAATAGTAATATCCATACTCTCATTTCACTGAGGAAGGCAGCTCAAGGAATATCAGTGGCTTACCCACATTTCAAACGATTTGCTGTACAGTCTTCTTTTTAATACTTAAAACTCAACGTACTCCCAAACTGAAGAGGCTCAAAAATATGAGTTGTATATTTTGATACCTCCTGCTTTCCATCCAGATACCAATCCTGTCCATTCTCTTACATATCCTAAGTAGTCAAAGTGAAAGTACTTCTCAGATAAGAATCAAAAGTCATCAAATGTCTGTGGTTACCATAGTTGAAATCATTGTCTCTTAAGAGCAATTTACACAGGCATGTGACCAAACTTTATCATCATGTATAATAAGATTCAAGATTTGCAAAGGAAAGGCCCATTTTATAATGTTTATAAAATAAATAATCATCCAATTGGACAAGAGTCCAACCATCCTCCTGGACTCTTCCTCTAGTAGATATATTGAGGATGTCTAATGGTCTGAAATTTATGATGTGTTATGTAAACATTAGAAAATTACTGCCAAAATCAAATTTCAATGAACCATCTGTCTAATAAGTAGGGTGAACGTAGGTTGAGTGTCACTGTTACCTTTATTTTGAACTGCATTTATTTTGGTTGCCTGCCTCCTGGGAAAATGTCCTTGATGATCTACCACGTTGAAAATTAAAAACAAATTTAGAAATTTTTCAAAATTAAGCCCAGACATTATGAAAATATAGAGTTAAGGCATTTAGTTAAGCCTCTGAGCATTAGATTCATGCAAAGCTCCTTTGCCTTGCCAAACATGATTCTGTTAAGATGAACAGCGGGTCAAAACTCTAACCCATGTCTGGGGCTATTGGAGGGCTTTTTTTAGTAATGCTGTAGTTGTTAAGATTTTGATAAGTCTAAATTCTGTACCTCTGGTTGCTGCTCTTTATAGTACAGAAAACCGGAAACAGCTCATGTCCCTGTTTTAAGATCACTGGCTTCCAATCATTCTCTCCCACTCTCCAGAGAAAGGACAAGGCTTTCCAAAGGCTTTGTGAAACAGATAAACTTAAATCACTGTAGCTACAAAATTTATGAAGCTCTCACGAAAAAATGCTAAGCCTGAATAACAGCTTCTAAAGCTCCCATACATTTCCTCACACAGAAATGTCACAAACTCAAAATGAGGAAGATTCTTTAGAAAATGCAAGAAGTCTAAGAAGTCTCTTACCGCAGCAAAGAGAAGACATCATAAGAATTGCGAACACAGTTCTGATCCACCTGAAGAAGAATATTCTTCTGAGCATTTGAATAACCCTGAAAGACATTAATCAACAAATTAATGAAAGTAAAACAAAATATGTGTAAAAATTAATCTTAATGTTTGTCTTCTGAAAATTATGATTTAAAAACACCTCAGTAAATTCAAATTGTTATTCTGAAAAGCACAATTTCCATTCTTAAAAGGTAAGTGAATTTAAAATAAGTATCTTCTAGTATTTTCCCACAGAAGTCATGTTTCACATTATAGATTGTGGTGAACTTTCCAGGGAAGCCCCAGAAGTCTTCTTAACATATTATGTGACTGAAGAAGACTATTAGCAATAATATTTCAAGTATGTGTAGCCATCATATATAATGTTTTTATGAAGAAAAAAAGTCATTCCAAGTTCTAATTAGGAATACCAAAAACAAATATTTCTACTAGTGAAATAAAGGTGGTAGGAGCAAGGATGATTTCTAGAGAGAATACAGCAAAATTCCATAAGAAGAACAGAACAGGTATCTGTCACTTAAGAAATACAAAGTAAATAGTAGTCAAGAAAAAAGGACTCTGGACCCAAACCACCTGGATTACAATTTAAGCCCTTAATACAGCAACTCTGTAATCTTGAGCAAGGCACCTTAACTCTCTTATAGTTTAACTTTGGTTTGTTTCTTCATTTAGAACATGGAGATGATAACATTATCGATCTCACCAACTCCTGTGGAAATTAAAAGAGTTAATATTTGTAAAGTGAAAAGTATGTAATAAGTACTATATAAACATTTGCTACGACACTAGTATAAGCATTTGTTTAAAGTTACATTGCCAGAGACAGTAGAAGGTTATTAGGAGAATATGAACAACTTTATTCTAACAAATCTGACAACTTAAGGTTTCATTGATGAATTCTATCAAATATTTAAGAAACAGCATCAGTCTGGGGCTCCTGGATGGCTCAGTTGGTTAAGCGTCTGACTCTTGGTTTTGGCTCAGGTCATGGTCTCAAGAATTCAAGAGTTAATGAGTTTGAGCCCTGCATCTGGCTCCACACTGTGGAGCCTGCCTGGGATTCTCTCTCTCTCTCTCTCTCTCTCTCTCTCTCTCACTCACTCACTCTATCCCTCTCCTACTCACATGTATGTACTCTTTCTTTCTCTCTCTCAAAATAAATAAACTTAAAAAACAAAAAAAGAAATAACATCAATTTAATAAAAAATAAATAAATAAAATAAAATACAGGAAAAGAGAACAATTTCCAACTCACAAGACCAGCATTACTGATACTAAAACTTGACAAACACCCCTACACACACACGCACACGTGCGCGCGCACACACACACACACACAATTATAGACCAATATCCCTCATGAACACAGACACAGAAATCCTTAGCAAAATATTAGCAAATTAAACCGATAATATAAAGATAAAACAATTAACACATCATTATTGACTGAATTTATTCTAAGAATGCAATATTGGTTTAGCAATTAAAAATAAATCAATTAGAAAAATACATCATAGGGGTGCCTGGGTGGCTCAGTCAGTTAAGTGTCTGACTTCGGCTCAGATCATGATTTCGTGGTCAGGAGTTCAAGCCCTGTGTCTGGGTCTGTGCTGACAGCTCAGAGCCTGGAGCCTGCTTCTGATTCTGTGTCTCCTTCTCTCTCTGCCCCTCCCCTGCTTGTGCTCTGTCTCTCTCTCTCTCTCTCAAAAAATGAATAAATGTTAAAAAAAAAAAAAAAAGAAAAATACATGACACAATTGTAAATCTATCTTGATGGCACACAATTATAAAGATGTAATTTGTGACTTAAATAACATAAAGGTGGGAGTACAGAGCTATTTGGAAGAAAAGTTTTTGTGTAATATTAAAACTACATTGGTATTAATTTGAACTACATGGTCATAAATTAAGATCTTGACTGCAGTCCCCAGGGCAACCACTAAGAAAATAACTAAAAGATATATTGTAATGTATGTATGAGAAATGAGAAAGAAATAAAAATGTTATGAGAAAATATCTAACACAAAATAAAGGTAGTAATGGAGGAATAGAGAAACAAAAAAGATATAGGAAAACAAGTAGAAAATCAGAAGTCCTTCTGTCTCTATAATCAATTAAGTGTAAATGTATTAAAAGCTCCAATTAAAAAGCAGAGATTGGCAGATGGATTTTGTTTTAATGATCCACAATACGGCATCTAAAGAGTTGCACTTCATTTTTTTTCAAGTTTATTTTTATTTTGAGTGAGAAAGTGTGAGCAGAGGAAGGGCAGAGAGAGGGGTAGGAGAGAGAATCCTAAGCAGGCTCTGCACTGTCAGGGCAGAGCTGGATGTAAGGCTTGAACCCACGAACCATGAGAGCATGACTTGAGCCAAAACCAAGATCAGGCGCTCAACTGATTGAGCCACCCAGATGCCCCAACAAGAATTGCTCTTTAGAAACAAAAACACAAATAAGCTGAAAATGGAAAACACAGAAAGATACTACATGTAAGCAGTAACCAAAAGAGAGCTGGAGTGTCTATACTAATATCAGACAAATAGACTTTAAGACAGAAAATGTTACAAGAGACAAAGAAGCACATTATATAATGAAAAAAGAGTCAAGAAGATATAAATAGTTATAAACATATAGGCACCTAACAATATATAATAAAATATATGAAGCAAAAACTGACAAAACTAAGGTGGGAAATAGCTGGAGATGTCAACATCCCACTTTCAACAACATATAGCATAGCCATACAAAAGATAAACAAGGAAATAGATGACATGAATAATACTATAAATCAACTAGACCTACCAGACATATACAGACTGTTCCACCTAACACAACCATATAGACATTCTTCTCAAGCACACATGGAACATTCTCCAAGCTAGACCATATGTTCAGCCACAAAACAAGTCTCAATAAATTATTAAAAACTGAAATCACACGAAGTATCTTATCTGACCACAATGGAATGAAACTAGAAATCAATAACAGAAGGAACTTTGGAAAATCCATGAACTGCAAAGTAAGCAACATACTCTTAAACAACCAGTGGGTCAAAGAACAAATCACAAGGAAAATTATTAAATACTTTGAGATGAATAAAAATAAAAATACAACATATCAAAATATATGGGATAAAGCAAAAAGTGCTGAGGGAAATTTATGGTGGTAAATATCTACATTTTTTAAAAAAGTAATAAAGAGGGGTGCCTGGGTGGCTCAGTCAGTTAAGCGGCCAACATCAGCTCAGGTCATGATCTTGCGGTTCTTGGGTTCAAGCCCAGCATTGGGCTCTGTCCTGACAGCTAGCACAGAGCCTGGAGCCCGCTTTGGATTCTGTATCTCCCTCTCTCTCTGACCCTCCCCTGCTCACTCTTTCTCTCTCTCTCTCTCTCTCAAAAATAAATAAAACATTAGAAAAAAAATTTTTAATAAAAATAATAAAAATAAAAAAAGTAATAAAGAGCTCAAATCAACAACCTAAACTTCCACCTTAAGGAACTAGAAAAAGGACAAACTAAGCCCAAAATAAGGGGAAAAAATAATATTAGACCTGAGATCCCAATAGAGAATACAAAAACAATAGGGAAAATCAACAAAAGTTAGTTCTTTGAAAAGATCAACAAAACTGACAAACCTCAAGCTTAGACTGACTAAGAAAACAAAAGAAGACTCAAAAGCCCTAAAGTCAGGAATGAAAATGGGAACATTATGAAGCTTATAGATATAAAAGTATTATAGAAGATGTGAACAATTATACGCCAATAAATCAGAAACCTAGATAAAATGGAAATTCCTGGAAATACAAACACTCCCCAAAATAACTCAAGAAGAAATAGAAAACCTGAACAAACCTACAACAAGTTGTTCAGATAAGTTGTTGATTAGCTAAACTACTCCACAGAATTGCTGCCTCAGCAATACATTTTGTTTGGTCAAGACACCTGCAAGGACCTTACACAGATTCTAGACCTCTAAGGGAAGCACATGTCCTAAAAAGCAGGCCACAGAGACACAAGTAAATCTAAGTCTGCTTACATGAATTAATGACAGGACTTGTGATCAATGGTCTCTCCTGGTTTCCAGTGCCTGTATGCCTTAAGTGTCCCTTAGATAAAAATCCTGATGGAGCTCACCAAAACACTGCTCTTTTTGTTTGAATGGACAAATCCAACCCTAGCCCAGGAACTGCAAAGCACTACACCCACAGACCCTAATAAAAGTACTTTACCCCAGGTCCTGCCTCTCTCTGCACTCTGCCTTGACCTCCTGATGTGGCCCCTGAAGGCATGCCCTGTAATTCCTCTAGACCAGTGAGTAAAAAACTTTTCTATTTCAGTATCTCTTGTGATCTGTTACTGAACTATGGCTCACCAACCAGCACCTTGTGCTCCACCTAATAAATGTTAATTTAATGAAGTAATAACACAATTAAAGAAGTTATGATCAGTAATCATAGAACTCCCAGCAAAGAAAAGCCCAGAACCACATGATTTGACTGGTGAATTCTACCAATCATTTAAAGAAAAAATAACACCAGGGCACCTGGGTGGCTCAGCTGTTGAGTGTCCAACTCTTGATTTCAGCTCAGGTCAGGTCTTGTAGTTTGGGGGATTGAGCCCCCACATTGGGCTCTGTGCTGATAGCAAAGAGCCTACTTGTGATTCTTTCTCTGCCCCTCCCACTGCTCATGCGTGCTCACACTCTCCTGCTTTCTCAAAAATAAATAAACATGAAAAACAAATTTAATAAAAAAGAACACCAATCCTTCTCAAAATCTTCCAAAAAACGAAAGAGGAGGAAATACTTTTTAACTCATTCTATGAGGCCAAAGCCAGATAATAACATCACAAGAAAATTATAGATCAATATCCCTGATGAATGAATATAGATGCAAAGATCTTCAACAAAATATTAATAAAGCTAATCCAGCCATATATTAAAAAACTTAAACCACTTATCAAACACTCCACTTCCAGTTATATACCCAAGAGGACTGAAGACAAACACTCAAAAAGGTAATTTGTACATCCATGTTCAGAGGAGCATTATTCACAGTAGTGAAGGAATGGAAGTAACTCAAGTGTCTATCAACAGATGAATGGATAAACAAAACATGCGACATTCATATAATGTAATATTATTTAGCCTTAAAAAGGAAAGAAATTCTGACTCATGCTGAAATACAGATGACCCTTGAGATGATTTACGTTTCCACTAATATAAGCCAATGACTGTATGATTCCATTTACATAGACACCTATGGTAGTCAAATTCAGAGAAAAAGAAAGACGGATGAGTGCCAGGAGCTTGGGGGAGGGAGAGATGGGGAGTCACTGCTTAAAATGGGTAGTTTTTCCATTTTACAAGATGAAAAGAGTTCTGGAGATGGATGGTGGTGACGGTTGCACAACAATGTGAACATACTTAATGCCACTAAACTATACATTTAAAATGGCTAATATGGTAAATTTAGTATTATGTACATTCCACCATAATTTAAAAATAATTTTTTGGAAAAAAAGGATTATACACCAGGAACAAGTGAGATTTATCTAAGGTATGTAAGTGTGGTTCAATAAATGAAAATCAATGTGATACACCAAGTTGGAGGACTCACACTTCCCAATTTCAAGAAATAGTACAAAGCAACTACCATAGCTACCAAAATAGTGTGGCACTGGTATAAAGGTAGACATATAGACCAATGGAACAGAACTGAGAATCCATAAACTCACACACCTGTGGCCAACTGATTTTAAACAAAGGACAAAGGTGCCAAGACTCACTGGAAAAAGAATAGTCTTTTCAATAAATGGCGCTGAAGCAACTGGATAGCCACGTGCAAAAAGGATGACTTGGACCCATCCTTAACATCATATATAAAAATTAACTCAAAATAGATCAAAGACCTAATTGTAAGAGCTAAAACCATTAAACTATTAAACACGGGGTACATCTACATAACCTTAGATTTGACAACGAATTCTTAGGTATAACACCAAAAGCATAAGCAACAAACGCAATAATAGATAAACTGAACTTCATCAAAATTAGAAACTTTGTGCATCAAAGGACACTATAAGAAAGAAAAAAACCCACAAAATGGGAGAAAATATTTGCAAATCATATCTGATAAAGGTCTCACATCCAAAATATAGAAAGAACTCTAACAACTCAACAATAAAAAGACAAACAATCTGACTAAAAAATGGGCAAAGGGCTTAGGGACATTTGTCCAAAAAAGATACACAAATAGCCAACAAGCACATGAAAATGTGCAACATTATTAGTCATTTGAGAAAAGGGACTCAAAACCACAATGAGATACTACTTCATACCCACTAAAATAAGTGACAACAAACTAACAAATAAACTAACAAGCAAAATTAAAAAAAATTTTTTTTAAGTAATCTCTACTCCCAAAGTGGGAATTGAACTCACAACTCCATGATCAAGAGTCATATGTTCTACTAACTGAGCTGGCCAGGCACCCCAAAATTTTTTAATGAAAAAAAGGGGTACCTGGGTGGCTGTCGGTTAAGTTTCCAACTCTTGATTTCGGCTCAGGTTCTGATCTCATGGTTCATGAGCTCAAGTCTCACGTCTGGCTCCACGCTGACAGCTGACAGCGCAGAGACTGCTTGGGATATTCTCTCCCTCTCTCCCTCTCTCTCTCTCTATCTCTCTCTCCCTCTATCTACCTTTACCCGGCTTGTGCATGTGCATACACTCTTTCTCTCTCAAAATAAATAAACTTTTAAAAAAAAGAAAGAAAAGAAACGTGGGCAACGATGTAGAGGAATTAGAACCCTCCTATACTGCCATATTGCCACTGGCAATGTAAAATGTTGGCCACTATAAAAAAGTTTGGCGATTCCTCAAAAGTCAAACAGAATTACCCTAAAAGTTAGCCAATCCACTCCTAGGTACATACCTAAAAGAAATGAAAATGGGTCCTCAAACACTTGTATACAAATGTTCATAGCAACACTATTTACAATAACCAAAAGGTAGAAACAACCCAAATATCCATCAACGGATAAACAGTTAAACAAAATGGGGTATATCAAAAAAAAAATAGGATATTTCTTAGCCATAGAAAGGAAAAGACGTATTGACACATGCTACACATCAATACCCCTCAAAAAACATAAGGCTAAGTGAAAGCGGCCAGACACATTTTTTTCTCATAAAAAATCATCCGCACCCACTAACCTACAACTAAAAGCAATTCATTATAGCAGGAAAAGAGCATTCGAATGAAAGCGAGGATCCTGGGTTTTAATCCAGGCTGCCTGTCGTGGACGTGAGGAAAACAATTGAATTCCTCTAGAACTCAGTTTCCTTAACTATAAAATGAGAAGAAACTACTAGTAATAAAAACAATAATAAAAAATGACAGCAATACACATAAGAGTAACATTTATGAGCATTTACAGTATGTCAGGCAGTATTGTTTTCCAAGTTAATATTAATAATTTAAATGTGAGTATGTTAAGCGGTAACACTTTTCACACAACCCCTTGAAACGGGAACTATTATTATCCCCACTTTAAAGGTGAGGAAACTGAGACACAAAGAGGATTAAGTAGAAGAGCCGTGCCGTCTGGCTCCACAGCCCATTTTCTTAATGACCATGCTACACACTTGATCTCTAAGACCTTTCCAGTTCTAAAATTCTGGGTCAATGTACATTTAAGGCAACTTAAGGACATTATTAAACCCTTCTGCTTCAGCCACCACTTAGCAATTAACATTCTTAAAATATGCTAAGAGCCTTGTTCTGAATGACATCTAACTTCACCAGATGTGCAATCCTGACAGACCTCTGATGAAGGATTATAATGGAAAGAAATGGCTCATTTGTATCTGGTTATCTGTGTGAGATACTGCCAAGTGCCAAAGAGCCCAGAGGAGATTGATGTGTCACTCAAAATTCTTCTGAAGCCAGGCCGAAAAATGCTTTTTCAAGGAACGGAACAGGCACCAGTCTGGGTGAGGGCCTGCTCAATTGTTCAAGAAAACAGAATTAATTTCACATATCCAGTGAGCAGGAGTAATTCCAGGCAGATGATCAGGTGTGTTTCTACATCAGTGGTCAACAGACTTTCTTGTCAATGGCCAGATAGGTCAATATTTTTAGGCTTTGCAAGCTACATGTCATCTCTATGGCATGTTCTTTGTTTTCTCCTTCAAACTCTTCACAAATGTAAAATCCATTCTTAGCTCAGAGGCCATACAAAACCATGTGCTAGACTATAGTTTGCTTACTTCTATAGGGGATCATTGGATAAGTTAACTTTTAAAGTATGTTACTGTATATTCTGAGAGTTTTTAGTGGCTACAACAGTCCCAAGACTATCCTTAGCCCTATCAGAATTACATGTTATACTGAAATAATCCAGTTGACAGGCTTATGAAGCACACGACATTATACACATACTTATTTATTTCCGTGTTTACTGAACACCTAATACAGGGTGTCAGGCTATTGCTACCATCCTTATAAAAGTATATTATATAACCCCGTACACTATGATGTATACAACCCAGTTAAGGTTCCAAGTGAAGTAAAAACTGCAAAGGTGCCAGAGGAAAGGTTAAAAAAGAAATCGCTATAGGAGCTCTGATGTGGTAAAGATTCCATCTAGTAAGAGCAGAAACATCAGAGGCTGCAGGGGTGGCAATAATTGAGATAGATTAAGAAGTATTAAAAAGCTGAATGGCAGTAAAGGAAAGTCCCACACAGACTGAACACCTTTAGCCAAAGCATGACAGTGGGAAAACATAAGCCGCATTCCGAGAAAATTAAGTAGTGGTCCAATTTGTTCAGCTTCATTGATGTGGAAATTACTTGGAACCCTGGAGAGGAAAATAGTGGGAAACAGGGCTACATAAGTAGGTTGGGAGGGCCAGAGAAAGCCTTGAATGCCATGCTAAAAAGTGAAGGCAATCTCCAGGCAACAAGGACTCAGGAAAGGTTTCGGACAGTGTAGCTTAATGATCAGAGGTGCATTTAAGGAAGGTTACTCTGGTAATGACAAATACGATGCACTAGAGAAGGCAGAACGTCCAAACCCCAGTTAGGAGGCCATTCTAAAAATTCACACATACTAGAGGTAATAAGAGCTCAAACCATAACAGAGAGAGAAGATAAAAGCACAGACAGAACTAAAAGTACTATCCATACCACTGACTGGATTTAGGCTGATGGAGAGAAGGAAATCAGGTCAGAGGTTTAGGTAATCTAGCAGACAATGAGAAGTCAACTCTACAAAATCTTTAAGCAAAGGGGCGCCTGGGTGGCTCAGTCGGTTAAGCGTCCGACTTCGGCTCAGGTCGTGATCTCACGGTTCGTGGGTTCGAGCCCCGTGTCGGGCTCTGTGCTGACAGCTAGCTCAGAGCCTGGAGCCTGTCTTCAGACTCTGTGTCTCCCTCTCTCTCTGACCCTCCCCTGCTCATGCTGTCTCTCTCTCTCTATCTCAAAAATAAATAAAAACTCTAAAAAATAAATAAATAAATAAATAAATAAACAAAATCTTTAAGCAAAGAATAAAAAATGAAAGTAGGAAGATTAATCAGGCAGTGGTGAATAAGGCAGTGTGGATATAAAGACACTAGAGTCAGGGCACCTGGGTGGCTCAGTTGGTTAAGTCTCCGACTTCAGCTCAGGTCATGATCTCACGGTTCATGAGTTCAAGCCCCGCGTCAGGCTCTGTGCTGACAGCTCAGAGCCTGGAGCCTGTTACAGATTCTGTGTCTCCCTCTCTCTCTGCCCCTTCCCTGCTCACATTCTGTCTCTCTCTCTCTCTCTCTCTTAAAAATAAATAAACATTAAAAAAAGAGAGAGAGACTAGAGTCCATAGGCCACCAGGGAACTACTACAGTACCCCAGCCTTATGGAGGTGCCTGTCTGAGCATGCATCATGTATGTCAATGGAGAACAGTAGCCATGGACAGGAGTTACTTCAAAGAACTCAAAAGAGTCTAGTGGCCAACGGAATAGAATAGGTAAAAAATAAAATTT
The DNA here is from genome assembly GCA_028646485.1 of Cryptoprocta ferox. NCBI lineage: Eukaryota > Metazoa > Chordata > Mammalia > Carnivora > Eupleridae > Cryptoprocta > Cryptoprocta ferox. The sequence goes on along the minus strand of CM053575.1, from coordinate 54,836,811 downwards.
TTTTAAAAAACCCTGTAATACTGGAGTCCTGCATAAATGGGAAAATAGTTAACAAAGATGTGGAAAATTGGAAAGGAAAGCAAACCTGGAGAGAAAAATGAAGAATTCCGTTTTAGGTATGATAATTTGCAAATATCAGGTATCTATGCAGAAATGGTCAGAAACTACTTAAACACAGAGAACTAGAATTCTGAGTAACAAGCCATACAAATGACGACAACCACCTAAATGGATAATGATCTGCTACTACAGAAGCCTCACTCACTCATTCAACAAATATTTACTGGATTACTACTAAATGCCAAGCACAGTGCTAAGCACTAGGGATAAACTAGTAATGAAGACAGACACTGTCCCTGCCCTTATGCACTTTACAGTCTAGTAGGAAAGAGAAATGAGCAAACGGGCAATCAGAATATAACCAGGTAAGGGTCACTGATGAGAAAAATGAAATGCAAGGTGCTATAAGAGCATAAAGAGAGGTATCCAAACTGGACTTAGCGGTGTAACACAGAAAACCTTTCTATGGAAATGGGATCTAAACTATGGGTGGGGTGCTTAAAAATCAGGAACCAGATCACACAGCAAGACTTTTAAGCCACTAATTACTCTAAAATGATTGAAATGAGAGAGGAACACGAGCAGCATTTTAGAAAGATAAATCTGGCTACAATCCAAAAAGCAGGAAAGTAGTAGTTATTTAGCAGACACCATCAGTAGTGATTCAAAAAAAGAGGGAGGGGGTCAGAATGACTCCCTGTTCTGACTTGAGACAGTGCGTGGAGAGTGGTACCATTCACCAAACTAAGGAACACATGACAAGTTTTTCAAGATGGGGAGAGGAACTGAGTTCAGTTTGGGACTTGTAGAGTGTATGGGTCTCTGACACATCCAAGCAATTTGATACAAGGCTAGATATATGGATACATTCTGGAGATGTGGACTTGAGAGGGATCTGAATCCAAATACAACATGTTCATAAGAAGACAAAAGGCCCAAGCAGAAGCCTGAGGACAATAACTTAAAGGCCTCCACCAAAAGCTTTCCCCAGCAGAACTGACAGCATTCTATATGTTATCCTTAAAACTGTAAGTGAGCCTTGCAAGCAGTCTTTTTTCTACTTACTTAGGTCAAATATGAAATATGATTGGCAAGGGAAGAAAAGCAATGGCTCATTCTGCTACTTGAGCATATTTTCAGATGCACTGGGTATCCATTTGCAAAATATATTGTTTATTTGTACAACTTTTCTTTAAATAGCTACCTGATAAGTCAACAGATAGCCTGTGTTCCTATGTGTTTATGTTCATTTGGACATTAATACGCTTTTAATTGTCAGTCAAGCTTAACTGACAAAAATTGTGCAAGCATCTCTGTCAAGCACCTCCAAGCCTCTGAGCTCTGACGAAGCCCAGAAGTTGAGTTTTTAGGAAGGAAAGGCAAGACCTCTTCTGAGACACTAAACCAGAAATGAATACATGCACTCCCCCAGATCTGGTCTAAGATTTGAGACCACAGAGGATGGTCTCTTCTCCCTCAAAATAGTGAGAAACAATGAGAAATAAGAAGAGTACTGTTAAGCAAAGGTATACAGATTCTGAAACTAAAATCAATCCCTTCACATCAATAGGGCAAAGAGATTCTTGTTCATATTTTAGTGGCTTAAACTACCCTCAAAAAAGCATTACAATCATAGTCCACACTCCGAGTGTGAAGAGCACTAAATGCTATTAATGCATTTAATCATGATTAAGAGGACGGAAAGTGCCCTGCTAATGTAACCCAGGAGAATATTTTAGAATAGACATAGGAACCATGTGATCCTAGAAGACTTTGTTCACTCATAGAAAAATATTTACTAAGCAAAGTCTACGCTAAGTCCTGAGACTAAAAATGTGAGTAAAACGCAACTTCAGTTACAAGGAGCTTATGCCCGAAGAGGAGAAAAGATGTGCACACAAATTACCATAACTGTGATGGGACAACAGAAGGCAGCAGTGGTATCACGTTAAAGAGCATTAGCGCAGAAAGGAAGAGGGGAAAAAAAGGATTCCCAGCTTTATAGAACAATTTAAACCGAAGCTGACTATTAGAGGGGGGATAAAAGGTCAAGAATGCCCTCACTACAAATCCAAAAGAGAAGAATAAAAATAAGTTTTCAAAATTTTAAACTCTCTGAATCCCCCTAGTGAGGACAAGTGTGGAGCTCTGTTTCTGTTTACTTTTCAAGAATCTAAAACATCTATACAAAGAACCATGCCTGGCTTTGAATTTTCCAGTATTAAAATACTGAAAAGTTCAAAAACTGTGCTAAGAAGACAAGATCCTCCAAATTCGTAACAGGAAATATGGCATTTTCCCAGATTATTTTCTGGCTTTGGTGAAGAGAGAGAATGGGGACCACACTGCAGCAGCAGGACTTATAAATATGAATTACAGGATAAGATGATTTTCCAAACATCTGTCAAAAGTTAACTTGATCCACGAGAAAAGGGGAAAAAAAGACTCAAAAGAAGCCAAATATAGTGACTAATATGTGGAACTTTTGTAGACTTCAGTGGGCTGATGGCCTCATAGGCATTGCATGCCCACTCAACAATAATAAATGCACAAAGTCTGTACAATAATGCACTTCATACCATTCAGAGCACTTTCCCATGTACCCTCTCATTTGACTCTCACAATGCACACAGTGGATACCTCTGGTTAAATGTAAAGACGGAGAGACCTAGTACTTTAAGATGCTATACACAGCGGGAAGAAATGTAGAGATGCCATGTAGCATAGTGGTTAAAAGAAAACCACTGTTCTGCCACTTCCTACTTATATAATCTTGGGTTAGTAGTTTAATGTTTTCTTCTAGGGTACTTTACCTATAAAATGAGAGTAATAACTACTTCATGGAGTTATTACACAAGATTAAAAACATGTAAGGTGGCTAGTGTAGTATCTGACATATAATAGGCACTCTTTAAATGAAAACTAGCAATGGTAGTTTTCAAAAGCTCTAAACCACCTGGTGTAACATTGTTACTAGGTTAGCACAGCAGCTCAAATAATTCAGAAACAAAGTTTTCCTGTGGATTTAAATTTATTTGTTGTAATGGGGGGGGCAAGGAAAGGTGACTAAAATATGTGTAGAAAAAAGCTATTTTTATGGCTTTCCAACTTTTGCTTGATGATGTACTGAAAGACCTGGACAAAATTATACCATATCCCTTTCCCTGTTGTTAAAACATAGGCTATTTGGGACACTTAATCCCTACTTCTGAACGTTCTGCTTATGTATTGTGTGGGACGTGCTTTGGAAACAAGTTAGTGTCCATTAATCTGACAAGCAAGAGGAAATAGCCATCTTTTTACTTCCTCGTTTCTATGAAGTTAACTAAACGGGAGTCTCTTAACTGGGATTAGAATTCAGGTTTTCTACTTTTCAAAAGTATCATGTCTTGAAAAATATGAAATTAGGAGTTTTCATTTGTACAGGCCTCAAAACAGACCCTGAACCTTGCTATTGTCCCTAAATCTTCAATGTAGGCTTGACTGTGTACTTCAGATGATCAAGTCATGTGACTTTGTTTGTGAAATTAATCACCAAATTGCTATTTTCATACAAATTGCATGCATTTTTCTGGAATTTCATTCCAAAAAGATTTGTTTTTTTTTACTGGATTCTACTCCTGCTCTATCCCCCCCCCCCCATTACAATGAGAAAGCACTGCCATCTACTGGACTCTGAAGATATTGCTGCTATAGCTTTTAGTCAAAGAATTCTTAACTATTCTAATGCTTTTTGCACTTTGTCAATTACATAGTAGTTAGAGTTATTTTGCCAGTATGAGTTACATAAATATAAAACTCCAGGAGTCGGGGCTCAGGGTAAAGTAGGGTAGGAGAGAGAAATAATACCATCCCCTCCATTATTGCCAATAGTCCTAAATACAGCATGCATTCACCTACATTCATTAACAAATTTCTATTGAGCACCTATTATGCTATATACCAGGTACTGGGAAGGGACACAATGTTAACACAATAGGATGACAGAGTAATCCCCCTTATCATATGATAGGGTTTAGTGCCTAGTGAGTAGTTTCCATTTATTACTGAATTCTATTCATGTGCCAGGTTCATAATGTACATAACCACCTCTCATCCCCAAACAATTTATGATTTGGTAGAAATTATTATCTCCATTTACAGAGGAGAAACTCAGAGATGACTCAATTTGCCCAAGATCTCTCTCTGAGGTAAGATGCAGTAGTGCCTGGAATTAAACTCACATCAATCTGACTCCAAAACCTGTATTCATAACCCCTAGTAGTGTACACTCACCCGGTAGCTGTCAGCATCCTCTCAAAAACAAGAGTAGCAGACAAAAGGAAATTCAGGCAAAGACAGTCTTACATGTCTACATTAAACGCCCAACAGCCTCTTACTCCCCATGCTCCCCTAATTGCCATTCTAGCAGTTAAATCCACCTAGAAAACATCTCTCCAAGTCATCTAGCCTTATTCACCAACTTCCATCCACTCCAGTTTCAAGCTACAACAGTGTTCCTCTCTGGTTCTCCAGAGTCCTCAAACATTAAAAAAAGGTGCTCTTCAAATTATTTAAAATTCTGCTCTAATTCACCTGTGTTATCTGCAAGACCCAAATAACTGACACCAAAAACAATTTTTCAAACTAACCCCCAAGATTTTCAAATGTGTCCAATAGTCTCCAAACACACTCCTGGTAGTGAGCCTGAACTGACTAATCCATAATAAAATTGTACTGCACTTCATCAAAAGTCCCCATTCTGTTTTGACCCTCCAAAGAATTATGTAGAATAAGAGCAAACAGCCCAGCTCTTCTTTTAGGAAAATTAATAATCTAGATTTAGAAAAGATGAATAGGGGTGGTTACAAAACAAGTTTTCGCCTTAGAAAGCATTTCACTTTAAGCCACACTAAACAACCTTATGATGATACTTAAACAAGATTCTATTTACACAGTGCTTTTTATACTATGTGTCAGCACAGCTGCACTAAACAAAACTCACAGCATTAGGAAAACCCTCTTACCTTATGTTCAAATGGAGCACCATAGTAGCCATCGTTCAGCCCAAAAATTATTTCATTTTGGTTGCGGGCATGAATCTAAAAGAGAAGAAAAACACCCTATCAGTTTTTTCTCATTCCAATTAAGTTTTAATACGATTAGAGCATGACAGTTAAAACAGGACCTACTTCAATGCTGAAAAACAGGCTGACTAATCTGACAAACCAGCAGAAAACAAATCACTTATCCTAAGACCAGAGAATCAATTGAGAACTTCTGCCTTAGTCAAAGGGCTCACAAAATCATCACATGAGATAACAGTCACCATCATGCACATATATTTTCCACAAACACTTCTTGAGATTGTTATGGAAAGGCTAGTGCTGAAACACAAGGGATCCAGAGACATACTGTTTGTTCTCTGATCTCAAAGAAACACAATCCAATTAGTCCATAAGAGTGCTTTAAAAAACATAAAGTCCTGGGGCGCCTGGGTACCTCAGTCAGTTGAGTGTGTGACTTCAGCTCAGGATCTCGTGGTCCATGAGTTCAAGCCCCACACCGGGCTCTATGATGACAGCTCAGAGCCTGGAGTCTGCTTCGAGCTCTGTGTCTCCCTCTCTCTCTGTCCCTCCCCTGCTCGTGCTCTCTCGCTCTCTCTCTCTCTCTCTCTCTCAAAAGAATAAACATTAAAAAAAAATAAATAAATAAAGTCCTAGGAAAAAACATACAAGATTAATATTATTTTCGATTTTCAAAAAGACAGTTTAAAGATAATACCTAAGCTGCATCTTCACTCTGGACCCTAGTTTCCTCAACTAGAAATGAATGAATCAGATTATGCAGTTATATCACACTTCTGGGCTTACCCCCATCTCTTCTGGCTACATCCAACATATCACCCAAATTTCACCCAAGACGATCAATCAATTTAACCTAACTAATGTTTGTAAAACAGTCAATTCAATTACAACAGAATACACATCACATGTACAGGAAACATTCAGCAAAAAGAGATCCTATATTCTGGGCCATAAAATAAATCTCACAAAAGCTAAAGGAATTGAAATCATACAATTTTCTCTAAATTCAACAGAACTCAAGTAGAAATCAACAAAAGAAGGATATCTGGAAAATCCACAAACAACAAAATTTAATGTTTGAAAATTAAACACCATATCTCTAAATAACCCTTGAGTCAAGATGAAATAAAAGGGAAATTAAAAAATATTTTGAATTGAATGAAAATGTAAATACAACCTCAAAGCTTGTAAATCAGAGTTATAGCAAGGCTTAGAGGAAAATTTATTAAATGCTTACTTTAGAAAAGATAAGTCTCAAAACAGTAATGCAAAGAACAAAGTAAACTCAAAGCAAGCAAAAGACAGAAAATTGTAAGTATAAAATGAGAAATCAATAAAACTGAAAATAACAATAATCAATGAAACCAAATACTAGTTCTCTGAAAAGCTAAGAAAATGGATAACTCTCTAGGCAGAGTGGTTAAGAATAGAAAGAGACAGAAATTACCGATAGCAAGAATGAAAGAGGAAAGGATCATTAGACAGCCTATATGCGTTACAAAAATATAGTAATATTGTGGAAATTTTTATACTAATAAATTTGAAAACTTAGGTGAAACTGAAAAACTCTTAGGAAAACAAACTACCAAAGCTCACTCAAAAAGACATAGATAACCTAAAAAGCCCCATATCTAGTTAAGTTGTAGAAGTTATACTTTTAAACTTTCCCACAGGGAAATCTTAACACCCAGATGGGTTCACTGAAGAATTCTGTCAAACGTTTGTGGAATAATTAATACCAACTTTACACAAATTCCTCCAGAAAACAGAAAACTAAACACTTCCCAATCTATTTTACAAGACCAGCATTACTCTCATACTAAACCAGACAAGGACAATGCAAGAAGAGTACAGACCAATATCTCCCATGGACATAGATGAAAGAAGTCTTACCAAAATGTTAGCAAATATAACCCATTATATATAAAAGGAAATTTCCTCAACCTGATAAAGTGTCTACAAATTTACACCTAATATTATACTTAGTAGTGAAGGACTGAATACTTTTACCCAACATCAGTAACAAAACAAGATTGTCCACTCTATTCACTTCTATTCAACATTACATTGTACTGAAGTCTCAAACCAATGAGATAAGACAAGAAAAAGAAAAAAAAGACATACCCATTAGAAGAAATTAAACAATGTGTTCACAGATAAGACTGCCCATATGGAAATCTATAAAAGGAAACTACCAAAAAAACTATTAGACTAATAAATGAGTTTAGCAAGGTCAGAGAATTCATGCTCAATACAGAAATGTTTGTATATGTTAGCAGCAATAATTGCAAACAGGAATATTTTTTAAAGGAACAGCATTTAAATTAGCATTAAAAAACATGGAATCCATAGGTGCAAATCTATCAAAATATGTGCAAGATCTGTATACTGAAAACTACAAAATGCTGATGAGTGAAATAAAAGATTTTCACAAATGGAGAGATACCATGTCCATAGATTGAAACACTCGATACTATTAAGATGTCAATTCTTCCCACATTTTCTTATATTTTTGTAGAATTGACAAATTAATCCTAAAGTATATATGTAAAGGCAAAAGATCTAGAATAGCCAGAACAACTCTGAAAAAAAGATCAAAATTGGAGGATTCATATTACCTGAATTCATGACATTATATAAAACTACACTATTCAGGATCACGTAGTATTGGCATAAGACAGACATGTGATCAGTAAAATACAATAGAGTCCAGAAACAGACCCACACACATGATTTTAAACAATTCATTTCAACATAGATAACAAAGTAATTCAATGGAGAAATAAGAGCTCTTACAACAGAGTACAGGAACAAATGTTCATCCATCTGCAAAACAATAAACCTTACACTTTAAATAAAAGTTAATTCAAAATGATCATAGGCATAAACGTAAAACCTAATACTGTAAAACTTCTAGAGAAAAAACTCCATAGGAGAAATCTCTGTGACCTTGAACTAGGCAAAGATGTCTTAGATAAAACACAAAAAGCATGAAACATTAAAGTAAACATTTACAAGCTTCTGTTCTTTGAATGGCACTTAAAGAAATGAAAAGACAAGCCACAGACTGGCAGGAAATATTTGGAAAATACACATCTTATAAAGAATGGACTCATCTCCAGAATACATACAGAAATCTACTCAATAATGAGAATTCAAACAATCAAAAAAAAAGAGGGCAAAAATCTGAATGAATATTTTACCAAAAAAAGGGTGAAAGAGACTGATGACTTTTTTTTAACTGCTCAACATGATTTCATCACCAGAGAAATTCAAATTCAAATCACAAGATTCTATATACCCATAACAAAGCAGCAGAAAGAGAAGAAAGAGAAGTTAAGGAAAAAATCCCGTTTACAATTGTACCCAAAATATGAGACACCTAGGAATAAACCTAACCAAAGCAGTGAAAAAACCTATCGTCTGAAAACTACAAAATACTGATGAAAGAAATTAAAGACAATGCAAACAAATGGAAAGACATCCCAAATTCTATGTTCATGGACTAGAAGAACAAATACTGTTAAAATGTCTTATTACTCAGGGGCGCCTGGGTACCTCAGTCGGTTAAGCATTGAGACAGCTCAGAGCCTGGAGCCCTCTTCAGGTTCTGTGTCTCTCTGTCTCTGCCCTTCCCCTGCTCACACTCTGTCTCTCCCTCTCTCTCAAAAATGAATAAATGTTAAAAAAAAAATTTTAATGTCTTACTACTCAAAGCAATGTACACATTTAATGTAATGCCTATCAAAATATCAACAGCATTTTTCACAGAAATAGAATAAACAATCCTAAAATGTATATGGAACCACAAAAGACCCTGAATAGTCAAAGCAATCTTGAAAAAGAAAAACACAGCTGGAGACATCATAATTCTAAACTTCAAGTTATATTACAAAGCTGTAGTAATCAAAATAGTATGATACTGGCATAAAAACAGACACATAGATCAATGTAACAGAACAGAAAATCCAGAAATAAACCCACAATGACATGGTCAATTAATCTTTCACAAAGCAGGATAGAATATCCAACGGAAAAAAGACCGTCTCTTCAACAAATGGGTGTTAGGAAAACTGGACAAACACATGCAAAAGAATGAAACTGGACTGCTTTCTTACACCATACACAAAAATAAATTCAAAATGGATTAAAAACCTAAATGTGAGACCTGAAACCATAAAAATCCCAGAAAAGGACACAGGCAATAATTTCTCTGACATTGGCTGTAGCAACATTTGTCTAGATAGGTCCCCTGAGGCAAGGGAAATAAAAGCAAAATTAAACTATTGGGACTACATCAAAATAAAAAGCTTCTGTACAGCAAAGGAAACAATCAACGAAAACTAAAAGGCAGCCTACTAAATGGGAGAAGATATTTGCAAATGACATATCCAATAAAAAGTTAATATCCAAGATATATAAAGAATTCATAAAACTCAACACCCAAAAAGCAAATAATCCAATTAAAAAATGGGCAGAAGACATGAACAGACATTTCTCTAAAGAAGACATACCCTGCCACAGACAAATGAAAAGAAGCTCACCATCACTTATCATCAGGGAAATGCAAATCAAAACTACAATGAGATATCACCTCACATCTCAGAATGGCTAAAATCAACAATACAAGAAACAACAGGTGTTGGCAAGAACGTAGAGAAAAAGGAACACTCACACGCTGTTGGTGGGAATGCAAACTGGTGTAGCCACTGTGGAAAACAGTATGGAGGTTCCTCAAAAAGTTAAAAACAGAACTACACTATGATCTAGCAAATGCGCTATTAAGTATTTACCCAAATAGTACAAAAACACCAATTCAAAGGGATACATGCACCCCTATGTTTATAGCACCATTATTTACTGTAGCCAAGATATGAAAGCAGCCCAAGTGTCCATCGACTGATGAATGGATAAAGATGTGGTGTGTGTGTGTGTCTGTATTATGTATGTATGTGTATACATATGTGAGAATATATATATATATATATATATATTATTAAAGACATATGGAATATTACTCGGCCATAAAAAATAATGAAAGCTTGCCATTTGCAATGATTTGGATGAAGCTAGAGAATATAATGCTAAGTGAAATAAGTCAGTCAGAGAAAGATAAATACCATATCATTTCATTCATGTGTGGAATTTAAGAAACAAAACAAATGAGTGGAAAAGAGGCGGGGGGGGGGGGCACCCAAGAAACAAGACTCTTAACTACAGAGAGCAAACTGATGGTTACCAGAGGGGAAGTGGGAAGAGGAATGGGTGAAATAGGGGATGGGGATTAAGCAGTGTACTTGTCATGATGAGTACCAGGTAATTAAAATAAAAACAAACAAACAAACAAACAAAGAATCACAAGATACTACCTCACATCCTTCAGAAAGGCTAAAATCCACCAGAATGGAAAACAGTCTGGCAGCTTCTTATAAATTTCAGCACACACTTACCGCTGACCCAGAAATGCCATTCCTAGGTATTTACTCATGAGAAATGACAACATATGTCCACAGAAAGACCTATACTTAAACATTCACAGCAGCATTACTCACTGCGGTGGTGGCCACTAGACTTACACATTTATCAAACCTACTAAACTACATACCTTAAAAGGGTGCATTATATTGTATATACACTATACCTCAACAAAGCTGACTTCCAAAAAAAATTGCATTCAGAGGTCAGCCCAACCTGACTCTGCCTAGACCTATCTAAACACCTCTTCCATACACTGCTCCAAATTGTATTACAAAGCCGTGGTAATCAAAACAGTACGGTATTATGCAGGTCTATGCAAGTATTCATCAATTATCAGTTTGCCAAGGCCAAGGATCTTGTGTTACGCATCTCTTGATCCTTAAGTAGAAAGCACATGATCAATGAACCTAAGTAATTCTAGCTATTATCCTGATACATCTTAGTCTTGCTTAGTCTGAAAATTTGTAATTCTATTTTTTAATGTTTATTTATTTTTGAGAGAGAGAGAGAGAGAGACACACGGACGGAGCATGAGTGGGGGGAGGGGCAGAGAGAGAGGGAGACAGAGAATCCGAAGACAGGCTCCAGGCTCTGAGCTGTCAGCACGGAGCCTGATGCGGGGCTCGAACCCAGGAACCGCAAGATCATGACCTGAGCTGAAGTCGGACGCTTAACCGACTGAGCCACCCAGGCGCCCCAATGTGCAATTCTATTTTATCTGATTTTCTAGTAGTATATTGCTTGTTATATCTATTTCTTGGTAAGTTTTGACTTTCTACAAC
>CM053575.1:54666846-54819462 GCA_028646485.1 Cryptoprocta ferox | reverse complement strand
CGCAAGATGGCTCTGATGTCTCCATCCTGACAAGGCCGGAAAAGACTTAGCTCTTCTCCAGCCAAAGCCAGCAGAAATAGATCCCTTAGCCATCTCGATGAGTTAGTCCCCTTCACGGAGAATAGCTTTGCCTGTTCTCCAGAGCACTGGCCCGCCCCGCCCTGCCCTAGAAGCCAAGTCCATCCTGCATGCAGCTCCTCTGAATGACCACCAGTACTTCTGAATTTTGCTGCTTATTTATTGTCATTAGGAGGATATATTCTAATTTCTCATTAATATGGGCCCATATGGTAATTCATCTATTTATTCAATACTTAATGCACAATTAAGAACCAACACATAAACAATGCCCTCAAAATACCTCTAAATTATCACATTCAAACCTCTATTTAAATAATTACATTATTTCACGAAAAATTCAGTAAAAGAATTATGCAAAAGTTTACACAGCACAGAAGGGAGTATATAAACTTTAAATGAATCAGGGAAAGACATCACCACAGAGGCTGTGAAACTTGACTCTTAAAGGACAAATAGGATCTCCCCAAGTTAAAATAAGGAATTACAGGCATAGGGAACACCATCAACAAGAGTTCAGCAGTATGACGTAGTTAGATGTGGTCAGGGAGCTAAGACAACTGGAATGCATGTAAGAGTTAACAGTACACAAAGCTCAAGAAATAAAGGTACTAAATTGAAAGATCTTTGGGAGCACTTGGCTGGCTCAGTTGGTAGAGCATGCAACTCTTGATCTCAGAAGAGTGAGAGCCATCGGTTGAGCCCTATGTTGGGTATAGAGATTACTTAAAAATAACAATTTAAAATATCTTAAAAAAAAAAAAACTGGGGATGCCTGGGTGACTCAGTCGGTTAAGTGGCCGACTTTGGCTCAGGTCATTATCTCGCAGTTTGTGAGTTCAAGACTCGAGTCAGGCTCTGTGCTGACAGCTCAGAGCCTGGAGCCTGCTTCAGATTCTGTGTCTCCCTCTCTCTCTCTGCCCCTCCCCTGCTCACACTCTTTCTCTGTCTCTCCAAAATGAATAAACATTAAAAAAAAATATTTTTTAACCTGAAGGATGTTTTATGTCTTGCCATGGGGTGCTTTTACTTTGTACAATATAGGGAGAAAGGTTTTAAGGTAAGAATGACAAGGTCAACTTTATGCTCTGAAAAAAACCTTATTTTTCATTAAGAGAATCATTCAGATAGTTGAAACATTCTGAAAAGTCCAAATGTTAAGGAGCTTTAATGACATCAATAGAATCGAACTACAACACGCTGATTAATTTCATTTATTTCCCCTATATTAAATGTTAGGGCTTTCATTGCCAAATGTAAATATAATCAATCTGATTAAATTAACAATTTTAATATAATATAAATCAGTCAAACAGTCCTTATACAAGAGTAACTGTTCTTGGCTCTGTGACAGTTATTTTTTTGACCAAAGCAGGGAGGGGAGGAGGGTCATGCTTGCTTTTGTTATGGGAGATATATTGATGCATGTGTCTGTGGGTTTGGTTGTTGAAATTTCTGGAGATAAGACATCACTTTCAATTTCACAGCACTTTACATCTGATATAACTTTTTCACATCTAGTTTGATATTTTTATTGCATGATTTCCTTCCACTAAAGTAAAAGCTCTAACAGACAGGAACACTGGTTTGTTCACAAGATCTTCAAAGCTTGAAAAATCTACAGTATGCACTCAATAAGTATTTGCTGCATTAGTGAATGGATGTCTGATCAATTGATATGGATGTCTGAGGATACTGAAAGATCATCAATAAATAGCACAATGATAACACAGTAAGCACATTTATACAATCAGTTTTATATCGAATTATTAAAAACACTAAATTCCAGCCACCCACAAATTTTAACCTAAGATCAACAGAATTCCATTCTTGTATGGCCCCCAGGATCCACCTTATTGTAACCGTTTTAGCTGCCCTGGTAAATAAGGGCAGAGCACAACGGACCAGTCAGTAAGCCTTGCAGACACCAAAGCAATCACTAGAAATGTGGATGGAACAGTGGCAATCAACCAAACAGAACCACAGCTTATGAAGTCATTTAATTCCAGCCTTTGGCCTGTCAAACAGAGCTGAGGGGCTGTATGGCAGAGAGGCAAGTCCTGAAATTAAGCTATACTCCTAAACCACATAACCCCCTCTGTATCTTAGAATACTCACTTATAAAAACCAGACCAACTATCACTTCACAGAGTTATGAAGCTTAAACAGAATAATCATAATTATAGTAACAGCTGCCATTTTAACACTTATTAGTGATATGTACTATATAGAGTCAGGTAACATAAGAAAAGGACACAGAAGAAAGCCTATCCTAGCATTAGACAGAAGTAGCTAATCTGTTTAATAAAACAGCCCTGTTCATCTCAATAAGTCCACCTGCAGTAAATAAGACAACCTGTTAACCTCATTAGTTAAAAAGACAAAATATCATATTTCATCAAGTCTGAGATACCACCAATTATAAGATGTATCATTATTTTATGTGCCATTAAAAAAAAGTAGTAATGATTTTAAGATGTATCTAGATTTCAAAGGTATTAAACTGTGAAAAAATGTGCACCTTAGAATCAATGAAACACAATAGCTAGGTGTCTTATCCAAGGTCTCCTAGTAAACACAGCACCAGAATTTGAACCTAGGTCTCTAAAATTCCTCTCATGATCTTTTTTGTGTATTTGGTTCTTGTTTTTTTCTCCCCACCAAATCACAGAAGACAGAATTTAGGACAAAAGGGACCTTAAGAGATTGTCAACAATTTCCTTCTTTTAGATCCCAGAAGCAGAAAGAGGAAGGGAGACTGCTGCCCTCTACCTGTGCCCTATTCTCTGGGTAAGAGGAACTGGGGTCCCTTCACAGGACTCAAACTTGCTCTTACTGCTCCATCACCTCATGTACACCTGAGCAGGGCTGAGACACAAAAAAGTAACTAAACATGACGGCAAAAGCTAAAAAATTACTACAAAAGTGAATCATTCATTACAGATAGGCTATACTTAATCTTCAAACACTCAGAGTCCTGTGAGTTGACAGCATTATCCCAGTTTTTCAAAAGAGATACTGATATACTATAAACCATTAAATAACTTGCCTAAAGTCACACATGTGGTTATATATACCTGAGACCAGAAGTCAAAGTCTACATATCTGACTTTAAAGACATGATAACAATGAAAAAAAAAAAAAAAAACCAGAAAGACAGGACAACATCAGGTAACTTTTGTGTATGAGGTAGGCCATGCTGCCAGGGATCATTTAGCATAAAGCGTTTGGGCTTCCGTCCCAGGCAGCCCCTGAAGGAGACTCTAGTATAAGATGTGGTGTTCCTCATGATAACCTTGAGTCAACAAGAAAAACATAACAAAAAAGGTAAATGTTCCCTAAATAAGAAAGGCGAAGGCAGAGAAACCAACAAAAACAAGAACAAAACGTGATGTAGATATGAAAAATTCAAATGATAACATTTTACCTAACTGGAATTCAACAGAACACCAACTCCACTATCCTTGAATAGTCAAAAACAGGAAGCATGAAAAAAGAGCTACTTAAACTAGATCAAATATATCCTATAAACTTAAAAAAAAAAGTCAACATCTTGCATAGAATTTGCTTATTCCTAATTGGCATTAATTGGCATATTCTTCCAGAATAGGCACTTTATTAAAAAAAAAAAAAGAATATCTAAATGGTCAACAAAAGTATAGAACTGGAAAAGGTACTCACTTAGAATAGTAATGCAACACCACTGTCCAACCAGAATGGCTAAAATTTAAAAAATAGATAATACCAAGTTTTAGCAAGGATGTAGAGCAACTAAAAACCTCACACTGCTAGTAGGGATGGAACTGGTATAAACATTTTGAAAAACTATTTGGCAGTATCCACAAAAGCTGAAAATAACTATGACCCCGCACTTGATTCCACTCTTAAGTATATACCTAAAGGAAATGAACATACACATGTTCACCAAAGGACATGTCATTGGATTTAATGAACTACTACATGGAACAATATGGATGAACATCACATATATAATGATGCTTATACATGATAGATAGATATCTAGATAGATAGATAAGCTCAAAAACAAACCAAACTAATCGATGGTGCTAGAAGGTAGGACAGTGGTTCTCCTTGGAAGGAGGTAGTGATTAGAAGGAGAACATAAGGAGTGCTGACAGTGTTCTGTTTCTTTTTTTTTTTTAATGTTTCTTCATTTTTTGAGAGAGAGAGAGACACACACACACACACACACAGCGTGAGTGGGGGAGGGGCAGAGAGTGAGACAGACACACAGAATCCGAAGCAGGCTCCAGGCTCTGAGCTGTAGCACAGAGCCCGATGTGGGGCTCGAACTCATGAGTCACGAGATCATGACCTGGCCGAAGTCGGACGCTTAACCGAATGAGCCACCCAGGTGCCCCATATGTTCTATTTCTTGATCTAGTTACATTGATCTGTTCCCTTTAAAAATTCATCAAGCTATTATTTCTGTCTTTTACTGCTATGTTTGCTAGATCTCAATAAAAAGTAATGAAATTATATTCCTTAAAGACCCAATAGCAGAAAAAATGGAGCATCTTAAAAGGAGGAGGTTGCTAGGGCACCTGGGTGGCTCAGTCAGTTAAGCGTCCGACTTCGGCTCAGGTCATGATCTTGCCATTCAGAGTTCAAGCCCCATGTCAGGCTCTGTGCTGACAGCTCAGAGTCTGAAGCCTGCTTCAGATTCTGTGTCTCCCTCTCTCTCTCTCTCTATCTCTCTCTCTCTCTGTCTCTGCCTGTTTCTCTCTTAAAAATAAATAGGCATTTAAAAAAATTTTTTTAAAGGAGGAGGTTGCAGAGATAAAGCAAATAAAGGTATCTCTTCACGATGTAATTTTAGGCCTTGAAGTCTAAAGAGCAAGAGTTGGAGAATCTTCCTGGCCTTCAAATTATACCACCTGAAAAGGCAGCCATTTCCTCTCCTATGTGTAAGATAACCTCTCAACAAAAGTACCTGCGCTCTAGAATATGACATAATTTCAAATTCTCACTCTCAGAATGATAAAGTACCAGAGAAAGCATGAAAGAACGACCCTTTCCAAAGTGAAAAAAAGACTTGGTGAATACTTCTGAATGGCCATATTGTGTAGAGGAGAGGGGTGACTCTAGGGGCAGTTGTTGCATTAAATATCTGTAAATACTTCATTCTAAAACAAATTAGAGGGGCGCCTGGGTGGTTCAGTCAGTTAAGCGTCCGACTCTTGATTTCGGCTCGGTTCATGATTTCATGGTTCATGGGAGCCCCACATCGGGCTCTGCGATGACAGTGCGGAGCCAGCTTAGGATTCTGTTTCCCTCTCTCTCTGCCCCTCCCCTGCTCACTCTCTCTCTCTCCTTCAAAATAAATGAACATTAAAAAAAATTTTTTAATAAATTAGAAGCCTTTGAAGGTGAAGGTAGTGTTCTTACGTTACTTTATATGATTAAATAGATGAGCTGGGTTTCCTTTCTAAGCCAACACAACATTAACACAGCACAGCTATTGTCAGTCTTCTCATTATAATGACCTTCCTTTATACTTTCACAAAATAGCAGCCAGATAATGAGTGGTAACTCCCGAGTCGGTACATTCAGACACAGGCAGATACAGTCTGCCAGACATTCAAAGACTTTATTGCCCATGCAATTTATTACTGTAAAGACCCAGATGATTTTTATTTATATTTAACCTACACATGTCAGCCCATTTTCTAGATGGAATGAATTATTCAAGTACTAAGATCATCTAGGAATCTATACCATATTCGCTTAAAGTACAGTGGCAAAATATCAGGATATTCATGGCTTTGAAAAGTTCACTGCCTAATAACTACCCACAAGACAATCCAAAATCATTATTTTACCAGGAAAATTTCTCCAGAACACTGCTCAATGACTGCTTATTTACTAAAGAAACACACTTGTACAAAAATTTCAAAACATTCCCAAAATACCACTGTTCTTATCACTCAATAGCAAATGTATGCTTATGCTTATAAGAAACACAACTTAAGGGGCGCCTTGGGGGGGCTCAGTCAGTTACGCATCTGACCCTTGATTTGGGTTCAGGTCATGATCTCACAGTTCACGGGATCAAGCCCTGCATTGGGCTCTGCACTGAAAGCTCAGAGCCTGGAGCCTGCTTCGATTCTGTCTCCCTGTCCTCTCTGCCCCTCCCCCACTCATGTTCTGCCTCTCAAGTCTCTTTCTGCCTCTCAAAAATGAATAAATGTTAAAAAAAATTAAAAAGAAACACAACTTAAATCCTAAAATTTCTCAAAAAATACACAATAATTCTCAGGAACTGCATGCTAATTTTATAAGTGGTAGTTATTTCTCGGCCCAATCATCTCTCTTTCCCTCTAATTCACCTCTACTCACCCTTCACATCTCAACTTAGGAATTACTTTCTGTCAGACACCTTTCCTAGCCATCCTCTCCTAAAGTGAGATAAATAACACTCCTTCAAGTTTTGAAAGAATCCCGTTGTTCCCTGGTACTATAATTGTATGTGTCAATCATCTTAGTCTTCCTCCATGTCATGTAGTTAGAAACCCCTGTAGATGATGCAGTTTAACACAGGATTAAATAACTTGGCATAATCAAGAGGACCCAACTCTCTTCTCACGTACACATACCCACAGAGATGAAATGTTAATTCATCTGGTCACAATTCTACTGAAACATAAACTTGGTTTGACAATCACTCAGTAACTCACAAGAAATATTTATACTGTTCCATCAGTTTTTCCCCCAAAGAGTTAAAAACAGTTCAGGCAGTCAAAATTCCAACCAAAGTTTATGGTTCTGATAATTATGTCACATGCTTTCCCTAAAAATACAGGCTCTAGAACTTTGTTTATTCAATTAGAAGGCCTATCACTGACCTCTAAGACCTCTAGCAAACATTTAATCAGTTGAAGGAAGGAAGCTGAAAGAAATGTGATGTAAAGGGAGGGAGCACAATGCTGTAAAAAAAATGGGGCCCTCCAATGTCAGTTTTACGAGTCACTACCAGCCTGGGGGCCTAGAGCAAGTTCCTCAGCCTGTCTGAACCTCAGTTTCCTTAACTATCAAGCCAGCATGTCTCTTAACTTGTAGCACTGCTATCAGGATAAGAAACAATGTACATCATGTATCTGACACACTACTTGAATCACAGGTGAGTACTTAATAATTGATGCCTCTTATTTATTAAAGAAACAGACAGGTACAGGGAAATTTCAACACACACACACAATCACCACTCTTACTCCCACCATGAAATTCTTAATTTTCTAATAAAAGTTTAAAAACTTCCTTTTTGCAAAAGTATCTAATGATCAACTTTATAATTGTTAAAGATAGGTACATGTGGATTCATTATGTAATTCATCTGTACTTCTGTAAATATATAAAATCAATGTTAGAGAATTTGGGTACTTCCATTCTTGTTGCTTCAACCATGTTAGTTAGTAATTAACCAATGACCCTTCCATGTAGTCTCCTCCTGAACCCCCCCCCCAAAAAAAATCCAAGAGTTAACAAATGGTTTGGAGGGTGTGACATGCTAGCTGAAGCTAGAGACCTTTAAAGTTAAAGCATACACTGACGACTAACTGTTTATACTAAATGTATCTGAGAAGAAACCATGTCTCTTGACTTGGAACCTGGAGACATATCTCCACCCTCTAGCCTGTCGAAGGTGGATTATTCAGTTACTCAATGCAATAGACATTTATTGGACTTCTCTGGATGAAGCGCTATGCTGGTGACATTAGAAAGTAGATAAATGAAATAGTTGGGTGTCTTTGCCTACCAAATACTCCTAATTTTGTGTGACCTATAACTGTATCCTTGCCCAAATCTGCCTCCTGCTAGCCAGACCTTGACCATCATCTCCTGTCTCTCCAGGGCATTTCCTCTGTTGCCCTGATCCTCAGTTTCTTCGCCCCTGTTGTCATACTTGCCTAGCAAGACCTCAAACCATCCCTGCCCGCCCCCCCACTCCACACAGCCATACTAGCTTCTTAGCCAGTTCTTGAAAACCCCAGGTACACTCCTGCTTTTGTACGTTCCTGTTTCTCAGCCTGCAACAGTCTTTCCCCACATAAGTACATAGACTGTTCCCTCACTTCTTTCAATTATCTGTTCAAATGATCCCATCTATGTGACTACCAGAGAAAAACAGCAACCATGCCTGCCAGATACTCTCTGATTCTGCTTTATTTTTACTCCATTGTCTTTATTACCATCTAACATAGTCCAATTTATCATCAATTCTTTATTTTTGAGAGAGAGACAGAGAGAGAGAGAACGCATGCGCACATGAGTAGGGAAGGGGCAGAGAGAGACGGAGAGAGAGAATCCTAAGCAGGCTCCATGCCCAGCATGGAGCCTGACACAGGGATCAATCTCACCAACCGTGAGATCATGACCTGAGTCCAAGTCAAGCGTCAGATGCTTAACCCAGTCAGCCACACAGGCTTCCCCAATTTATCATCAATTCTAACATGCACTCGCCTTCACTTTGTAAGAAGAATTTTAATTTTAGAAATATTAGATCAATAAGGTTCTACAATTTTTGACCACCAGGTGGCAGTCATCAGGTGTCACTGTCTCTACAAGCACAACCTTAAAAACGGCTGTTTTTAATATCAACTCTTTTAAGTTAGGCACACATGCTGAGTTTAATTGTCATTTAAAATATCTCTCCTGGTATAAACTGAAACAAACAAAAAACCCTGTATATAATATCTATCAAAATTTTTAGTTCAAAAGATTGAAAAAGCAGCAAGTGATTGCAAAACGTAGAATAACACAGAACTCTCATAGACTGTTGGCCAGACTGCAAATGAAACAATAATCTGGGAAAGCTGTTTGGGCATTATATCCTGAAGGCTATCACATGCATACTCCCTGCAGGTCCACTCTTAGATATGTATCTCAACAGAAATGTCCACACATGTTCAACCAACAGATAACATAAGAGAACATTCATAGCAGCACTATTCATATTAGCTCAAAACTAGAAACTAACCAAATGTCTATCAATAGAAAAATGGATAAATTCTGGTACCTTCACACAATGCAATACGATAAACAAACTACAAATATACCCACAATATGAATGACTCTTACAATATACAGTTGAGACTCTTATAAAGTGGAAGTCAGACACAAAAGAATGCATACTGTATGATTTCATTTCTATAAAGTTTAAAAGTAGGTAAAAGTAATTTACGATGTTAACTCAGGACAGTAGCAGTAACTGAAGAAGGCACGGGGGGGGGGGGGGCTTCTGGGACACTAAAAATATTCTATGTCTTGACCTGTGTGCTGGTTACACGAGTATATTCAATTTCAGAAAATTCATCCAGTTGTATAGTTAAGACATGTAAACTCTTCCTTATGTAGGTTAAGTTTCAATAAAAAGTATTGTTTTTATGTAGACAAAAAGGCATAGACACAGAGCAACAAAACATGAATTTGGTATTAGAGAAGTATTTGTCAATGAAGAAAAAAACCTCATCCATCCTTTTCTATAAGACTAAATGAAATTCCCACAGATTGAGGAAGCATATTTATATTTTATTACTGAGATACCTACAAAAGATTCCCATCACAGACCAAACAATACACCTAAATGAAGGAAAGACTGCTAAATAAATACGTTGGAAAGGTAAAAGAAATTTCAAAATAACAAGAAGCTAGGAAGATTGAATCAAAACTCATCCAGGAGTATTACCAAGGCCCTGTGTTTCAGTTTAATTAGAAGTGTTTATTTCTCTTGGTGAACATAAAAAAAAAATGGTGAATCTTACAACTGACATCTTGGATTAGGCTATTTTCTCTTTTCTTACTTGTTTGCCAAATACAAGCCAAACACAATACAATGACTACAGAGGTTATAAAAATGAAGCATACAGGTCTCTGCCTTTATAAGGTTTGTCATATATATTAAAGAAGCTAAGACAGCCCCATGAACAGCTCTTACAGTTTTAGAATGGCACTAGTGGGGGGCACCTGGGTGGCTCAGTCAGTTAAGCATCCGACTTTGGCTCAGGACATGATCTCACAGTTCATGGGTTTGAGCCCTGCCTCAGGCTCTGTGCTGACAGCTCAGAGCCTGGAGCCTGCTTCAGATTCTGTGTCTCCCTCTCTCTCCGCCCCTACCCTGCCAGTGCTCTGTCTCTGTCTCTCTCAAAAATAAAAAAAAAAAAAAAACACTAAAAATTAAAAAAAAAAAAAAAAGGAATGGTACTAGTGGTATAAGTATAGTGTTTTGTTTTTTCAAAGCACACAAAAAGGAAGTCTCTTCCTGCTAATGTTACAAATTATAAGAAAGCTTTTCAAAGCATCCAGACTGTGCTGTCCAATACACTGTCCATTAGCCACTTGTGGCTATTTAAATTAAAATTCAATAAAATTTAAAATTTAGTTCCCCAGTATTACTTAACCGCATTTCAAGTGATCAGCGGCCCCATGTGGCCAGTGACAAACGTCCTGGGCAGTGCACAGAACACTGCCAGCATTGCAGTACTAATCTGCAATATTCCAGAGTCAGAAAGATGCACAGAATAGGTACATAAGGACAGTTTAATCTAATATTTGGGCAAAAACACTTCTTTTTAATCTTGTGTCCATTTTTCCATATTCCCTTCGACATCACAATGGCAAAACTGGCCACTTTGGTCTGAGGACCAAACTAAAAATATAAACTTAGGGAAAACAGCTGAAGCCTTAAAGTTATATGAGTAAAAAAGAATATTCACAAACTCACCAGAGTTCAACTTAGTTCACCAGAGTGAAAATTTACCCGAAGCTTCAGCTAGAAATAAATGAAGCATTACCTTGCCTAATCTTTAATAGCTAATTGAAGACTGGAGGTTGAGGACACAACTTAGAAGTCAGTCAATAAACACACTACTAGAGGAGTCCATTCATTAAGAAATATTTGCCAAGCACCTTCTGTGTGCTACACATAACCAGTAACCAGGAGGAATAAGAGCATTAAGTCACTAACTCTATTCAGCAAATACTACAACAGCTTAAAAATCACAAATTCCTGGAGCCCCTGGGTGGCTCAGTTGGTTAAGCATCTGACTTCAGTTCAGGTCATGATCTTGCAGTTTGTGAGTTCAAGCCCCGCATCAGGCTCTGTGCTGACAGCTCAGAGCCTGGAGCCTGCTTCAGATTCTGTGTCTCCCCCTCTCTCTGCCCCAGCCCCACTCTGTCTCTCTCTGTCTCTCAAAAAAAGAATAAACCGTTAAAAAAAATCACAAACTCCTAAGCAGGAAAAAAACAACAAATTCTGCTTATCTGTGGTTCTTCAGAAATAGCAAGAAGAGAGGTGACAATGTGCCATCTCCAGCATGTTCTCTGAGAGTTGCTGATTCCTGTAATACCCAATGCCCATTAATGCGAACCAGTCATAATGATTTAGCAAAAAGCAAAGAAGGAAGAGTCCTTTCCAAAAGAAAAGAAAAAATGAATTGCAGTTTATCAAACCTCTATGAAGCTATAAAAGAAATAAAAAATAATCCTTGGCAGAAATATCATAATCTCACTGAATATCGTTAAAAGGAAACATCAACAAATCAACATGTATCAAACAACTCCCAAGACATGCACTGGGAGCTAGAGGGACATAAAGATAGTCAAGCAGGCTCTTGACCTGCCAAAGCTTTCACCTACTTTGGGAGATGAATGGTCATGAACAATTACAATAAACAAATGCTGTAAGTGGCATACCCATGAAACAGCTGTAGTACAAACTGTAGGTTGAAAGGACTTTAGAAGTCTTTTGTCCAAACCTCTCCCTTGTCTGAAATCCATTCTACAGTATTTTTATAAAACATGTATTCAACCTAAGTACACCAGGGATGAAGATATCCCAGCCTCCAGGCAGTTCAGAAGCAATGGAAGATAGGAGCCCAAAAAAGTTGAAGAGTTTACATTCAAAGAGATGATGTTTCAAAATATGAACTTGAAAGTCATGAGATAGCAAGTAAATACAATACCAATTATGAAGAACAATACACTAAAGGAGCACTATTAGCACAGGGTTCATTAGGACACAAATCCAGAGAAAAAGCAATGGGATATTGTAAAACCATTCCCAATAAGAGTTTTGATTATCAAACGGGGTGGGGGTAGAATACATCAAGGTGAAATTCTATTCTATCTGCCCCTTAAACCACCCACTCTTCCCCAGCTCTCCCTGGTCTGTAGGACACATTTATTTTCACCTGAGCCAGGAGAGGAAGAGAAACTAATATTGACTCATCAGCTACTATATGTCAGGCATGGTGCTAATGATTTCATATATCATTTAATATATGTAGAATAAGAGCTGTACTGGAGACTGGAGCTCCCCAGAGGTGGGCTCAAGGAAATTGTCTGGCCTAGGAGTCAAATTTATTGTGCTATTTTAGAGACATTTAGAAGGCAGCTTAATAAAGAGGAAAGAGTAGCAGAGACCTAAAGACAGACGTCTGTACTTGGGATCTGGTCCTGCAGTTACATGACTGCAAAACTTGTTGGGCCTCTCTGGATGTCAGTTTCTTAAGACCTACCCCATCTACCGTACAGATTGTTCTAAGGGTCAAAATGGAATACATGCATAAAAGGATTCTGTAAACAAAACACATCATTGATATCTATTTATTCATCTAACAAGTATTTGCTGAGCATCTATACTATTCTAGACTCTAGGCAAGGTCCATGCTCTCATGGTTATGTTCTCTAGTAGGTGGGAGATAGATAATCAACACAAACAAATGAGGATATAAGAATTTCCAAGTGTGATGAACGATCTAAAGAAAATAAAACAGGTAATGTAAAAAGAGTGACTAGGAGAAAGGGAACCACTTTCAATGGAATAGTCATAGAAAGTCTCACCAAAGTTCTATAATGCCGAGGTTCTATAACTGAAACCTCAAAGACTTCTTCAGCAAAACAAAGAACCAGGGACATAAGAAATAAGACAAGCTTAGCATGTTTGAAGCACTGAACAAATGAGGTATGTCTGGAACACAGTGAGTAAGGAAAAGTATTAAGAGACGAGGTGGAAAAAGTAGATGCAGGCCAAATCCAGGATGGTCTTGGACCATTAAAAGGCTATTATAATTACCATAAAGCTCTTTTTTTGTCAACACGGCCCAATAAACTGAGCCATTTATACAAATATCTCATGTATACACTATCTAAAGTAGGATGCTTCCAACTTTCTAACTTAGCAATGTCATCACTAAAAAACAAGTGCAAGGATCCTATACAATGGCCCCAACATGAAATTTGTAAGAACTATAAACAAAGACATCATTTATTATGTTTGGTTAAGTCTCACAGTCAAAACAAAAAAAAAAAAACCTCTATAGTGAACAGAACTGACAGAATTATAGTATTTGAATTTTAAAAAATTGAAGTTTTAACAGAGAAAATATCAGTTCATTCAGCAAACATTTATCAAGCACCTACTATGTGCCAGGCATTTTCTAAGCACAAAAGATACAGCAAAATAAATCAATGAAAATTGAAGCAATAACTAAGTGAAGATTTAACTGTAGAAGTATCATAATACCAGAACTGAATTTGAACTTCTGTCTCAGCATTTTCTGAAACAGGAGTTGTAGGCTTAGTCAAGTGTACCTGTCAAAAAGCAAACTTACCAAGGAATTCTTAATCACTTCACTTCTATAAAATTCTGGAAAAGAAGAAAAAAAACAATAAGTGATATGAAAGAAAATAAGCTCATTAACTCTTAATCCTGTAAATTTTTAACATATGTTCCAGTAAAACATTTATAATATTTTCAAGGAATCTAATTTCTCTATATTTTCTGCAAAAAAATTTATTTTTCTACAAAAAAAATAAATGAAAATTAAATTAAAAAATTTGAAAGGAAAAAACATTAATAAAGAAAAACCAAGGTTTGTTAAGATTTAATTTAGTAAATTTTACCCCAGATACAAATTTAAGTCCTTAAAAAGTTAGACTTTCTTCTCTCCTACTTTACTGCCACTCTGCAAAAACTGATTCCATCTGCTCTGTGTTTCTCAAACATCTCTAATATGATCGTCCATCATAGTACTGTGGAATGGACATTCTGTCTCTTTAATTTCCTTGAGCCCATTTCTCATTAGACAACTTAGAGAATTAGACTAATAAGCAAAGGTCCTCTTGTAAGCTTTGAAATTTCATGATTCTACAAACCTTCACATATACTGTACGTTACAAGACCTGAAGCCACAATCCACAATCAAAAGAGAGAAATGTGTCAGACGTTCATACAAACACTGCCTCTTCTGACCCTGCTGAAGTCACCATTGTGATGCTCTGTCTCTCAAGAGCTTACAAGGGCCCTGGTATCCTTGTGTTGCCATAAGAGAAATTTCCCAGGTGTGATGCACGTACCATTGGTACTTGAGATGATTTTAGGTGATACACGGACACACACTTTTCTTATGTATTTGAATTTATGTTTCATATATTCATCAATCCCCAATTGTAAGCTCTGAAAGAACAGTAGCATTTGTTTTGTACAACTGCTGTCTCTTCAGCATGTAAAACCATTCCTGGCACAGAGTAGGCACTCAATAAATATTTCTTAATTAAATGAACAATTTTACTTAGACATAAGTTTAAAAATAATGAACTTAAAAATATAAAGTATGCAATAGTATAGATGAAACTCAAATATAGAGACACGTGTCAAAGAAGTCCACTAATGACTGAAGCTTACGACTAGTCAGGCAATAAATGAATAGCAGGCCTACGCACACAAAAAACTCTTAGGGCAAGCTCTTTTGGTTAAAGCACTTCCTGATACACTATTTATATTACTGTAGGTTTGTCTTTCTTAAAAAAAATTAAAAAGATAAGGATGATTACTTTATTCTGTGGAGAGAGTCACAATGTATTAAGTGGGGAAATAAGTTCTAAGATAGAATTTACAATGGGATCCAAATTTTTATAATTATGTTAATAATGTTTATCCTAGGTGTTAGAATTAGGCTGCTTAAGTTTTCTACTTGGCAGTTTCTATGTTTCTATTTTGAACAATTATTTAAAATAAGAAAAGGGATAATTCTGGGGTGCCTGGGTGGCTCACTCAGTTAAGTGTCAGACTTCGGCTCAGGTCATGATCTCGTGGTTTGTGGGTTCAAGCCCCTCGTCGGACTCTGTGCTGACAGCTCAGAGTCTGGAGCCTGCTTCAGATTCTGTGTCTCCGTCTCTCTCTGTCTCTCCCCTGCTTGCACTCTGTCTCTCTCTCTCTCTCTCTCTCTCTCTGTCTCTCTCTCAAAAATAAACATTTAAAGAAAAAAAAAATAAAAGAAAAGGGATAATTCTAATTGTTTTTAAAAGGACTCTGCTACTGATGAACATTTAGGTTACTGCTAATTTTTAGATATTTCAAGTAAGTTATAAATAAACAATCATTTAGAGATATGTATCCTAGACACTTGAATCTATAAGATGAACATCTAGAAGTATAATGCAAGATTAAGGGAAAAATAGTTTATGTTTGATAGATACTACCATATTGTTCTCTAAAAATACTACACCAATTTACAATCTTACTTGCGAAAATCCCAACATTAGACAACCCTATTATTTTTTACTTTTTCCCAAATGATTAACCAATTACTCCAACCATAAATTAACTATAAAAGTGTATGTGTGTGTGTGTATCTGTGTGTGTATTCTACTGTATATGTAGCATGTTTATTTTTAAGGGGAAAAACTAAAAGGGCTTAAAAATGTGTTTTTATTACAAAGTACTTTCATTTCACACTCAATATATTTTTGTATTGTTTGAATTTACTGCAAGTATGTACTACTTTAAAATCAATAGGAAAAAAAGATATTCCTCTTTTCTTTAGAGAGAATTCCTCAGGTTAATCTGCAAAGTGTCTAAATTAAACAGTTCTCAAAATATGTATCTTTAGCTCTAAGAAAAGTACCACTATTTCTTCCAAAACTTTGCTGAATAAATATATGTATAAAAGAAACTAGACAATCTGCTTTCTCCATTAGACCTTCAAAATGCACTTGCTAATTTAAATGGAGAGAGGTCAACAAAAAAAGCCATATAGGAAATCATGGAGTCCGGGGTAATTTCTAACATGGGCCTATACTGTCCACCATTCTGTTACACCTAAAATATTGTCAATAAAATTAGCAGCATGATGCAAAACATAATAGTGACTGGAGGAGAATTCAGAGCCAAAAAATAGTTCCAATCCCCAATCTACCTATAAGCTTTACCCTGGACAAATCAATTAACCTTTTGGGCCACAAAGTTCCTTCACCTTTCAAAGGATAAGGACACATGGAAAACAACAAGGTTACTGTGAGGCTCAAATGAAATAGTGAATCAAAAACACTTTATAAGCTGTAAGTTTTATTAACACAGTTCTATTAATTTTTATTAGCTCAATTTAAGCAAAACTATTTGACAAGTAAATTTTCAAGTCATCCAAGACCTCTTTCTACATGAAAGGGACCATTAGATACAAAGGCTTCTCTATCCAACCTAAGTAACACCTAAAAAAAAAAAAAACAATTAGAGAATGTAGAGCATGGTTTCAACAGCATGTTTTGGCTGTTATGCAGCATTCCATTCATTCAACAAATGCTTTTTTTAGTACCTCAACCTCGCTCATTAGGAGGAATACAAACTTCAACTATAATATAAAATTACTTTTCACCTATCAGATCAGCAGAAATTCAAAAGTTTGATTGCACAGTCCACTGGTGAGCCTGTGAGGGAAACGGCACTCATATATACCAAGTGGGAATGTAAACAAAGACAATTTTGCAATGTCTGCCTAAACTGTAAGTACACATTCTTTGTACTTTCACTTCTTAGAAATTTACCCCATAGCTAAACTAGCACTCATACAAAATAATGTACTTATGAAGTTATTCAAAGCAGAACTGTGCATATAACAAGAACCACCTACATGCCCACCAATGGAGGCCCGTTAAATAAATTATGGTACATCTGTTCAATGCAAAACTATTCAGAAAAAAAATACGGAAGCTCTCTATGAACAATATGGGAAAACATCTAAGACATTTTAGGTGAAAAATGGAAGGCACTAAAATATATATATATTGGTACTATTTTTAGTTGTATTTGCATAAAGAATCTCAGAAAAGAGAAATGAGAAATGTTGAACAGTACTTTTTAGGCTGGGGTAAAAAACTGGAAAGATGGGACAGGTGAAAGAAAGATTTTAAGCCTTTATATATATTTTGAACCATGACTGCATTAGCTATTCAAACAATTAAATGAAAAAAATATACAAGGGCTTACTATGTGCCAAGCATTGTTCCAAGTGCAGTGAACAAAACTAACCGAAAATTGTCTAGGTTAGATAAGAGTTAATCTTCTAATGTATTCAAACTAGCTGGCTGGCATTCCAGGAGAGGACAGGCACTCACATTTCAGGGTAAAAAAAAGAACTATGTCTAAAGAAAAAAATTGATTCTATAAAAATTCCAAGTTTAAGAGGGAATCACAATTAGAATCTAGCTCTTCATCCATTAATGCAAGGCTTTGTTCTCTGGGGATGTGATGATTTGAACTACCTAAAAAGTAGACAATCTCCTAAAAGCACTAAAAGATGTCAAAAATCAAAAAATTGCACACATAACTTCTTAGAATCTGATGTGAATTCAGCCAAAATAAAAGAATAACTTAGAAATCAGTATTTCAAATATTCTCCCCACCAGCCCCCCCAAAAAAATTTCTTTTAAAACTAAGAAATGATGTCACTAAACAGGTGGTACAGTGGTTTTGTGAGAAAAGCCAAATGGCCTTCTATTATGATCATCCTACACTGAGGGCCACATAATGAACATGAAATGAATATTTGGGCTTGTCATCAGAGGTCCAATAAGGTAAGGTGGATTAACTAGGCTTCCTAAGGAAAGAGCTTCCTGGCTCCTCCTATGGTAGTTAAAAGTTATAAAGTCCAATTTGTGCACCCAAAAGAGGACCATAGATAGACTTCATTCAACCATGACACTTTGGAGTAGGAGTAAGTCTCAGAATTGTCAATTCTCTCATTTTAAAGATAAATTAAGCAAAGCTCACAAGAGGAACTAAATGTCCCAGCCAGGGGACTTGCCTATTAAGTGACAGACTCAAACACCAATACCAGAGACTTCCCTGTGGTCTACACCAGCTATTCCCCAACTATGGGAATGATCATTTCATTGAGGGAACTTTAAGAAACAGTCTGTGATAACTTCTAAACTCAAGGTGTAATCTGAGTTAGAAGAAGATAAAAAACAAAACAACAAAAAAAGTCATTTTGTTTCCATGGCATCACTTAGACAACTTTTTTACAAGATGGTCATCAACCAGACCCATAACTACTCTCTTCTTAGAAACTACTACGATTGTTAACATTACAAATTACCAAACACCTAAAATGTGCTAAGTACTATGTTAATTACCATCATCAAAGATAACACTGGAGCAAGAACATATAAGTTTTATGAAGATAATCAAGGACTGATTATATAGAAACATATCAAAAATGTAAAACACTCTGGCACTGTCATATATTGCTAATGATAAAACCATTGAGGTCTGCAAAAATGCTTCAACTCCTAGGACAAATAATGACCAAACTGTTCTGTTTTCCTTCTGGACACATAGGAAGACAACATATCCCAGTCCTTCATCTAAAAAGGACTACACTACTGATTTATGGCCAATCGAATGTGATGGAATTGATGGGGGCCATTTCTGTTATAAAAATCTCTCTCAAATAATCCTCCTCTCTCACCATGCTCAAAGTCAGGTATTGATGATAGCAGCATTCCAAAATAGAAGAAGCCTGGATACCCAAGTCACCATTTAGAAGACAGCTGCCAAGACCATGCCTGATAAAGAACACCTGCCTTGGACTTAGTGTAAGAAATGTATTATGTTACGCCACTGAGATTTGTGGTATTTGTTATAGTAGCTAGTATTAATAATTCAGTTTAACATAATTAATCAGTTTAATATAACTGTTTCTTTTTTTTTTTAATGTTTTATTTATCTTTGAGAGAGACAGAGAGAGACATCGTGAGCAGGGGAGGGTCAGAGAGAGAGGGAGACACAGAATCCGAAGACAGAGCCTGACGCGGGGCTCGAACGCACAAACTGCGAGATCATGACCTGAGCCAAAGCCGGACGCTCAACCGACTGAGTCACCCAGGTGCCCCTATAACTGTTTCTTAAAATGCAATGTTTACAATGAAAAATAAGAATGAAATAAAATTAAATGACAATGGCAGAATTTGGAGTCTTTTTTCTCATCCCTAAAAATTATTTTAATATTATTTATGTTGTGGTGGTTTATGTTACATAATGCCATTTTCTCACCCTTAAAAATTATTTTAATGCTATTTACATTGTGCTACACTATATAATTCCTGACTGAATCTTTTAATGAGCATATAGTGGTACTGAAATTAAAAAAACAAAAACAGTATTAAATGACTACTGTTTTAATAATGGTTTTTAAAAGTAATTAAAACCAAAAAGATAAGATGTTGTTTGAATTGTTCATCTTTGCCACAAGACAAAATTCAAATAAGCCATTAGTACATCTAATTAAAAGAAGGCCACTTTCTGTTAATATAAATAGTCCTTCAGTCACATCTTACCAAGTGTTATCACCTTATCTCAGTTGTTCCTCATAAAAATCTGTCTTGCCAATTTCATCAGGCATCATCTCCACTTTACAAACGGGAAAAGTGAGGTTCAAAAAGACATGATCTTTGTCCCAGGTCACACAGCTAGTAAATGGCTGAGCTGGACCTACTATCTATCTATTTGCAATCCTAATCCAGTATGCCTGTCATACACCACACCTGTTTCTCTTTATACCATCCAACATAGGGCAATGGATTACATCCAAGTACCTTTCATTCAATACGTATTCAAAAGATGATTGTGATTTTGCATCAAACATTTGGTCTTCTCTCAGAATTGTCACTTAGGGAGCAGTCCATAGTACAATATGTGCAAATGAATTCAAGGAAACCATGCCATTCTTCTAAAAATGACACTATATACACGCAAGGAATTACAGATATGAGAAGACATAAACTGGTCCTAATTTTACCATAATATTTCAACAATTAATTATATTTTAAAGAAAATAAAATTAGTACTGTATACTGGACTCATATAGTATATTTTAATGATACCTATTAGAATAAAAACAATAGCGAAATTTATCAATTTGAGAACTGTCCAAAAGCCACATTTCTTTTATATATGATACACGTAACTACTGCTCATTGAGTATTTTCAGACAGTATGACAATTTTGCTTTCCAACAACCAATAATAGCAAAGCGAGAGTCACCGATACTTGTATCACAAAAGAAAAAAATGAGATGTAACAATCTGCGGGCAAGTCCACAGATTCTCTTACCTTTGTATATCTTTTCGGTATTACACAAGTGAAGTGTGAAGTAGGTATCAAGGAGTTGATGGCCATTTCTATTAACAATATTC
Organism: Cryptoprocta ferox; assembly: GCA_028646485.1. Lineage (NCBI taxonomy): Eukaryota > Metazoa > Chordata > Mammalia > Carnivora > Eupleridae > Cryptoprocta > Cryptoprocta ferox. The sequence continues at coordinate 54,798,891 of CM053575.1, read as the reverse complement.
CGAGCAGCAATGTTCCGAAGGTGTCTAAGACGCCGCTAAAAATTAACAACAACAAAAAAAGGGACACGTTCAGCTTTTTCCTCATAAATTTGTCTGCAAGTTACAATCCAAAAATGAAATATAGCTAAGCTATCCCAGTCATTTATTTGTTGAACCAGCAACCTTAAGCCAGTCTCTTATTTATGATTCAGTATCCCTCTGTCAAATAGGAATTACACCTGCCCCATCTCCTTCACGAGGTGGTTGTGAGCATGAAATGACAATATATACAAAATATTTTCAAAGAACATAAATGTTATATAAGTGCTATATATCTGTAAATAGCATTAGTATTTCCTGGAACATAAACCTGGAACATAAAGTAGCAATTTGCTTTCTTCCCTTCAGAAGGATACCGGTAGGCATGCAAGTCCACCTCATACCAACAAACAGTTCTTACATTACAATTACCCCAGTTGTTTGTTCAGTCTAGATGCCAGGTCGTCTGTACCACCAGGAAAAGATGCCTACCCAAAACACAACTCACTGGTCACTCCAGCCAGCCAATAACCAAACTGTTGTGAGCTTCAATTAAATCCTCACCTGACCAACAAGCCAACCAGTCTCTTTCCTGATCAGGCCTCCTTCCCAACAATTTCTCCAACCAAGATGCACAAATCATTTGGAGTCCCATGTGTTGAAAAGAGGCCTCCCTAAGCAAACAAATGCTCCATTAAGCTCCATAAGCAATGGTAGAAATCAACAAAACTGGAAGTTGACAGCCAAATAATAGCATATCAAAAAGAGAAGTTGTTGGCAATGCTCAAGTCTGTGCCCATCAGATTCATTCCCAAAGGCTAGTTCCCTCTGTCCGGTAATTATTTTCGGACTTAAAAACAGAAATCAAGTGCTCAGTTTTAAAATATGCGTCCAGCTCTCCCTTCAGGCTGAAAGACAGCCAATCTACTAAGGTAAGTCCATCTTCAGTTACAAGTGCAGTCAGCCAGAAAAGTACAGTTCTTTCTTTCCATGCACATACCAACCTAATCTTTCCTCCCAATCTAGCGATTAAGATTCTTTGATAGAGAAGGTTATTGTCTAATAAATTTGTTTAATCCTCTAAGTATGAAAAGCCCCAAATATATTTATGAAAAGTTCCTAGGGCCTACTCTGAAAGACTTATTTTTCCACAATCTGCCAATGGTTTCCATTTCATATCCTGGATTATAGCAACTATCTCCTCCTATATATTTTTTATTAGCCCTCTCACTCAAGATTTTAAATTAACAGGAACCAATACTCACCTCTTCACAATAACCACATCTATTTTGCTGTAAGATTGCAATCTTGGTCCTCCGTTCAAAGACCTGAAAATATTACCCAAAGTCTCTAGAATAAAGTACAAACTCTCCACATTGCTTTCAAAGCCCTGTACAATCTGACCTCTCCACATCCTATCCTTATTTCTCACTAGATCTTCCACATACCCAACCCCTCAGTCACACATGAATGCTTAAGGTTCCATGAAGAAGATCATGCACGTTCCTAGCTCCAGGCTTTTGTTAATGCTAGTCCCTCAATCAAAAACACCATTTCCTTAAAGAAGATCCTACTTCTACTTCAAAGTTTAGGAGAAAAGAGTCCTCCTTCCTGAGTGTCTCACGAAATTACTTGCTCCTTTATTTGAATAAATAAGAACTTTGCTTCTTCTCTCCTATAGCACCTAATATCATTCAACCTAGTCTAATAAGTAATTGGTTAATTATCTTTCCTATTAATCTAGGAGGAAAAGACTTGATGACAGAGATCATTACCGTCACTATACTGTCAGCACTTACTAAATCCTTACCATGTGCCATGCACGGTGCTAAACACTTCATACATATGATCTTATTTAACCCTCATAACAATCCCATGAGGTTAGGTTTTTCTCATTATCATTATTCATCTCTTTATCCCAACATTCCTGTAAAACCAAATATAAAACAGTAAATAATAAATGAGCAGGATATCTCAAAAGAAGAAAGGGAAGAAGACAGAGGAAAGCAAAGGGATTATACCTATATATGTAGATATGTATCATACACTATCTCCTATACATATATTTATATAAGTATATCAATTATATTTATAATTGATACGATTTGGTCTCTACACTCCCCTATTGCTATAGGGGACCGAGTGAGCAATGATCTATCTATCCTTCAACTCAAGGGAATAATTTTATGACAAAATAATAATAATGGAACAGACTGCCTTACAAAGCAACATGCAAGGCTTGGACAGAGACTGACTCTACAGTGGACACCTAGATATTGTTAAAGAGATCTTTTCCACTATCTAGGAAGTTGGCAAAACCGGCTTCAAGACACCTTCTAACTCCAAGCTCTAGGTTCTAAAATCAGTAATGGAGTCTACAAACATTCACAACCAATGTTAACAGTATTGTTTCCAAGCTTCCCTCCACTCAGAGGGATAAAACCAAACTGACCACATCACAGCATTTTATAAGGAGATTTACAACAACAACAACAAAAACTCTTCCACAAATTAACCAACTATACTTAAAGCACTGACTTTGGATTGTACAACTTTTTGCCTTTTCCCTTATTTTATTTATTTCAAAAGCAGTAGGGTGAGTATTCTTACTACACCAGGATTAATTAAAATACAAGATGCTCCCAGCAGCTAGACTAGAGAAAGGAAATGATCTCTTTATGGGTAAATTATTGATGTCATCTTGGTGAAAAGGCAGTAAATGTACGCATGAACTCTCTTATGCCCTTTGACTTGGCTTCCTCTTTAATGACATTCATTCCAATTTTACTATAACGCTGCTGTTTGGGGCGCCTGGGTGGCTCAGTCAGTTGGTGTCCGACTTCAACTCAGGTCATGATCTCGCGGCTTGTGAGTTCGAGCCCCGCCTCAGGCTCCGTGCTGACAGCCTGGAGCCCGCTTCTGATTCTGTGTCTCCCTCTCTCTCTGCTCCTCCCCCACTCATGCTCTGTCTCTGTCTCTTAAAAATGAGTAAACGTTAAAAAAAAATTCAAAACAAAACAAAAAAACAAACCTTTAAAAAAAAATAAAGCTGCTGTTTATTTTTTTAATGCTAAACTGTAATAAAATGGTGTTTAATTAATAATGATATGCCAATGCTATTTTTTAGTTTTGACACATGAAAAAGGATAATATAAAAATATTAACCTTAGGGGAAACTGAATGAAGGCAATTCTCCATATTATTTTTGCAACTTTTCTGTAAATTTAAAATTATTCCAAAATAAAGTGTGGTTTTTCTTAAGCTATTGCCTTTTTCAGAGTTAGGAGGTGGGTAAGTAGGACAAAAAGACTGCCAATAAGACAACATTCACAAGCGCTACGTAAGCAGAATTCTTCTCCATTCCAACCATTCACCTCCTTCCTTTAGTCTCCCCCTTCTCTCCTCCTCTCCTCCCGCTAAGACTTCATACAATTAAAAAGAAACACTGGAAGGTTAAGCCAGAAACTCATAAAAATGATTACCTATGGCGGTGAGAGCAAGCTGAAGGGAATACAGATAAAAGCAAGACTTCCCTGATACTTGCTTACCTAGTTTTGACTTCTGTACCATGTAAGTGTCTTACATACTCAAGAAATAAATAAGAAAAAGTTTAAACTCAACTAAACCTAGTCCAAAATATAATAGCAATACCAAAAATTACCACCAGTTTTAGGATATATCATCTACTTTCACCCAAATTATTGCCCTATGATCCAAGAAGTATTGAAGAAATCAGAGTGACCTAAAGGATCCTCTCTTGTGCTCACTTCCCCACAAGATCTACCTATACTTTGAAAAAACCTAGAAATAGGGTTAGTTCCAGATATTTGTCTATCTTCCCCAACAGGAATATAAATTCTAAGAGGAAGAGACTTTATTTTATTTATTGTTGTATCTCCAGCATCTAGATGACTACCTAAGCAAATAGCAGGCACACAGTGTTTTTTAATTGAATTCCTAATTCTCCAGTGAAATGACCCAGTCAAGAATGTCTTGGTATGGCATAGGCCTTGCAATAGTCCTGAGTGGCACGGAAACCTTAGATTCTGACACCCACCCACCAGACAGTGAGAAAATAAAGAACTAAGAACCGAAAGTGGGGTAAAGCCTTAGCAGTGATTCTGCTACAGCAAATCCTCAAGACTCACCTACTTTCAACCGCTCTAGAGTTTACAGCCTAGAGGTAGTTCATGACCTGGTGGCTCCAATGAGCATAAATACACTCCTTTTGAACTTGTCTAAATAGAATTAAATATCAGACTATCTCTTCAAATGGCCCACCTGAAGACAGTTAAAATCAAATCTGGCTTATGATCTAAATTATCTCAAGTATCTCAGGAAAATATAAATATCCTGGGTAATTAAAATTTACACAGACTTTGCAATTATTCTTTATGATCACATCCTATGCAGTTTTCTTTACCAGCAATCTCCTTAAACTTTCTCAAATGTTCTATGCCTTCCTGGTTATAAAATACTCTTTGTTTATCATTCGTCATCAGTAGATTGGCAACAAACAGATCTTAATTTTTAAATTGGAATTAACATGGCTTAAAATCTTTGAAATGCAACCTATAAAACATCCAGTAGAGACACTGAAAACATTCACTAACATATAAAATTAAAGTCTATTTAGCTTTGATTTGGAGGACTGACAGATGTAACTGGAGCTCACCTCTACTATCTGAGACGCTGGCGGTGAGCAAAAGACCAGTATTGCCCCAAATCCCTTAACATTTTAACAAATCTTTCAGATATAAATTCTAAAACAAGACTTAAGTGGCATGCATTGTGGATATGAAATGTTTGCTTTACAGTTAAAAAAAATAATAAGAATTACTCATTAGTCATGATTTGAAACTGGTGCCTCAAAAGAACCTAAAATGGTTGTTTTTCTTGTTAATACTACAAATGTGCTTAGAAAACGGCTTCAAAACCTACCGTATCTAAAGAAAAGTTTTTTGTTTTGTTTTTGTATTTTTTGTGGTTTGTCATGCACAGCACCTATCTGATTAAAACAAACCAAATTTTAAAATGCAGATTTGCAGAACCACTCTCCCCAGCCATCAATCTATATCCTTCCTGTAGAATTAACTCTCCTCCAACTCTAAGGATATTCACATGATGACTCAGATCACACCCACCAGCACATTCCATCCCCCCTGACCATCACATATGACTTAATTAGGACCACCGAAAGACGCAGAAATAATATTAAATTTTTGAGAGTTCTTTCCCCCCACCCCCACACCGGCCCTGAATCTGGAGGAATATAGGGCTAGAGATGCTGGCAGTTGTCTTTTCATCACAGTGAACCTGAAGAATGAAACCAACAAGGAAGAGAGCAGATTCAAGAGATGTGAGATTCAGGTCCTGCCAACAATTTAAGTCTCTGGATCAAACCATACCTAAAATGAGAACTACAATGACAACCATCAGCCAAGACCCTATAAAATTGTCAAAGATTACAATTAGGGATATTTATATCGTGACTATTAGAATTTATCCCATAACAGGTTAATAGATGAAAAGTAACATTCTAATTCAGTGGTGGGGTACAAAGAAATGTTTCATTTTGTTAAACATCCCCCCCCATATTTTAGAAAACAATCATTTCTGGCAGGTCAATCCATTTTTGTTGATACAATTTTGAACTTCAATATGGGCAACAGCACAGCTTAAAAACAGTCAAATCACGCCCCAGAACAAATAGAAATCCAGAGCAATTTTCGGTAGTGAAATATGCCATTGGGGTTCTATATTCCTCCCAAGTTTCACCGTTCCTTGCAGGCATCTAAAATGTTCTGACCTCTGAGGTATAATAATGACCAAAGAGAACTAATGTGTCTTTGATCTTGTTCCTTATCACTGCTGTAGAGTGACTCAGGGAGGCTGACAGCCAACAGGAGGAGGACATGGCTCCCAATCACCCTTCCTTCCCAGTCTGTAACCCTTGCTTCAAAAACAAAAGTACTATAGTTCTTAAATATAGTCAATCCACAAATCCCCACCATCACCAAACTAAATAACCATCCCACACACACCTTTTATGACTTCTAAGACCACAGAGAGATACCTTCAAAACCACTTCTGAGTCTAATTTGCTTAACATACAAGAGCTTTTATAAAGCGATAATATAATCAATAATCTACAGATTATAGAAAAGGGGGCAAAGGATATAAATAGGCAGGCCACAGAAAAAGACATGGAAATGGTCAATAAACATACGAAAAGATGTGTAATCACACTCATAATTAAAGATATGCACAACAAAACGATCATTCCACCTTATGGCAGACTAGTTTCCAAAGAGTTTCCAAAGAATGGTTGTACCAATACATCACATTCCGCATGCTCTCTTACATTGTGATTGCCGCTTCTCCACTAAAAAATGGGGTTTATGTTCCCTCCCCCTTCTATATGGGCAGGCCTGTGACTCTGGTAGAAATTAGACTACATGATTTCTGAGGCCAAATCATAATATTATCTAGTTCTGTTAGAAGGCTCTTTCTTAGAACCAGTCATCTGAATGCAAGGACACCAAGCAGCTATGTGAAAGGGACTTCGCAGTTGTTCTCCACAGCCTCAAGCGAGATCCCAGCTATAGCCAGACTTGTAAGTGACCATGTAAGCCCCCAGCCTTTGAGCCACCAGAAATGACTAGAGTCGAGTTGTTCCCACCACAGCCAAACCAAACTGCTCAATTATAAGCAAAATATATGACGATGTTGCTCTATGCCACTAAATTTTTCTTCCTACTTAGCAAGAGAAAATGAAGAGATCTATCTAATTAAACGAACGATTTAGTCTTTGTCACAGTTGATAGGAGTAAGGAAAAGTATGCTGGAGGAAATATAAACTGGTTCAACTTAGAGGGAGGGCAAGTTAGCAATAATTATTAAATTTTAAATTGTATATAATATTTGACCAAGCAATTCCACAAGTCAAAACCTGCATGCAAATATGCTTATTCTGATATTGGCTATAAGAGCAAAATTTTAATAATCACTCTTACATTGTGGTACATTCACACAACGGAAAACTATGTATCCATTTTTTTAAGAAGTGCTAATATGGAACACAAAAGAACATGAAATTTTAAATGTTCACACAAAGAAATACTACTATATACCCTGAATGATACAGATCAAGTGTGGCCAACTTATTCTATAAAGAGACAGAGAAAAAATTATTTTAACTTTTTCAGGGCACATAGATTCTCTTCATATTTTCATTTGTTTGTTTACAATCTTTTAACCATGATACCCTTTCTTAGTCTCCTCAGTGACAAAAGCCCTTGACTGTTGGCCAGTTTGCTAACCCCTAATGTAGATAATCGCAGATAGGATGAGATAATTTTTTTAAGCAGCATTTGGTTCAGAAACGTAGTCAAACTTGTTCTGGACAGCTGCCCCCTTTCCTACCCTCAACTCTTTTCTTTTTCAGGTCAGGCATGTATTCTTGGCCTAGGACTATGCTAAATGGCACGGAGCGGAGGAATAAGGCCCAGGTTGTTTCCAGTAAACTCAGGTTACCACTATTTTGGTGTACTTTTCTGAGGGACAACAAAGGCAAACCTGAGAGAAGATTAGTTTTCCACATTCCCACAGAAGGTTAAAAACGTTGAATTACTGAATCGAGAATTTAAGCTTGATAAATTAGATCAGTCTTTTTAAAAAATACAAAAGCTCTTTCTATATTATAGCACTCTCAATCACCTATGTTTTCTAATCTTTTGATCCCACCTGAAAGACTCCCTGTAAAAAGTTTTGAAAGAATCCAAAAATGCTTTATTTAAAACTAGTGTTTGGTGCTATTGGCTATAAGCAAATAGCACCAACAGCCAATATTAGAGATTTAAACAAACAACCCACCAGTTCTCTGATCTGTCATAAAATACAGTATAGCTCCTATCCTGAGAGCTCTCTGTGACGCAAATCACACAACCTTGGAATTAAAGCCTTTATTTTGACTACTCTGCTCTCACTCAGTTCTAGAATTTAACTCAGTCATTTAGTAAGCTCTACTAAGTTATAATACAGGCTTCTCCACAGGAAAAGACAAAATATATCTCTGAACTTTCTACATGTCTTATACATTTTGGCTCTGGGTTTTTTACCTCCACCCTATCCATCCCCAATCTCGGTGGAAGGTCTAAACGTGCCCTTTTTCTTCCATGTTTCCTCTGAGAAACAAGCCTTTGTAGTGACAGGTCTAGCACTGTTCTCTGCAAAAGTATCTCTCATCCTTCCTCTCTTGTTCCCTTATTTCTTCTATTTTATCTTGCTGGTATTTCCTTCCCAGACCTTGCCAAGAAATGTGGGGAGACAAACATGGCATTCCCTAATTTCAGAGTATGTAAACCCACTAAAGAACTGGAGTTTCTGCACCCAAAAAGGCCAATTTGAGGTAAAACTATCCAGCAGTATACTGTCAACGAGCATGTATTATAGGACTGTTATTCTAGAAGTGTAAGACCAAAGAAGAAAGACAAAGAATTGCACAGGATTACCTGGAAGATAAAAACTGGAAGACAGAAGACAGCTGTCGGTGGTCCAAGTGTTCCAAGTAATAGCATGTCCACAATTCGCTTCAAAATAATTGGGGTGAGAGAGGGAGGATGACTAGGTAGGCATATAGGTAAAACAAGATCTGCCTAGACGTGACAGTTTTGAAGTTAGGTAATAGGTACCTGGGAGTTCATTATTCACCCCCTCATATATATATATATAAATATATATGTATGCATTTCGATATACACTGATATATACAATACACATTTCACTATACATATTTCATTATTCACTGAAATTTCCATAATAAAAAAGTTTTAAAGTAATATTAAGAGGAACCGAAAGGATAAGACCATATAGGAACCTAAAGCAAAAATGGGCTTCACAGGGAGACTAATTAGATAACGGATATGGTTGAGGATGAAGACAAGATTGACAAAAGAAATAAGGGAGTCAAAAGGCCCTTAGGGAAATATAGTGGTGCCTGGGTGGGCTCAGTCACTTGAGTATCTGACTTTGGCTCAGCCATGATCTCACAGTCAGTGAGTTGGAGCCCCAGGTCGGGCTTTGTGCTGACAGCGCAGAGCCTGCTTCGAATTCTCTGTCTCCCTCTCTCTCTGCCCCTCCCTTGCTCATCCTCTCAAAAATAAACATAAAAAAAATTTTTTTAAGGCACTTAGGGAAATATGAACTATTCAAAAGTGTTAGGGGGAGGTGCCTGGATGGCTCAGTAGGTTAAGTGTCCGACTTCGGCTCAGGTCATGATCTCATGTTTCGTTGAGTTGCAGCCCTATGTTGGGCTCTCTGCTGTCCACACAGAGTCTGCTTCAGGTCCTCTGTCCCCCTCTCTCTGCCCTTCCTCCACTCATATGTGCTCTCTCTCTCTCTCTCTCTGTCTCTCTCCAAAATAAAAATAAACATTAAAAAAATCATTAAATTTTACTACATAAAACGTTTTTAAATTATGCATGGCAGGGGCACCTGGGTGGCTCAGTCGGTTAAGCATCCGACTTCAGCTCAAGTCACGATCTTGCAGTTCATGGGTTCGAGCCCCCTGTAGGTCTCTGCACTGACAGCTCGGAGCCTGGAGCCTGCTTCAGATTCTGGGTCTCCCTGTCTCTCTGCCCGTCGCCTGCTCGTGCTCTCTCTGTCTCTCAAAAATAAACATAAAAAAAAATTTAAAAAAAGATAAACAGAGATGGCAATCAACCTCTAAGCACAGATACCTATGACAGCCATTACCAGGAGCAATGTGACATAGTGGTAAGAGTTCAAACTAGAGCCAATAATCCTGAACTCTAGGGTGGTTCTACCACTTGCTGATGGGCAACTCACTTACTCTCTCTGAGCTTGTTTCCCCTCCCATAAAATGGAGGTATTTCCTGCATGCCTACCTCTGTGGGTGATTTTAAGGATCAAATGAAATAATGGCTATAAAAGCTCTCTGAAAAAATCACAAAGTACTTTATAAATATAAAGTATTAACAGACATAGAAATGTTGAGAAAGGGATGTGGTTACCAGTGCACGGTGATGAATCGGTTTAGGCGTCTCTAACTGGAAGTAGAGAGACAGATTTAGAATTCATTTACCTCAACACAAGCGATACTATCTCTAGTAGACAACAGATCTCCAAAGGGCAGACGTTCAGTAAACAGAATGACAGAACTGCAAAACGGGTAAACCTCCTGAAGGTCACTGAGCTAAGCCTTTGCTCCTCAGGATCACATGGGAACGTGGTGGAAATACACCACCTCAGGTCCCACTGAAGACCTACCCAGTCACAATCTACATTTTAACATGAACCCCAGGTACCTTTTATGTACAGTTAAGTTTAATAAGCACTAATGTAACCGTCTTATTCATTTTTCAGGTAATAAACCTGAAGCCATAGGGGCGCCTGGGTGGCTCAGTCGGTTAAGCGTCCGACTTCGGCTCAGGTCATGATCTCGCAGTTTGTGGGTTCGAGCCCTGCGTCGGGATCTGTGCTGACAGCTCAGAGCCTGGGGCCTGCTTTGGGTTCTGTATCTCCCTCTCTCTACCCCTCCCCTGCTCATGCTCTGTCTCTCTCTGCCTCTCAAAAATAACTAAATGTAAAAAAAAAAAAAAAAAAAAAAAAAAAAAAAAACTTAATAAAAAATAAAATAAAACCAGGGCCATAAGTAAAGGGACTTAGCCATGTTCACACTGTTAATAAATACCAAAATCAAGATGTGGACCCAGGCCTGATCTCTTGGACTATGTGTACATGTACAACATGTATTTGCTTCCCAGAATCCGTGTTTCAAAACCTTGGAGACTTCTTTGCCTTGCAGATATTCCATGCCCTCAACCCCTTTCTAATCAGCCACCAGCCCATCAATTCTTTCTTCACAGTATCTCTGGCATATGTTCCTTCTTTTCCATATCCTTCATTCACTGCCCTGAAACTCCTGCTGTGTTTACCACAAAAAACCAGCCTCCTTTTCTTATGCATGTATCAACTTCCTCTTCTGCAAACAAGAGCTCTCTTATAAGTAGTAAGCTCTATGTTATTCCTGAATAAGGTGCAATCCATTAATAAGTGTTAATATAAACAAAAGTGGTTCCAAGCAGAATCTATGTATGAAACCTAACAAGACTAGCAAACTACAATTTGGTAATCCTAATCCAGAAACTTCCTATTTCACTCCCACTATTTCTTTACCGTCACCTCCTCTTTACCCCAGAACTAACCCAGGTTGCTTTCACCTAAAAAGACCCTTCCTTCCACCACAATCAAGCTTTACTAAATACATCCAAAGGCTCTAAATCTACTTTCTATTACATCTTCCATCCCAATGTGTCCCAATAAACTCGCAACATTCACAAACATTCTCATAATTTCCCCTATAAACTATACCCTACCAAACCAAAGTATTTCACATTTCTTGAGTACCCATCATGTGCCAGGAACTACACAATAAAACAGAAGTCTAAATACTTTTGAATACCTTTCCTCCATAAATTTAGGAAATTAAAAGCCCTGGTCTCTGTCCTTTTTGCATTTCTACATCAAGAGGTTTTGACTTGTTTAAGAGCAAATAATATAGGCAGACTTTTACAGATGCTCAGGCACAAGAGGAACACACAAACAGAGTAAGCCACCCACAACATGAGGGCTAACTCCTGTGCAACAGTCTATAGCGTGAGGGTAAACAATTCTAGGACTCTCATGTACAAATTGGGTTCAATTAAATCAACCTGAAAAAACAAAGGGAATGTGCTTCAATTCAAATTCAAATTGTGAGCTATTTGTCCCAATGATCCCAAACACTGTCTTGGCAAACTTGGCAGACTTAGGTTTGTGCCCCACTCTGCTGCCACTAGGGAATGTATTTAAGCTCTCAGAAGCTTCACATTCCTCATCTGTAAAATGGAGCTAACGACACGGTGCATCTCACAGAACTGTAATGAGGAGTAAACAGAGTAACTGCAAAGTACTTAGACACAGAGCTGACACCACGATAGTTCAATAATGTTACAGTTATTTTCGATCGATAATAACACCCTACAGTTTCCTCATTCTTTTGTGGTCAGTTTACCTGTAGAGCTTCAAAGTCTATCCACTGAACTGGAACTACACAGGTTTGTGAAGATACAGGGCAGAGATGAAACTGGACGAAACTTGTTTTAAATCCAACAAAGCGAGTGAGATAGTGGGAAGAGCTCTGAATGTAGAACCAGAATAGCTGGGTATGAACTCTACCTCTTCCGTGTTCTTGTCTGGGCCTCGATTTTCTCCCCTGTCAAATGGAAGAGATGGCTCTAACTACTGTAGCTAAAAGCACTATGAGAATGGTCTTAAAGAGATTAGCTACTACAAACAAAGCAGCATGGGAGAAGACAACAAGGTAAGAGTGGGAAACTTGTTCATGAATAACTTTTAAAGGAATCTTTTCTAATGGTATGTGACAAGAAACCATGAATCTTGGCAGGAGAAAAATATGGCAGTAAATGGTAAATTAGAATAAAATGAATACCTACAATTAGGCAGACAAAAGGCAAATCACTCTCTACGACCCAGCTCCAGAATTCCTACTCTGATACAACCTTCCTGACCTCCCTGTCCCATCCACTACCCCAAACGAAGATGATCATTTCTACCCCCTATGCTAGGACTACCTGTGTCAGGCCACCATCATCATACTTGCCACAATCATGCTTTATTGCCAATGTCCCCCCCAAAAAAGAGGGGTGATGTCTAAATACAGAAACCAAGTTATATTCCTCTTTATGCCCATAGCACTTAGCACAGTCCTGGTACAAAGTAGGTCCTCAATAAGTGTTTGATGGATGAACCAATGAGTAAATCACAGACAATATTAGCTATTTCACTATGCCATGTAAGGCAGTGCCCTTAAGTATATGGTAACATTTCAAGTTATATTTTATGCATAGCTCTTAATAGCACATATTTTAAGGGCGCCTGGGTGGCTCAGTCAGTTAAGTGTCCGACTCGATTTCAGCTCAGGTCATGATCTCGTGGTTTATGAGTTCAAGCCTGCATCAGGCTCTGCGCTGACAGTGTGCAGCTAGCTTGCTTGGGATTCTCTCTCTGCCCCTTCCCTACTCACACAGTCTGTCTCTCTCTCTCTCTCAAAATAAATAAACATTAAAAAAATTAAAAATTAAAAAAATAAAATTAACCAACCCTTCTGAAAAGCCAAGCTCCAAACTCTTTCATATAATAAACATTTTTTTTAAATAGCAATATTTTATCACAATTCTTTGCCCTTCTGTAGTCTATAAGCTCCTTAAGGATCAAAACTGTGACTTTTTATCCCAAGTGGCTAATGTACAACCACACAGATGTTCACTAAATGTCTCTTGAGAGAAGACAGGAATGACAAATGCACGAACACTGCTGCCTCACCTCTCAGGCCTCAGTCTCCCCCTATTTAGAAGTGTTGTCAGCAGTCTCCTCACCACTCTGTCCACTACCACTGCCTCTTCATGTGTCAACTACACTTGAATAAAAAACGATTAATGAATTTAAAAAAAAGAAAAAGAAAGAAAATCCTGCCATTCTTGCTTATAATACAATGCCAAAGTCAGACTGGTAAATGTGGAGGGAGTGTGAGAGCTGGGAAATCATTGTTTTGTCACATCACAGCCAAGACTGGCTCAGACAAGAATCATCAATGGATGATAATGGATGAGAAGTCTAGAGGGGGAGGAGCAGGATACATGCATGTTCTCTAAGTGTCTCCCTACAAACTATCACTAGTCACACTCATGAAAAATCAGATCATATCTTGACCAGGCAACAAAAGTTACTACCACCAGTGAGGCGACAAATGGACACCATGTGCCTCCAGAAGTGATACTCTATGAAGGACATATCACCACACATAAAATATTTCAAGTAAGAATGCATAATCTGAATCTAATCATGAGGAAACATCAGATAAACAAAAAATGAGGAATGTTCTATTTTTAAAAGGGAAGAGGTGGCCTGTATTATGACACTGACGGTAAAAAAAAAAAAAAAGACAAAGAAAAGCTGTGAAAAGCTCTTAAAGAAGAGATAAGACAATTAAATGCACTACCTGTCCCTAGACTAGATCATGAACTGGAGGAGGAAAATTTCCATAAAGGACATTATGAGATCAACTGACAAAAGTGGAATATAAACCACAGATTAAAGTATTATGTCAATGTTAAGTTTACTGAAGTTGATAACTATCCTGTGGCCATGAAAGCAAATATACCTACTTAGGAAATACATACTCAAATTTTTAAAAGTAAAAGGTCATGGAGCACCTGGCTGGCTCAGTCAGTTAAGTGTCCAACTTCAGCTCAGGTCATGATCTCAGGGTTCATGAGTTCAAGCCCTGCATCGGGCTCTGTGCTGACAGCTCAGAGTCTGGAGCCTGCTTGGGATTCTGTGTCTCCCTCTCTCTCTGCCCCTCTGTTCGTGCTCTCTCTCTCTCTCTCTCTCAAAAATAAACATTTATAAAAAATTTTTTAAAGGTCATGATATATGTAATTTAACTTCGAATGATTCACATATACAAAAACATTTATCTATATCTGTACATACACAGAAAGAGAGAACTTGGCAAATGACAAAGCAAATGGAATAATGTTACCAGTAGACGAATCTTGGTAAAGGGCATAAAGATAAGGTGTTCTTATACAAGTTTTATTTTTGCAATTTTTCAATAAGCTTGAAATTCTTTCTAAACAAAAAGTGTTTTTAAAAAGGAAAAGAAAAACAAGCCCTAGCTAATGCAATAAAACAAAAATAGTATAAAAGCATACAGTTTGGGGAGGAAGAAATAAAACTGTTTTTGTCACAGAGGACATGATCATCTATGTAGAAAATCTGAGAAAATGAACAAAAAAACTCCAGGAACTAATAAGCAATAATACCAAGGTTGCAGGATACAGGTTAACATACAAAAGCCTATCTCCTCGATATGAGCAACGAACAAGTGGAATCTTAATTTAAAAACACAAAAACATTTTCATTAGTAACCTCAAAAAATGAAATAGTAGGTATGAATCTAACAAAATATGTACAAGATCTATATAAGGAAAACTACTAAACTCTGATAAAAGATACCAAGGAAGAACTAAGTAAGTGGAGAAACACTGCATATTCATAGATAAGAAGACTCAATCTTGTTAAGATGTCAATTCTTCTCAACTTGATCTATAGATTCTATGCAATCTCAATCAAAATACCAGCAAGTAATTTTCTGGTTATTAACAAACCGATTCTAAAGTTTATATGGAGAGGTCAAAGACCCAGAATAGCAAACACAGTATTGAAGCACCTAGGTGACTCAGTCACTTAAGCATCCGGCTTCAGCTCAGGTCATGATCTCACAGTTTGTGGGTTTGAGCCCCGCATCAGGCTCTGCACTGACACCTTAGAGCCTGGAGCCTGCTTTGGATTCTGTGTCTCCCTCTCTCTCTGCCTCTCCTCTGCTCATGCTCTGTCTCTGTCTCTGTCTCTCTCTCTCTCAAAAATAAATAAACATTAAAAATAAAAGAAATTAAAACAATTCTTTAAAAAAAAAAAAGTCCTCCCCTCTTCCTACAGGAGAGCCTGGCATATATGACCCTTTATAATCTAATCCCAAACTATATATATCTCTCCAACACATTTGTTTCCACCATTCTCCTCTAAGCTACTTAAACTCCAGCCTCACTTACTTATCTGCCATTCCTTTTTATACTTTACCTTTTGATTCAAGCTGATCACTCTGCTAGAATACTTTTCCTCATCTTTTCCACCTCAGCTTTTGTTCAATCCACCTCTTATATTATGGTTTGTTGATATAGTTGCCTTAACCATTAGATGATGAGTCCCTCCAGGGCAAGGACAGTGCCTACCAAATAGTAAGAGTTAACAACAATAGAAACCAACAACTAACATTTCTGGAGCACATTCTATGTACCAAGCACCTTTTTAAGCAAATTTATGACTCATATAGTCCTTTCAGCAACCCTACAAGGTAGGTGCTATTATGCCCATTTGATCTGTGCCTTCCTGAGGCATAGGGAGATCAAGTTAACTTCCGGCCTGCTCAGCTAAGAAATGGAAGGGCTGGGATTTGAACCCAAGCAGTCAGTCTGGCTCCAGAATCCATATTCTTCACCACTGTGGTATACATAGTAGAAACAAAAAAATAACTGTTGAACAAAGGATAGCATAGAACAGAGCTGAACACAAAGTTTGTGGAATGAAAATTCCACAAAGGGACCAAAGTAAAGCAATTGGCAACTGAGAAAAAGGAGGCACATAGAGGTTTAAAATGTTCAGAGATACAAATAATCTAATCTCTCTCCAATCTTCTCTTGTGAAAGTTAAGAACCGAAGACCAAAGTGCTTTTCCCAAAGTTACCTTAGTTACTCCCTGAACCAGTTTTACAAGTCTTCCCACTACACCATATTAAAGGAATGATTATTTGTTCTTGAGAAATTGTGAAACTGCGGGTGGAAGGGGGTGAATTGGGTTAAAGATGTCAAAAGATCAAAAGGTACAGATTCCCAGTTATAAAATAAATAAGTCACGGGGATGTAATGTGACTATAGTTAATAATACTGTATTGAATATTTGAAAGTTGCTATGAGAGTAAATCTTAAAAGTCCTCCTCACAAGAAAAAGAATTTGTAACTATTATGGTGACTGGGGCGCCTGGCTGACTCAGTCAGTAGAGCATGCGACTCTTGATCTTGGGGTCATGAGTTCAAGCCCCAGATTGGACATGGGGTTAATAAAGAAAGTAAAAGAGAGAGGAAAAAGGAAGGAAGGAAGGACTATGTATGGTGATAGATGTTAACTAGACTTATTGCGCTGATCATTTCACAAACTACAACTATCAAATCATTATGTTGTATACCTGAAACTAATATCATATGCCAATTATATCTCACCTTAAAATGACAATAATAATAATATCTAACACGAGACATCGTGAAATCACTCAAAATAAAAATGAAATGCAAATTAAAAGGAAAATAATGTAAAATTACCATCAAATATATTCTAGTATTCCAACGATAAGAGAAGTTGAAGAAAGATGTATACCAGTCTAATGCAGTATTTGGTACACAGCAGGAATTTAATATCAATTAATTACTTTTTTTAATTTTAAGAGGTTTTATATTTACTTCTAAGTATCTATTTAATTTTTGTTTTTTATATAACTGATCTAAAATACACTGCATATATTTTGCTACCTCATTAAAGAGGATATATTGATAGGGGCGCCTGGGTGGCTCAGTTGCTTAAGCATCTGACTTTGGCTCAGGTCATGATCTCATAGTTCATGAGTTTGAGCCCCATGTTGGGCTCTTGCTGACAGCTCAGAGCCTGGAGCCTGCCTCAGATTCTGTGTCTCCCTCTCTTCCTGCCCCTCCACTGCTTGTGTTCTCTCTCTCTCAAAAATAAATAAACAAAACATTTTTTTAAATAATAAAAAAAGAGGATATTGATACATGTAATCAATTGCATATATCAATAACCTTTTCTTGAACATACAAGATAATATTCATGACCAATAATTTTTAGTAATTTTTAGATAATTTTAAAAGCCAACTTATATATCATATCAAAAATGCAGCTAAGGTACAATTAAGAAATTCTGCAATTTTAGTGTCCCCATCTAATAATCAGACTTATGCCTTTGATAGAAATATATGGATATCAAAAGTAAACTAGTCACTCCAGAACACCTGGATAACTGTTTATATGAAATACCTTCCAAGCAGAATAAACTCCATTAAGTCAACTCATGAAAACAAGCCCGAAATACCTACTATAAATTAAATCTATAATGGGACTAACTCTCTCCTATGATGAGTACAATCCTATAAAATATCCTAGACCTGGAGGGGCGCCTGGGTGGCTCAGTCAGTTAAGCATCCTACTCCTGATGGCAGCTCAGGTCATGACCGCACTGACAGTGCAGAGCCCGCTTGGGAACCTCTCTCTCTCCCTCCTTTCTCTGCCTCTCTCTCTCACTCTCTCTCTCAAAATAAAAAATAATAACAATAATAAATACAATAAAATATCCTAGACCTGTAATGAGCACCCGCAGCCTACCTTCCTATCTTGCTTTGTGATCTATTTTCAAAATGAAAAATTAGAAAATCTTCTTCATATTGCTGCTTCCCATATATAGCTAGATATTAACATTTTAGTGGATGAAAGCAGTACCAATTTAATGAGATTATTCTATTCATTAAGGTAGACAAACGAAGTTAAAAAAAAAGTTTTTTTAGGGGTGCCTGGGCAGCTCAGTTGGTTAAGCATCTGACTTTGGCTCAGGTCATGATCTCACGGTTCGTGAGTTTGAGCCCCAAGTCAGGCTCTGTGCTGACAACTCAGAGCCTGGAGCCTGCCTCAGATTCTGTGTCTCCCTCTCTCTCTGCCCCTTCCCTGCTCGTGCTCTCTGTCTCTCAAAAATAAATAAACGTTAAAAGAAAAAAAATTTTTTAAGTTTTTTTAAAGGGGCGCCTGGGTGGCTCAGTTAAGAGTCTGACTTCAGCTCAGGTCATGATTTCATGGTTCGTGAGTTTGATCCCCACACTGGAGCTCTCAGTGGAGAGCCCACTTCAGATCCTCTGTCTGTCTCTCTGCCCCTCCCCTGTGCTCGCTCGCTCTCTAACTATCACTCTCACTCTTGCTCTCAGAATTTAAAAAAAAAAAAGTTCTTCATGATTCTAAATCAAGTTATTTTCATGTTGCATTTTTTTAAAGTTTAGTTTTCCTGTATTCTGATTAAAAAATGACTGGAATTGTGACAGGAAATAATTCATATCCTCTGAAAGACATAAGCAGGTTGGAGGAAAAAAGACCTACAGTTTCTAATCACATGCCTAACATAATTCAAAGAGGATACTTATATAAAGATCTGTTGAATAAACTGCTGACGCAGTTAAGTTTTTTCTTTTAATAGAGGCTAACATGACGTATGACTTATGTATAGTTCAGAGTAAAACCCTTAGTAAAAAAAAGTATAATCATGGTAAAAAAAAAAAAAAAGTTTTTCCTGAAAAAAAATCATAAAAGTCTGATTTCTACTTTTACTTATTTGTGTCTTCCCGTTTTTCTTACCCTGGAGTCTACTAACCAAAGCCAAAGGTAACTCCCAGTTTCAGTTTCCTGGTTTTCCCCATTGTTCTCAAAAAAATCAGACTGCTTCTTTCAGGACATTCTAAAAACCATGGTGGGGAAAAAATGCCAGATATTTCAATGGATCAACAAACAAATTGAGACGCTTAAGTGCTAGGTTCTAATGCTTAGCTTTAGCATTACCTGGCTTAGGCTTTAACCAACAAACGCACTTGACTAGAGTTTTCAATGCCTCATAACATTTCTAGTAAATGAGGTCTATGGCAATCAGTGTCAAATATTACACAGAATGAAATTCCTGACATCAAAGAACCCACAATCACCAGATGTTGCTGTTTCAGAAATTTAAAGAGGTAAAGAATCAGGAATTCTTAAATGGACTATGCAAAAAGGATAGGCATTAAAAAAAAAAAAAAAAAAAAAAAAAAAGATAGACATGGTTAAGTACCCAAAGACGAAACAGGAAGACTGATCACTTAAAATACAGAGGGATATTCCAAAGTTTCATTCTAATTCACACCATAAAAGGGGCATAGGGGTGGAGTCTGAGTATTCCACCCATAAAGAGAAGTTTAAAACACAGCCTGGGGTGCCTGGGTGGCTCAGTGGGTTAAGCAGCCAACTTCGGCTCAGGTCAGTTCATGAGTTTGAGCCCCACGTCAGGCTCTGTGCTGACAGCTCAGAGCCTGAAGCCTGCTTCAGAGTCTGTGTCTCCTTCTCTCTCTGCCCTTACCCTGCTCATGCTCTGTCTCTCTGTCTCTCAAAAATAAATAAACATTAAAAATTAAAAAAAAAAAAACAGACTTTCTTCCATTTCTAGTCTAGCCTAAAATCCCCAGAGATGTGGAGATGATGTGACAAAGCACAGAGATAAGTTTAAGAAACAAGTTTTCAAACACCTGGCCAAGCACAGGAGAACTACTCACAACACTCAGGATCTGGTCAGGTATCTGTCACTAAAAGAAACCACAGGGCACTCAATTCACATTTGTTAAACTAATAATCTTTACTGATTCCTTGAGGAAGGGAATAAACAGACGGACCAGGTACATGGCCAGGGGAATAGTTTCACCTCTGAGAGCTTCAGATTTTGCATTTGTAAAATTCTATGATTCAAATTCAAGCTTCCATCTTAAAGTAAGATTGAAAACAAGATTACATAATACTAAACCAAGAAGGTATACTATGAATTATGTTTTCTAAAAATTCCAACGTCAAGTTTTCCATACTGCATGTACTCTTCTACCTGTATAATCTAACTGCTAACTGGTGTAAGGAATCAGAAAAATTTACTGAGACATTACTGATGTCATCAGACCTATAACAAACTATAAAACCGAAAACATTTCAACTCCTCTCTTAACATAGATCTGTCTTTAATTTTTCTAAAATACCCTTAGTTTGTTGCTGCATTCATTCAAGTGCATTAAAAATGACAAATGGGGCTGCTGGGTGGCTTAGTCAGTTAAGCGTCCGACTTCAGGTCAGGTCATGATCTCACTGTTTGTCAGTTTGAGCCCCACATCAGGATCTGTGCTGACAGCTCAGAGCCCAGAGCCTGCTTAGGATTCTGTCTCCCTCTCTCTCTCTGCCCCTTCCCATCTCATGCTCTGTCTCTCTCTCTCTGTCTCTCTCTCTAAAAATAAATAATCTTAAAAAATGACAAATATTCCTTTTTCACCACAGTAGTAATAAGTCTAACAGGTAAAAACACACAGATATCAAAAGTACACATTTTGAAACTATGAAAACCTGATTTGTTTTCTCATTTCACTACACACTTCAGGCCCAACTTATAAGTTTCAATTCTGTTCTTGCTCTATTTCTAGTCAGTTTCACTTCTGAATTTTCTGCCACAAAGTTAAGAATTGTGATCCTGTGGAGAAATTTTAAAGTAAACACTAAATAAGAACAGAGTTTTTCCTTTCAAAGGAGAACTAAATATTTTCACAGGAAAAACAAAGAAACAAACAAAACATCTTAATTAAATTCCTGAAGGCATTTTGTCATATAAAAATGATTTTTAGACTGCTGATTTTTTTTCAAGTTTGTGAACCTTCCTCATATAGTTTTGTTTACAAGAGCCAAAGCAGTTCAAAATTGCTATCATTCTATTTTATAGATATTACATGTTTTAAATTTGAGTCACAAATAAGGGGCTCAATAAATATCTGTGGAAGGAATGAAAGTACATAGCACAGTACTGCATACATTCCCAGTAAGATACAACTTTCTCTCATGCCTTTTGTTGGGCTCACCAACAAAACAGGCTTCTTTGACAGTACAATAAAAAGTTAATTAAATTAGATTAGCAAAAGTAAGATATCTAATAAACATATAAGGGAGAAATATATATCATATACAACTAAGTTAAGCTTTATAGAGCTTTTTGGTGCTTCTATCTTTTTTTCTTGTATGTTCTTCAATCCCATTTCCTTCTCTTTAGGCTATAAAGTTCTTCAAAGAAAGATTCATGTAAAAGTAAAATTTAAAAATAAAAATATACAGGGGCGCCTGGGCGGCTCGGTTGGTTAAGCATGAAACTTTGGCTCAGGTCATGATCTCACAGTTTGTGTCTGCGCTGACAGCTCAGAGTCTGGAGCCTCCTTCGGATTCTGTGTCTCCCTCTCTCTCAGCCCCTCCCCTGCTCACACTCTCTCTGTCTCTCAAAAATAAATAAAAACGTTAAAAAAAATTTTTTAATATACAGACAGCTCCTACTATGTAATCAATAGTGTTTGGTACAGGTGCTGTGGGAAATATAAACTATGAAGCATCATGATTCTGAACCTTGAGCTAACTTAAGACTTCTGAGTTTAGCCAGCACTCTGCAAAGAGTAGGCACCTGTGGCAACTGGGAATCAAAGACCTTGACCGCAGTGCCTGTGTTGACACTGTGTAACTTTGAGAAAGTTACCCAGACCTTCGATTCCTCATCTGCAAAAGTGGTTACTGATACAAATCTCCCATGCAGAAGAATTCCAAATGATTAATGTAGATACTCTGTCCTTAAGGAGAGGGAACAGGAATCCTCACTCCTCAAATGTGAGCTGTGCATAGTGACTTTCTTCCAAAGAGGACAGTATGCAGAGTGAGTAGGAAAGAGTAACCTTCTGGCAGAGAAACCAGACAAACACTACCTCAACTGGTGATGATGAAGGTTAACATCAGTAGTGATACGTCATGTTAACAGTATGGACACTTGATATAGCCAGATAAAAATGGCACTTCACCTCCTTGGCCTTCCTCCCAAAACCCATAACCCCAGTCTAATCATGAGGGGGGAAAAAATAAAAAACAAAAACGAAAAAACATGAGACTAATTCCAATACAAGGGCAGCCTACAAAATACCTTATCAGTACTCAAAACTGTCTCAGTAATCAAAAAGAAGGAAAGTCTGAGGAACTGTCACAGCCAAGAGATCAAAGAGACAGGACAACTAAATATAATGTGGTATTCAGGATGATATCCTGCCACAGAAAAAGGTCATTAGGTAAATACTAAAGATCCATTAACAGATGAATAGATAAACAAAATGCACAGGCTTCCTGCTGACTCAGTCGGTTGTTAAGTTCAAGCCCCAAGCTGGGTGTACAATTTACTTTTTAAAAAATGCAGTATATACATATAATGGAGTATTATTTAGACTTATAAAAGAATGAAATTCTGACACATGCTACAACATGGATGAACACTGAAAACATTATGCTGAAAATAAGCAATATACAAAAGAGCAAATATTGTATTATTCCACTTAGATGAAGTACATAGAATGAGCGAATTCATAGAAACAGAGTAGAACAAAGTTCACCAGGGGCTGGAGGAAGGGGAAAATGGGGAATTATTGTTTAATGGTACAGTATATGTTTGGGATGATGAAAATTTCTGGAAATAGATAGTGGTGATGACTGCACAGTCATAACTGCCTTTGAGTTATACACTTAAAAATTATTAAAATAGCAAATTTTGTTATGTATACTTTACCCCAAGTTTTTAAACTAAGGAATATTGAATAAACTGTGGACTTTCATTAATAATAATATATCCATATTGGTTCATTAATTGTAACAAATGTATCATACAGTTGGATGACATTAAGAATAGGGGGAAATGGGTGTAGAGTATATAGTTTCTGCACTATCTTTTCATCTCAATTTTTCTGTAAATCTAAAACTGTTCTGAAAAATAACGTCTACTTAAAAAAATTCAGGGGATATAAATGTTAATAGCACTAATATAGTCTACCTCTTCCAAACACAGGAGAAGAAAAATGCATGCTCTTCAAATCAGTGAAAAACATTGAGCAAGTGATCAGAAAAATTAATGCCAAAGACATATAAGCCTGCAATTCACAGAAGAATTACAATGCTACATAAACCTATGCAAAGATGAAATTCATAGGGTCGTATAAGGATAAATGAGATCATGCACTTAGCATAGTGTTTTGTATACATTAAATGAAGCTATTAAAATATAATAATTAAAGAAATACAAATTTAAATAACAAAATATATACATATGTAAGCTATATATTTTCATATATGTATAAATTATATGATTATATTCTACATATATTATACATATATATAAAATCTGTATACATAAAATCATATTAGAAAATAGTGAGAAAACTTTTGATGCCCGAGTTGAGAAAATATGATGGAGAAACAAATCCTGTCATAATCTGGTGACAGTAGTGTAGTGGACATGTCCTTTCAGGGAAACCCTTTGCTACTATCTTCGAAAGTTAACAAAAAGTTAAAAAAAAATAAAAATAAAGTTAACAAAAATGTACATATAATAAAAGTATTAATTTACATATTTTATATAATTCTATGTATTTATACCAATCTAAATATATATATATATTCACATATATATCCTTTGAGTGAAGGATTTCACTAAATTCATCCTAAAGAAATATTAGCACAAGTGTACAAAGATATCTATACATATATATTCACTGCAACAATGTAACAGATAAAACTGGAAATCATACAAAAGGCTTCCAACAAGGAATTAAACAAATATAACTGAACATTATTAGGCAAAATATGGTAGATGTATATATATGGACATGGATAATTGTCTAAAACAAATAATAAATTGTAATTTTTTTAATTTTTAAAAAGGGAATAAACCAGTTTAGGGCTATTTAATCTGCGGTCTTCCACATACACGTTTTAAGAAAACCAAAACTGCATGCAAAATTGTGTTTACATATGTAAGTGCATTTTCTAAGGAAAGTGTCTATAGCTTTTACCAAATTCTTAAAGGAATATGTGGCCCCCTGGAAGGGTCACTAAACAATCACTAAAAAAACGCCCATTTCGGAGTATCTAAGAAATGTAGTTTAGGTTATACTCAAGTGAGGAAGACTTTGAGGAGGAAAGAAGTGCTCTCAATTAAACTTTTAAAGACATATTAAATGCCTCTACCACAAAACACAAAATTTTATTTCAAAACTCCTAAATCTAAGAGTGAGAAGGAAGTTATTCTTCAGATGAGCTTATATTCACTAATTACAAACCTCAACCAAAAATTAAAGATCAAAAACAGTCTTCAAAATGTGTGACTAGTTCATCCTTAAATTACAATTAAAGTAAGATCATACAGAAGCAAAAGGAGGCAAAGATTAAGTAGTAGTCCCATTTGTCACAGTCAGGTTGACAATTAGGGACTAGTTACTCATACATACGAAGATGCGAGAGTTATGCAGCCTTAACTAAACTTTTTTTTTTTTTAAGACAAGTGGATTAAAATAAGGCAAAAATTGTTGGGATGAGCACTGGGTGTTATATGGTAACCAACTTGACAAATTATATTAAAAAATAAAAAATAAAAAAAAAGAAGTAACAGGAATAGAACTGAAAAAAAGACAAAAATAAGTTGGGTCTTAATACATAGTTTTGTGGGTTTTCCTTGAGCAAAATAAGTAAGTCTTTTCCTGAAGGCAGATTAAGAACGGGATTCCAATACCTTTAAAACTAATAAAGTAAGGGGCATCTGGGTGGCTTAGTCGGTTGAGCGTCCAGCTTCGGCTCAGGTCATGATCTCACGGTTCGTGAGTTCAAGCCCCGCATCGGGCTCTGTGCTGACAGCTCCAAGCTTGGATCCTGCTTCAGATTCTGTGTCTCCCCCTCTCTCTGCCCCTCCCGTGATATGTTCTGTGGCTCTCTGTCCCTCGATGATAAATAAACATTAAAAAAAAAATTTTTTTAGGGGCGCCTGGGTGGCTCAGTCGGTTGAGTGACTGACTTCGGATCACTCAGGTCATTATCTCGTGGTTTGCGGGTTCGAGCCCCGCATCAGGCTCTGTGCTGATAGCTCAGAGCCTAGAGCCTGCTTCTGAGTCTGTGTCTGCTTCTCTCTCTGCCCCTCCCCCATTCATGCTCTGTCTCTCTCTGTCTCTCAATAATAAATAAATGTAAAAAAAAAAACAAAAAAAACAAAAAAAACCTTTTTTAACAAAGTAAATTAACATTTTTAACATTATAGTCATTCGAATCAATGGGACTTAATGAAAACTGGAATAAATGAGTAGAAAAAAGCAGGGATATTCTCCATCCTAAAATGAAAATATACTTAGAACAGTGGTTCTCAACCAGGAGTAATTTTGCCCTCTGAGGGACATCTGGCAGCACCTGAAGACATTTCTGACTGTCAGGACTGGACAGGTGCTCCTAGAACATTGTGGGTAGAAGCTATGAACATGGCTCAATATCTCAGAGACTCACCTACCAACTCAAAATTGCCAACAATGCCAAGAAGTGGCCCCAGGGAACCACTGAATCTGTGCTTTGAGATAATCAGCTTTACAAAAGAAATCCTAAAACAGGGTTTGCTTATTTGTTTCAAAAGACTGACACCTTATCAAATATCATGGGATCTATTAAAATAACACAATTTTCAAAGTGTTATTTAAAAGAAAGTTATCAATTCAATTCCCAATCTGTCTAATCTTTTTAAATTCTGCAAAAGCCGTAGGGAACAAAAGACAATGAATTAATGCTAAAAGAAAAAGTTTTATACACACACATCCTATGATGCCCACAAACAATACTGAGCAAAAGAACCCAGACACAAAAAGACCACATTTTGCATGATACCATTTATACACAGTTCAAGAGTGGGCAAAAACTGATCTCTTTTTGGAAATCAGAATAGTAGTTCCTTTGGAGAGAAAGAAAAGGTAGAGATGGGAGACAACATGAGGGGGACTTCTGGAATACTAATAATTTTCTATTTCTTAATCTGGGTGATGGTTATATAACTGTGTTCACTTTGTGACAATTCATCAAGCTGTGTACTAATCAGGGCAGTTTATACAGACAACACTTTTACAAAAATGTTTATTTTTTAAATGTTATTCATACCCTAAAAACCTGAGCACTCTGACCCATACACACAAAGCTAAGTGAACGTCAACTGCAAAAGTAAAAGTATTTTTGTTAAATAGGCACTTTGACCCACAAAACTAAGTGAACAATTGCAACTGCAAAAGTAAAAATATTTTTGTTAAATAGGCTACCTTCCAAGAATTCAAGAAGGATGACACCCCCAGAAAGCTGTAAATACCATACTCAGAGCTCATACAGCATTCAGCTCAACACTTAAGCCACTATGTATCCCTCGGCACAAATCCAAAAATTTGACAAAGGCTTACAAATGCAGTTAAATTTATTCCATGGACAGTTTGGATTATTTCCCCCAATTTAACTGTGAACTGTTATCAGAGAACATGCTCTATGAGACAAATGATGCTTTCTCTTTTCCAATCCCACATTTTCCCAATTTAGTTTAGCTCCCCCAAACTAAATTCCTCTCAGCCCTCAACTACTTAGGACTTCTCC
Source organism: Cryptoprocta ferox (assembly GCA_028646485.1). Taxonomy (NCBI): domain Eukaryota; kingdom Metazoa; phylum Chordata; class Mammalia; order Carnivora; family Eupleridae; genus Cryptoprocta; species Cryptoprocta ferox. The sequence goes on along the minus strand of CM053575.1, from coordinate 54,771,893 downwards.
AGGCTGGCTGCCTGCAACAGTGCCCACCATCGCCTCTCTCACTATCCATCCTCACCATCCACCTCCCCGCACACATGAAAATTCACATTAACGCTCATTCCTAAGGCTAGTCCTCCCCTACCAGACTTCTAATCTTTCCCAGGACCTCATAAATAGAATCCAAACCTCACTACTCTCAACCCCCTAATATTCTCCACCAACTCGCTCCCCAACAGCACCGTAAAACTAGGGCACATGCTAACCCCATCTTTTAAATCCTCTTCTACCACATGAAAAGTCCTGCATCTGCCCACGATTCAGCTCAGTGGCCACTGTAGCTAAGATCTCCAGGGCAGCTCTCTGCTTTAGCACCCCCTCTCCTTTTCCTGTATTCAAATCCATCCCATTTCCCCACCACCCCCTGCCCCAAACTCTGCTTTCTTCTTAAGAATCTTTCCTAAGTACCAGGGCAGGGGTAGTGGAATGAAGGGCGACGGAACGTGCTCCATCCTCGGTGAAGGTACTTGCTTCAGTCTCAAGCACAGGGCCATGTGCACGGGCTACAGGGTCCCACGCTGGACTGGGAAACCCAGCCTAAGCACTTCTTGACTGCAAGGCCTTGGAGGCGGGATTTTACATCTCTGAACCTCGGTTTGCTGAACTAGGAAATGGGAAATCATAAAAACAGCTTTGTCAAAGAACTGTCAGGATGAAATGAAGTACTGGCCATTGAGCACTCCCCACAAATCCTACGTGGTCAAGTCTCAGGAACTGACAGTTTTTTCTCAGGTCCTCTTCATGGAAACAGGAATACAAGAGAGGGGGTGAAAGGTACTTTTCTGGCAAGGGAGAGGTGGACGGAAGAAGTACCATACAGACATACGGCTGATACAAAGAAGTGTCAGATGCCAAGGTCCGTGTTCTCTCTTCACTATCCCCTTACAGTGTGGCCCCGAGAAGCCCTCAAAGCCCCTGCTAAAGGATGGGGTAAGACACAAATACATACATCAAATCCTCCCGCCACGGGGAGTCATTTGAGGAAATGAAGGAGCAGAGTGCCTCCTAAATTGCTAAAAATGCGATCCTTGGGGTCTGAGAATTAGGAAGGAAACCCCAAAGCCGCAAAGGATTTCACTTGGGAAGCTGAGGGGAGTTACTTCATAACAAGGCGAAGAAAAGTAAACGCTAGAAACCATAAAGATTCCTCAACTTCTCCTGGAGGGAAAAGTACCAACTGGCTTCTCCGCAAGTGGGTTGCGAAAGGAAAAGCGCTTTCCCCGTCTCTCAGGTGACTCCCGGGCTTCCCCGGGTCCCTTCCCACCAGGAATAAGGAGGAGGGTCCGCGCAAGGGAATCCCCAGCAGCCCAGCTGGGGAGAGGTGGACTCAGGCCGGGGCCCCCAGGGAGTTCCCCTGGGTCTCTTCCCGTCTCTTTGCAGCCGATCTCCAGTAACGGGATCCCTCCGGGGGACTCGGGGATCTCCCAGAGCATCGGACATCGCTGGCTCCCTCCCCTCACGATCCTGAAGTCGTCGGTCCCCCGAGTTCTCCCCGGGCACTTCCCCGGGTCTCCCGGCTGGCACAGGGTCCGCCCGCCGCCCACGGGCTCTCCTCCCGGGCCCTCCTCCCGGGCCTCCCGCCGCCCCACCCCCTACCGAGCGCCGCGAGACCGCGGGCGTACCTGCTGAGAGGGCAGCTCCACATGCAGGGCCCGCGCGGCAGAACCGGGTGGCAACGCGGCGGCCGGGCCCGGGGGCGGCTGGGGGACCGGGCCCCCGACCGACGCTGAGGCGCTCATCTTGACCCAGGGGCCGCCGGGCGGCGGGGCCCGCGCTCTTCAGGCATCCGCCACCACTGCGTAGTCACGACCCGCCGAGCCCCTGCAGCCCAGAAACCCGCCAGCCGAGAGGCAGGACTTCTCTACCCCACCTCCGACCGCCGCGGCCGCTGGCTAAGGAAGAGCCATATTACCGCAGTGCAACCCCCACCACCCTGCCGAGACCTGGCTTGCTCATTGGTTCTGCTGCCACGTGGGCGGGACCCAACGGCGGATAAGGGATGTGCTATTGGGTAGAAGGTCTGTCCATCAACGGCTGGAACAGACTTGGGGCGGAGGGACCCGGGGATGGCCTAAATTGCGTCTGTCAAGCCAGGGTGAAACCTGGGGCGTTGCTTCTATTTTCCCCAGTCTAATTGGCTCTTTCACTACCATGGGGCGGGGTCTCCTGGTAGATCCCCAAGGGCGATTGCTCTAGGTCGACGTCAGTTATCAGTAAAGGGAAAGAGGGGCGGCTTCTGACTCAGTAGAGAGCGCGCCTGAGCTCCGTTGTCACGTGCAGGAGGCGGGAGAGTCACCTGATAAGTGAGAGTCAGTCCTCTGGAGCCACTTCCGCCCGAACCTAGTTGCCATGGTAACCGGCCCCCCTTTGGACGGCTAGGACCCATTTGGCGCCTGCTGGGTCGCGAAGGCTGGGTTACTGTTGCAAGTTCTCTGAACAGCCTTTTTTCCTGAGGGGCTTGCAGGAACATGCGAGTATTGAAAAAGAATATTTTATCGTTCGACGGGCCACCGCGCAAGATGCGCTGCTGAGACCAGAAACCTGTCGGGCAGTCCCTGCTCTTCCGTGACCAACTCCAACCCACATGTCCACTCTTTTCGCACTCTGCTAACTAGTACGCTGAGCTACAGGGTGTGCCAGGCACCCAGGACGCTGTTTCACCTCTACCAATGTGTTGCTTACGCTATCCCTAGAAAGCCTGTGCTGCTTTTCTCCTTCTAGTGTTTACTTGCCCATCACATCTCATCCGCGGGTGGAGTTCCTTCTTCCAAAAGGCTTCCCGTGTCTACTCTGGGACCCTGAGTTAGGAATATTACCTCTACCACATTTCTTACTATTCTATTGCATTGTCTTTTAATAAGACACATTAAATTCCTCAAGCAAAAGGAACTTGTCATTCATCTGTGGATTTCCGGTGCCTGATGGATAATCGGGACATGTTTGTTTTAATTTTATGTTTAGTTTTGAGAGAGAGAGAGAGGGAGCGTGAGCGAGGGAGGGTCTCACACAATCTGGAACAGTCTCCGCCCTGTCAGCACAGAGCCAGGGGCGGTTGGAACTCACCAACCTGAGATCATGACCAGAGCCCCCCAGGTGTCCCAGAATATTTTTGTTTTTTAGTGAAAACCCAGCTCAAATGCAACGTCTTCCATGAAGACTTCCTTGAGCAAAATGATAGCATATATAGCGATTGCTTCTATAATAAATAGCATTGACTCATTCTGCAGGCTATCAATCTGCCTTTTCCCCCTAGACCATGAATTTCTCCACCACCTGGACTGACAGCTGAAAGAACACAGTGTTTTAGAATCAGACACAACAGGAATCAGGCGCTTTTGCAATCTTGGCTCTGCCACTTTCTAGCTATGTGTCCCTGGGCAAGCCAGTTCCTCTCTCTCAGCTTTAGTTTTCCCATCTGTAAAATAATAAGGTTGCTGTAGAGATTAAGTAAATCAACATATGTAAAATGCCAGAGAAGCGCTCACATACAATAAGTGCACTAAAACTAGTTTAATAAAAGGTAAGCGTGCTATCTTTCCAGGGTGTTCAGAAGCCTGAACACACTTTGGCTCTGACCCCAGAGCTGGTGAACATGGGTGTCACACTGTCTCCTGTTCTGAAACATCCAGTGGGTCCTCATGGGTGTGTGGTCAGGTGTTTGTGGAGAATGGATTAGTTAGGAAATCCCAGATCTCATCTGGTTCAACTCATGGCATGCCAAGATCTGTTGGAATTTCACAGAAAACACTTCTGTTTCCAAGCAGTGTTAGTTTCCTTAGGCTCCTGTATCAAATTACCACAAACTAAGTAGCTTACAACAGCACAGAAATTTATTCTTTCACAGTTCTAGAGGCCAGGAGCCCAAAAATGAAGGTGTCAGCTGGGCCTCACTCTCTTAGAAGCCTCCAAGGGAGAATCTGTCCTTGACCCTTTCATCTTCTGGTGGCTCCAGATATTCCTTGACTTGGGGCTGCATAATTCCAACCTCTGCCTCCATCTTCTCATGGTCTTTTCTTCTTCCTGCATATTCTTTTCTTTTTCTTACAAGGACCCTTGTCTTTGGATTTAGGGCCCATGCAGATAATCCAGATCTCGTTTTGAGATCCTTAATTACAAAGACCTTTATTCCAAATAAGATGACATTCACAGGTTCCAGCATTAGAGTATGGACTCATTTTCGGGGGAGAGGAAGAGAGGTATCATCCAACCCACTACACAAGTTAAGAAAATGGGCCTATAGAGGTTCTCCTGGGTGACTCAGTTGGTTAAGTGTCTGACTTTCGGCTCAGGTCATGATCTTGTGGTTTGTGAGTTCAAGCCTTGTGTCGGGCTCCATGTTGACAGCTCAGACCTGGAGCCTGCTTCTGCTCCTGTGTCTCCCTCTCTCCCTCTGCTCCTCCCCCACTCATACACACACACTCTCTCTCTCAAAAATAAACATTTAAAAAAAAAATTTAAGAAAATGGGCCTATAGAGACAGAGCACAATCACTTCTTTCTCCTTTGAAGGTCAGCTCTGAATATTTGCTAACTTTATTACTTGATTCATTCAACAAATGTTCATTGAAGGATTCTCTGTGTCAAGCCCTTTGCCAGGTGCTGGGAAATCAGACTGAGACTCATCCCCAGAGGAGCTGCCCTCTTTATAGGGAAGTCCAATAAGTAAATAAAAAGTGATAAGCCAGTTGCTCAGTCTGAGAGAAGTTCAGGAGCTATGGAAGCCAGAGAAGAGGGTCGGATTTCAGTCACAGTAGAGGTGACATTTAAACTGGGTATTGAAGAGGGTACCTGGGTGGCTTAGTCAGTTAAGTGTCCGACTCTTGATTTCGGGTTGGATCAGGATCTCAAGGTTCATGGGATCAAGTCCCGCATTGGGCTCTGTGCTGACAGCATGGAGCCTGCTTGAGAATCTCTCTCCCTCTCTCTGCCCCTCCTCTGCTTGTGCGTGCTCTCTCTCAAAAATAAATATATAAACATTTTTAAAAATTGTTTAAAAAATAATAATAAAATAAACTGGGTATTGAAGAATGAATAGGAGTGCACCAGGCAGAAAGGGAGAAAAGGCTATTCCAGCAGAGAGAGCAGGATCCATTCTTTCTACAAGCTTTTAATGAGATTCAACTCTGTACCAGGTCGATCTCTGGGCACTGGAAATCCATACTTCAAGTAAACAACCCTTCTCAGACCTTTCCACTCACATGCCACTAACACCAGGAGAACTGGAATGCTCACCCCAGGGACAGGACAAATACCTAAAATACCTGCATAATATTCAAGGTAATGGATGTTACATGTTAGATCCTTTTCCATAATATGGCTATATTTGTTTAAACATAAAATTATTTCTAGGGCGCCTGGGTAGCTCAGTCAGTTAAGTGTCCAACTCTTGATCTCAGCTCAGGTCATGATCTCACTGTTCTGACTTCGAACCCCATGCCAGGTTCTGTCCTGACAGCACAGAGCCTGCTTGGGATTTTCTCTCTCTCCTTCTCTCTCTGCTCCCTCCCCTGCTGGCTCTCTCTTTCTAAATAAATAAATAAATAAATATTTCTAATTACTTAGAATTAAATTACTGTAATATTTATACAGTGCTATATGTCCCATAAAGAAACATATATTCAAGTTTAAGGAATGTGGATTCTAAGGTAGGCAAATACAACATACATGCAATGATAGAAGAAAGATCAAGGTCAAGGGGTAATGGAATGACTGACTCTACAGGAGCTGGTGGACAAAGTCAAAAGCAGGCTTCACAAAAGTCTTAAAAAATGATTGGGAGTTTAATAGATGAACAACAGGGGGTTAGATCTGTTTGGTTCAGGGATGATTGGTGTTTTAACAGCTAACTAGTACCATGTTAGATATTGAAGCTAAACGTTATTGGCAGGACCCAAAGCTAAAGCCACCTCAGTCCACATTTTACCTCTTTTTCTTCCTCTTTCCTTATTCTCTAGATCTCATGGGCACGATGCATTGGGTAAATAAGAGCAAGAAAGGCCAGGTTGGTCTTTTGATGTCTCAAATTTAATTAAATTAGATCTATTCTCTTCCTTTCAACAGAATCCTCTTTCTCCCATTTACTTACTCACTTAGTCAAACATCATTCAGACCTGCCAGTCAGGGCACTATATTTATAGAAATAATGCAAATAGAATCCCTGACTGCAAGGAGGTCATAGATAATTTCAATACAAAGTGGTAAATGCAGTCATTGAGATGATGTATAAAGTATAATGGAAGCACAAAAGAAGAAGTTGCTAACTGCTGTGTGTTGTGCCAGAAGGCTTTCTAAAGAAAGTACTCTGGGCAGAAGCATGAGCTTTGCCTGAGCAAAGGCACTGAGGCAGAGGACATGACAGTGGCCTCCTTTAAGGTGGCTGAAACAAAGCCTGCATGGGGGCGACAGACAACGAGGCCGCCGGAAAAGGAAGATGGGGCTGCATAAGAAGAACCTGACTGCCAGGCTGAAGAACTTGGCCTTAATCTTAGGCAATAGGAAATCATTTGGAAAGATCCTCAGGCAGCCCTGAAGATGCAGCTTTCAAGGGGTAGGATTTGAAGAGCAAGACTCTTGCAAAAAGCCAGGTGAGAATTGTAAAGCAAAGAGACCATTCCCTCAAAAAGCCTGTACCCAACAAAGGTGGGTGCCTGGACAGCATTTCTCCTTCTCCTTTCTCAACTCTTCAAGGTCACTTTTTTGAAAAAGGCTTCATTGATGTGACCTAATGACTACCATCTCTGGGCTCCCACTACTGCTGCCTGCCCTCTCTTGAGTACCTGTACTCATGTGCCTAATCATATGGTTTGTGTTTGTCTCATCCACTGTACTATGAACTCTTGCTTTTAATTTCATTCTGAATTCCCAGCGTCTTGACACAGAGGACAGGTTCCATAAGCTTCAATGCACAAATGACTGACTGAATGAATAAAATCCGTGAGTGGATGGATGAATGCCTGAGTAAGTAAATGTGTATTAGCAGACATGAAGCCTCCATATTTCTCCCTTTGGACACAACCCCAGAGAGAGGAAATGAGCTTGCCCAGGCGCACACAAAGTTTGTAGCAAACCTGAGACAAAGACTGGGGCTTCTTGCCCCCAGGACCAGTGCTCCTTCCTCAATTCCAGTGGTTTTCCCACTGTCATGGATGATAAATGTGCCAATGTGGGAACATGAGTTTGTGAATTAACAGACCAGCCAAGGGGACACACAGTGGATAGAAGTACATCTAACCCAGAGGGCTGAGTTAGTCGGAGCTCTCAGAGAAAGCTTTCCTTAAGAACTGTCTTTTATAGCGAGGTCTGAAGGGTGAGTAGGAGGTAACTGGATAAAGGCGGCTAGCGAGAGCAAGAGGAACAGCCTGAAGAAGGCACAGGGAGCATTGAAGGAACTGAAAGAAGGCCAGGCAGGCGTAGGCAGGAGAGGCAGCTGGCCTGGAGGAGGAGGAGGGGGAGGAGAACAGTTTTTGGAAGAAACTGATATTTCAAAAATAAAATCAAAGACCTCCTTCAATGTCATTTACAGTTTAGTGTTGCTTTTATTTGTAATTTCATATGGCAGCAGCAGCATTGTCTTGTCAGTGCTTAGAGCTTCGGAAGTTTTCATCCAGCCCTGATGGCACAGAATGAAGTTGGAGGTCCTGGCAGGGTCCAGATCCTGCCCGCTGTGGTAGCCCCAGGGGAGTCTGACCTTGAGGTGTGTGGACAACCATGGAAGGGTTTATTTAAGCAGGGGGGGGGGGTGTTACATGATCTAATTTATGTTTTAAAAATGTCACTCTGGGGGCATCTGGCTGGCTCAGTACAGCATGTGACTCTTGATCTCAGAGGCATGAGTTCTAGCCCCATGTTGGGCATAGAGTTTACTTAAAAAAAAAAAAAAACGAAAAAACAAGTCACTCTGGCAGTTGTATCTAGAACAGATGCAAGGGTAGGGGCAGTGGTGAATTTAGTAACAAAAATTTGTGACATTCCTTTGTTGAGTTAGAGGACAATTAGAACACAGGAATATGGCTAAATTCCTGGGGATGGAGAAGCTCAAAGGATGCTTGATTGCCCTCCTTCCCTACCAAAGACAGGCTTGGTTTCACAGGGTTCCTGAGAATGAGTATCCCAGCTGCAAAGGGGGAGTCTGAGAACTCTAAGCCTGGTGTCAGAAAAAATGTGATCTGGGCCTGTAGCTAATCGACTGCAGGATTTTAAGTAAATTCACTCCCCTCCCTAACAGGTTCCCTGGAGGCTAGAGAAAACTAACGTTAGCCTAGTATTTTACATACATTGCTGTTAACAATCCCCACAGGACCCTGTGAAGTAGGTATTATTGCCCCAGTTTTACCGAAGCCTAAAAAGCAGCTCTGGAAATGAGCTGCCCAGTTTCATATGGTTCTTCATGGCAGATTGGCTTGTGAACCCAGGTCTCTTGCTTACTGGGCCAGGTCTCTGTCCCCCATGCCGCACCGCCTACATTAACTAGAATACACTATTTAGGACTGAATTTTCCTAGAACAAGAATCTTACTCCTATCAACAGCAAAGTATAGCTACAAAAAATCCAAAAGCTAAAGCTGTCTGCACAGTTTTTCTTTCTTCTCTTCCTAAGACATGTAGTCCAAAAGCCCTTAGGGTGGAGCTGAGAACAAGATCAGCATAAGCATGGGGTGAGCGGGTGGTGTGGCAGGCAGCCCAGAACGGGGAGTCAGAACCAGAGTGAGGTGAGGAAGTCTCCACACAAAGCCAGAAGTGGGTGGAGGGGGAGATCCTGGCACAGGCTAGCAATCAACCAGAGTAGGTGAATAGAATTTGCTGCTGGGAGGGTAGCCTAAAAACAAGGTGTCAGAGTCCAAGCAGGGCAAGGTGAAGACCAGTTCCATAATTAGCAGGGCCCAGTGCAAAATGGAAATGCAGAGTTTCATGTTCAAAATTATTAAGAATTCTAAGAAGTTGGGGGGCCCGGGTAGCTCAGTCCGTTAAGTGTCTGACTTCAGCTCAGCTTATGATCTCATCATTTGTTATGTTCGAGCCCCCGTATGGACTCTGTGCTATCAGTGCAGAGCTTGCTTAGGATCCTCTGTCTCCCACTCTCTCTGCCCCTCCCCCACTTGCTTGCGGGCACTGTCAAAAATAAACAAACATTAAAAAAAAAAAAAAAAAAGAATTCCAAGAAGACAAATCAAGCGTGGAGCCCTTCTAAGCACCAACTGCATAGGTCACATCCGGTGAAGCTGGCCTTGATGAGGAGAGTGTCAGTATTGGCTTCAGGGATGGAGGACAGAATGGTAGTAGTGGAAGATTGGTTATGTACAGAAGGATTGATCAAATAAATATATTAAGGATAATGGGAGCCACTTTTCTATTAGAAAAAGGAGTTACGAATACAGGAAGAGAAGGAACTTGGATGAACACTGTGGTGATAGACCATAATTGTTCAGATCTTGGTTTCTTTTTCTTTTTTAAGTTTATTTACTTATTTTGAGAGAAAGAAAGCATGCATGGGGCAGGGGCAGAGATGGAGGAGAGAGCAAGAATCGCAAGCAGGCTTCCCACTTTCTGCAAAGAGCCCAATGCGGGGCTCAAACCCATGAATCTTGAGATCCTGACCTGAGCTGAAGTCGGATGCTCAACCAACTGAGCCACCCAGGCACCCCTAGATCTTGGGTTTCTGAATACCATCCTCCACTAAGAGGAATCAAGTTTCTCTGAAGAAGTGGCTGAGTCTAAGACTGGGCCAGAAAAAGTACGAGCTAACCCTAGGAAATCTGGTTGTGCCAGAAAATAAGGAAGTACTCCTCTCCCCCCCCAAAATGATGGAGACATATCAAAAGGACACAGAAGCCAGTTTGGGGGCACTCCCACTGGCCAAATCTGAAGCAGCTTGTACATCAAGATAAATAATAATGATAGAATAGCATATAACCCACTGAATAACATAGGGATCCGTGAGTATTTAATTTTTTTTTTACATTTTATTTATTTTTGAGAGACAGAGATAGACAGAGCAGGAACAGGGGAGGGGCAGAGAGAGAAAGAGACACAGAATCCGAAGCAGGCTCCAGGCTCTGAGCCAGCGGTCAGCACAGAGCCCGACACAGGGCTCGAACCCACGAACCGTGAGATCATGACCTGAGCCGAAGTTGGACGCTCAACCGACCGAGCCACCCAGGCGCCCCAGGGATCCATGAGTATTGATATAAAAAGGAGAGGGGGGAGATATTTACAAGATATGGAAAAAGAGTAACTTTTTCCATAAAAAAGCTTGACAATTCCCACCTTAGATAAAGTGAGCATCACCCAATAGGACACATCGAAATCATGACTGCCTGCTAGGACCGGGGGAGTAGAGTCCATTATTACCTCTGTGATATTTCTGCTAAAGATGGAGTGACTTAGACTTAAGTCAATTATAAGGAAAGACTAGACATAACAACACTAAACAGTGTCCTGCAGAATACTGGATCATCATCTCCAAGACTATTTAGGTCATGATAGCTAAGAAGAGACTGAGGAACTCTTTCAGAGGAGTATGATACTGTGATTTATAATAAGAAATAGATATTCGGTCTTTATTCACTAAAACTCTTGTAATCTCCTATATGAGAGCCAGGGGCATCTTTTGTTATAATATTCAGTTTTGTCCTCAGTTCCTGAAAGCTTCAGAGAGTGAAATGAATGTCTTTTGTTTCCATAACAAGTTCCTTTCAACTATATCTGAGTTTATTTTAATGAGGTGACATTTGGAAAGCCCCAGATAACTTAAGGATGGGGGCCGGTTGCCAGGAAACACAACCAGATTAAAAAGTGGAAACCTTCAGCATCCTCCCTCCGTGTAGACTGGGATTTGGAAGCAGTCTTACTCCAGTGTTATCAATCCTGCATTTTATTGCCACCAGTGAAAGAGTCTTACAGCTTATTATTATTTTTTTAAATAAGCTCTTCACCCAACGTGGATCCTGAACTCATGACCCCGAGGATCAAGAGTCCCATGCTCTACCAACTGAGCCAGCCAGAAGCCCCAAATTTTATTTATACAGTGAACTCATATTTATTTGAAGAATACATTTTTATACCCCATACATTAAATTAAAAATATATCTTTTGTGTTTAGAGGAAAAATATTTTGTATCAGATTTCATCAAAAGTAATTAGAAATCTCCAAAATTGTTTGATATTTTAGCATTGAGAAAAGGAACTTTCTCAGTATAGGCGCAATCCAATGTTATGTAAAAAATGTAGGAGATAAAATCACATGCATGCATGACACAAATGTTAGATGGAAATGCACAAAGCAAAACTCCCTAAGCAGGAAGTGGTGAAAAATATCTTGAAAAAGAGTTTACAAGGGAGGGAAACAGGGTTATGAAAAGAGAAGTTTGGAATACACATGGGGCAGAGATTTGTTATAAAAATTAATGGTTAAGGGGCGCCTGGGTGGCTCAGTCGGTTAAGCGTCCAACTTTGGCTCAGGTCATGATCTCACCACTCGTGGGTTCGAGCCCTGCGTCGAGCTCCATGCCGACAGCTCAGAGCCTGAAGCCTGCTTCGTATTCTGTTGTCTCCCTCTCTGTCTGCCCCTCCCCCACTTGCACTCTCTCTCTCAAAAATGAATAAATGTTAAAAATTTTTTTTTAGAAATTATGGTTGAAGCCAAGGAATGGGGGAACTTCCTATTTTCTCCTAGTGATCCTATTAACCAATAAATGGGAATTTCTTCCACCTCTCAGAACTATCAGGAAAAAGTGCTTTCCAAAATTTCAGCCTGCCCCACATAAAGAAAAGTGAAATACAGTTGACTCTTGATGACAACCGACCTCCCACGCAATCAAAAATTTGAGTATGCCTTTGACTCCTCCCACACTTAACTACTAATAGCCTACTCCTGAGCAGAAAGAAGACTTACCAACAACATAAACGATTGATTAACACATATTTTGTGTGTTGTGTATACACTGTATAGGCTGTATATTCTCTTGTATTATATGCCGAATATTTATAATAAAGTAAGCTAGAGAAAAGAAAATGAATAGAGAAAATACTTTTACAGAACCGTATTGCATTTACCGAAGACAATCTGCGTGTCAGTGGACCCAAGCAGTTCAAACCCATGTTGTTCAAGGATACGTTATTGATGAGAGGATCTGACTCCGCCTTCCACTGGTACAACTCCCCCCAGAGGTGATATAAACATATTGAAGGTAACTGCTTATATTAGGTTAAGCCATAAACCAGCTGACTTAAAACGGAAATTCATTCTGTCATAGTTCTGCATGCCAGAAATCCAGAATCAAGGTGTCAGGAAGGCTATGCTCCCTCAAAGAATCTAGGGAAAAATCCTTCCTCGCCTCTTCCAGATTCTGGTGGCTCCAGGTGCTCCTGGGCTTGCGCTGCATTAAGTCCAGCCTCCTGCCCCTTTCACATGGACTTCTCCCCTTTTCCCTGTGTCTTCTTTCTCTTAGAAGGACACTTGTCATTAGATTTAGGGCCCACCGACATAATCTAGGATGGTCTCTTTGAGATCCTTGACTTAATTACATTTGCAAAGACCCATTTTCCAAATAAAGTCACATTCACAGACCACAGAGTTTAACCATGTACATATCACGTTGTAGGCCACTATTCAACCTGGCACATCATTCCTATATGTGGCCTGTCCCTTTTTTCTCTCAGGCCAGGCTGCCAAAAGATGGAGAAATTAAATCATTATTAATCTGAACTAGGCTGTTTTAAATTAAGATGCTAATTTTAATCTCCAGGGTAACCACTAAGAAAATAAAAACAGAGTAAAAGAAACAACAGAATTAAAACAGTGTATGAAAAAATACACATTTAACAGAAAAGAAGGCAGGAATGGAGGGAAGGAGGAACAAAAAAGACAAGAAAATAGCAAAAGGGCACATGTAAATCCTACTTTATCAGTGATTATATTAAATGTAAATAGACAACGCTCCAATGAGAAGGCAGAAAGTAGAAGTATGGATAAAAGGAAAAAGGATCCAATACTATTATGCCTTCAAAAGATACACTTTAGGGGCACCTGGATGGCTCAGTCAGTTAATTGGCCGACTTCAGCTCGGGTCATGATCTCACGGTTCATGAGTTCGAGCCCAACATCAGGCTCTGTGCTGACAGGTCAGAGCCTGGAGCCTGCTTTGGATCCTGTGTCTCCCTCTCTCTCTGCCCCTCCCCTGCTCATTCTCTCTCTCTCTCTCTCTCTCTCTCTCTCTTAAAAATACATAAATATTAAAAGACTTTTAAGATACACTTTATATTCAAAGACAAATAGGTTGAAAGGAAAAGGATGGAAGAAGATGTTTCATGTGAGTCATAACTAAAAAGAGAGCTGTAGTGGCTATACTTTTATAGGCTATATAAAATAGACTTTAAGACAAAAATTGTGGGGTGCCTGAGTGGCTCAGTTGGTTAAGCATCCGACTTTGGCTCAGATCATGATATCACGGTTTGTGGGTTTGAGCCCCACATCAGGCTCTGTGCTGACAGCTCAGAGCATGGAGCCTGCTTCAGTTTTTGTGTCTCCCTTTCTCTCTGCCCCTCTCCCAATTGCATTCTGTCTCTCTCCCTTTCAAAAATAAATAAGCATTATTAAAAAAAGACAAAAATTGTTACTAGAGACAAAGGGAATTTTCTAACGATGAAAGGATGACTCCATCAGGAAAATGTAACAATTATGAACATATATAGAGCAGAACCCCAAAATATATGAAGAAAAACTTACAGAATTGAAGGGAAAAATAAACAGTGTAACAATAGTCGGAGGCTTCAATACTCCATTTTCAATAAGGGATACAATGACTAGGCAGACCACCAACAAAATCAACAAGGAACTAGATGACTTGAAGAACACTATGAACCAAGTTGACCTAACAGACATCTGGAAAATACTACCACTATAATACTAATAGTATCCTGATCCCAGCAGGAGCAGAATACACATTTTTCTCATATCCAAATGGAACATTCTCTAGGACAGATCATCTATTTGGTCATGAGGGGAGCCTCAATAAATTGAAAGAGATTGAAATCACACAAGTTTGTTCTCTGAAATAAAATTTTGAATAAATGACAAAAGGAAATTTGGGAAAATAGCAAATATGTGCAAATTAAGCAACGTCCTCTTAAATAACCAAAAGGTCAATGCAGAAATCAGAAGAAAAATTAGGAAGAACTTTGGAATGAATGAAACAAGAACACGAGACACCAAAACTTATGGGATGCAGCTAAGGCAATTTTAGGGACAGTCTTATAGATGTAAACACATTGAAAAAGAAAAAAGAGCTCTTACATTTCTACTTTAAAACCCTGGAAAAAGAAGAGTTCCTGTCTAGCGCTGAGCATTTGTGAGTCCGTGATTTTACTATCCCTTGCTTCTAGCCCAGAGTAGGAGTGCTTAAATGCCAAAATGTGAAAAGAAAGGGGAAGCGGTGTGGCATTTGCCTCAGAATGATCCTCAGTGCCCCCTAGTGGCCTTGTCGTGAACCACAAGTAGAATCATGGAATTGACAACCTTCAGGCTGAGACTACAGCCCCCACGCCTGCAGTCCAAAAGCAGAGGGTCTTTTGGAAAAGGAGGATCCTGTTCCCTCTCTCAAGGTAACAACTCCCAGTCAGAGGCAATGTTCACAGCATTTACCTAGAGTCCCCCTCACATTGCTCTGCACAGGCTGCTGCTGCACAGTACCTTGCCCTCTGGGATTTGGGGCCTGCCTATTGTTACTGTTCATAAGCAGAGATGGAGGAGTTCTCGTGCACAGAAGGTGCTGAGAATAATGACCTGCCTTTGTGGGGTGGCCTAGGTTAGGGCCAGGGCTTAGCCTGGAGCCAGAGGTTGCGGGTCATGACTAATCTCAGACTGAGGCTGGGGTAGGGCTGAGACTATCATCAGAAAATAGGCCTTTCCTCCATCCTCAAGGAAATCCTCTGACCTGAGCTCTGTGGGCCTGAGGCCTTGCCTAGTGCTACAGAATCCAGCCTCTGTTGCCCCTCGAGCATATCTCCTATTGCCGCCTGACCTCCTGCCCACCTGGGAACTCTGGAGAAGTCAACTCTCCTGCCCTTCCAAGTCAAGCCCCACTGCAGACCTATCTACCACCACTTCCTCCTTCAACTCAGCAGTGCTGGCTTCCCTGTCTTTGCTTGCTGCTCTTCCCTTCATTTCCTTCCTGGCAAACTTCTAGTCACCCTTCAAATCCCAGGTCGACATTGAGGTCCCAGGTCAATCAGGCATGCCATGTTGTATGCACAGAGGAGCAGTGCTTGAAGTGGAAGAATGAATGGCAAGGAAACTTAGTGGGAAAGTTGCAATGAGGTAGTTTGGTCTCAGCTAAGAGGGGTTCCCAGCTGCTTAGTACTCATTGAACTGGAAGGAATTAGAACAGAAAGAGGTGGCATCTTTTTGTGAGACCTGGGTGTGGCATGAAATCATTAAAGTAACTCCCTCTTTGTGGTATAATTGAGACTTGAGTGATCCGTGGAGGACCCTTTTAGCTCTGCCATTTCAGAACCTTATATGTGGACAGTAACCCTTTATCACACATGGTAGAGAGCTGTGAGGGGGCTCTAAGGACCCTTGCCTCTAGGTATTCATTTAGTGTATAATCCTCTTGAGTGTGCGTTGGATCAGTCACTTGCATCTAATGGGGAGAATATGGCAAAAGTGATAGGATACTACATCCGAGATTAAGTTATAAGAGAATATGACTTCCACCTTGCACTCTCTCTGACGAGGTCAGCTATCATGTTGTGAGTTACTCCATGGAAAGGCTCATGTGGGGAGCAACTAAGAGTAGCCTCTGGGCAATAGCCAGTGAGGAACTGAATCCTGCCAACAACCACATGAATGATCTTGGAAGTGGGTCCTCCCCTAGTCAAGCCTTAGGATGACTGCAGCCTGGCTGATTACCTTGATTGTAGCCTTGTGAGAGGCCCTGAGGTAGAGGGTTCTGCTAAGCTGTACCTCTGCTACTGACTCTCAGATTGTGTGGTGGACACTGTTGCTTGAAGCCACTGTGTTCTGGAGTAATTTGTTACACAGGAAAAGACAACCAATACACCATACAGGGTCATGAAGGCCAAAGGAGCAATAGGGAAGGCTTATAGCAGGGAGCCCAGATGGGACCATGGCCTCCCCAAGTGTCAGGGGCAAGATGCAGATGCAGCCCTAGCAATAACTCACAGAGAACTCTTGTTTTCATTTATTCATTTTGGAATATACAAAAGTCTGACACGGCACAATAATCTCATCAAGAGAAAACAGAACACACAGAGGGGGGCTGGGTTTCTTCCCTGGTCCCTCCCCTCTCAGAAAGGCACAAATATGTGAGGCTTGGGTTCGCGGGCCTCCTGTCTTAAGACCAATCTGCTGCTCCGAAGGCCAGGCCCCTCTGTGAACAGGAAGAGGGGCCTTTTCCTCACACTCACACTTGGGTTATGGGTTAAACAAATCGAGGCCACTGGGAAGTATGTGAATCAGGCCAAGGTCCTGTCTGGATACATGTTGTCAGCACCCTGTGGAAGACCGGTCACTTCAACTAGAACATGGTGGCTGAATAATCCTGGAGGCAGTGAATCTGGGACAGCGCTGTCCCTAGCACAGGCTCATCACCACCCTCATTCTTACCCTGGAGCCCTCAGATTTAAAAGACAAACTGGACTGGAGCTGGAGCATTCCAGATGCTCATCACTGCACTCTTCAAGTTGGGGACAACTGTGCCCTCCAGCTCTTCCCCTTGGTAAGAGGGGCCAGTCCTGCAGTTAAGTGTGGGGTAGGTAGTTTAGAATAGAGGAGTTTGTATTATATGTGGCTTCTGCCCTTCATCCTGCAAATAAAAAGCAGATAATCTAACTGGCCTGAGTCACCAATGGCTGTCCTTCCTTCCCAGTTAACCAGGACTGAGTTTTGTCTGTAATTTTGGGAAAGGAAGAAGAAGGGCTGCTTGAGAAACCATAAAGGCCTAAATGTGTCACCCACCACCTAGAACAGGAAAAATTGGAACTGAAAGAGTTTTAAATATTCACTTTTTCCTTCTTAAAAAAGACCTAACATTTAATGGTTTAACAAAATTATTATAATTTCTTTTAAATAACCCACAGACACCCATGACGCTTCCAAATTTACAGAACAAAAAAGCATTCGAGAACTTGGTAGAAAATGATTTGTAGCTGGTTCCTCCTAGGAGCGGGCCCCTGAGGGCAGGCTCAGTTCACCTCCAGAACCTCGGTCTCTGGGAGGCCGAACTTGGTCTTGTGCTTGTCGAAGAGCTTCACCAGTGCCTCCATGTACATGGCGTGGTACAGGTCTATGTCCTGCTGGGTTGGGTGCTCCAGCTTGGGGATGGTGATGGGCTCCCCCACTGCAGGGATGGGGCAGAGGCCTCTGGTTAGTCAATCCACTCAGGCCCCCCTTCCTGAGAGTCTACCATGCTGTTGATGGCAGTGACCCTGCACTATGTGCCAACCACGTGCCAGGAACTATGCCAAACATGCTCCACCTCAGGTTGTCCCCATTACAGGGGAGAAGATGGGAGGCTCCGGGGCATGGCAAGGGACCTGCCCCAGGCCACACAGTCCCAAAGCAGCAGGTGGGATCAACACTGGCTGCTCCTAAGGCACCCAGTTGGAAGGTCCCACGTAAGAGTTATGGGACCAAGTAATGGCTTTGCTCTTGGCTTGCTCTGGGCAAGTCACTTTGCCTCTCTGAGCCTCAGTTCCTCCACCTGTCACATGGGGATCCTTCCTGATAGGACTTTGCTTAGGATTTTGAAGTCATGTGACATGCTTTGAAAAGTGTGCTGAGGGAGGAGGAACTCAACATTCATACATCCATTCATTGCTTTATTTTCTGCATCTCCATAGTCAACTCATCCCGAGGTCCTGGCGAAGACATTTCAGAAATTTCTCCCAAGTGCATGCCCTTCTCTCATCACCACTGCCATTCCCTCGGTCCCCAGTGGCTACCACAGGGGCATCTGGGATTGGTCTTGTGGCTTCCATTTTTGACCCTTCTAACCCATTTTCTATCCAGCAGCCCCAAGAATCACTTTAAAAAGCAACTCTGAACGCTTCCTCCCCAAAGCCCTCAAGTAGCTTTCCATTCTTAAGGTGAAGAGCAAACTCGTTCACGCTGCCCACGGGAGCCTGTCCCTCTCCGGCCACACGTGTGCGTGGATTTGTCCCTGCTGCCTCAGAGCGGTCAGACCTGGTATAGGATTTATGTGTAACAAGAGTCCTGTGACCTAAGATGCAGGCAGTTAGTCTTTGTACAAATACAAAGCCAAACACCTGACCCGATAACTCAAAGTCTATGTGAGCTTTGGCCCCTAAAGTTCATGGCTTGCGGCCTTACAAACTTTTGTGTGATCTCTGGCTTGTGAGGCCCCCCCTTCAACACACACACCCAGAACAACACAGCTGGGGGACAAGTGCAGCCAGTTTTTTGCTATACTTCTCAGAGGACTATGCTCCAATCATGCTGATGTTTTTCTTTCTGTTCCTCAAAAATCTATACGATCTTGCTGCGGGAACTTCACTTAGGCTGATGTCTCTGACAAAAAAGTCTCTTCCTCCTCTCTTTTGCTAGATAATTCCTATTCAGCTAGAGGTGGAAGAGTCACCGCTTCTCAGGGGTCCACTGCACCCCCCCCCCCCGAGCACCCTGTACATTCCCCTCACACTCCCTCCTGGTCTTTGCTTGACAGTCTGGTCTTCCTGACCTTCCTGGACAGACTTCTGGGCTCTGCAAACACGGACTGTAAAGTCTTGTTTTCTCATCTGGTGCTGCTTGGCTCACCAAGTGGGGATAGAACTATCCCCACCCCCACTGGCCATTCCCATCAGCACCCAAACACGTCCACAGCCACATGGTTTAGAGCATGGACATCAGAGCCAGATGGCTTGGATGTGAATCCTAACTCTACCACAAACTAGCAGGGGGGCACCTCAAGTTCAGGGGCTGAGGGCAAGAGAGCTCACCAACGGTAGTGATGGGCTTGGAGTAGGGCACCAGCCCCCAGGTGTCAGAGGAGAAGAGGCCTCGGCCATGGAAGATGCACGGGGCAAAGCCAATGTACTTCTGGAACTTCTTCTGGACCCATCGGCCCCAGGAGCCCTCCTCAAAGATCACCTGCTTGTATACTTCATTCTCCCCGAAGGAGTAGGTGGGAACCAGGTCAGCTCTGGAAGGGAGAAGCCAGCATTGGTCACACCCTAATTGCAGGCCTCTCGATCTCCCAGCAGCATGACTTTTTTGGCCTGAGGGCACAGCCGTGCACATGAGCCTGGCCTGTCAGCTCACCTGCAGGGCCCCAGGAAACACAGGCTGCATCTCTGCCCCACTCAGATACTCAGGCTACACTTGGGCAAACTTGGTCTGAGGCTCTGGCACCCAACCTCTCTTCTCCCACAGGATGGGAAACTCCCATCTATGCCTTCCTGGGGTCTGGGCCTTGCTTCCAGAAGCAAGGAGTTGCTTTTTTGGGGCCAAAAAAAGCTTTGGAGGACTGTGCATGCATGTGCACGCTGGTGTGCACGCATGTGTGTGTGCATGCATGCGTTGGAGGCACTTACCCGTGGCGTAGGGCCAGTTTTACAAAGCCCTTGCGATTGCGCAGGGTGACTGCGTTCTTGCCAGGCATAGAGCTCAGGGACTCAGCCGCGCCCCCCACTACGATGATGATGGCATTGCCACTGCCATTCTTTGAAAGCAAGTAGTCTATCGTGTCCCTGTTCACAGGGCAGATGCCTGGCAGGGAGAAGGACACATAGTCAGGCCTGCCCATAAATGCACCCCCTTACCCCCTTCATATAGCCAAACATGAACAGAAAGAGCACTGGCCTTGGGCTCCAGACCTAACCCAGCCACTAGAAGCTGTATGGCTCTGCACAAGCTATTTCTTTTTCTGAGCCTTGGCATCCTTATATGTAAAAGGAAGATAATGATACAAGGTTGTTTAGGGAGCTCGTTCATTTGGCAAACATTCCCTGAGGTCCTAACACTGCCAGGCTGTTGCTAGGTGCTGAGGATCCCAGTGAATCAGGGTGTCAGGGGTCACAGGCAGATGGATAAGGACAGAGCCATGCGGAGGGATTAGCTTGTGCAAAGGGCAGCACTGGGGCTGAGTCGCACAATAAAGGGGTCAGAGAGGGCATCATAGGGAAGATGTTATCGAAACTAAATCCTGAAGGATGCATGAATAGCTCTGCTCAGCCCTGACCCACCACGCCTAAGGCAGACTGCATCTCTTAGCACAGAACCAGCCGCTGGGGCACGGTATATCGGCTTCCGGCCTCTCTGTCACCTTGCTCAGTGGAAAGGCTCAGGCCTGGACAAGAGTGCAGTAGGAGCAGGCGGATTCTCACCTCCAGACATCAGGTACTCCCTCAGCACTGGCATCCGGAAGTTGCCAGCCAGCGTGGCCAGGTAGGGCCTTATGCCGGGGAACTTCTTGCTCACTTCTGTGGCCTCCGTGCTGAAGTTACAGAAGGCACCCAGGCCCATGATGCCATGGGGGTGGTATCCAAAGATGTAGTTCCTGGTGGTCAGCAGGTTGTGTGTCTTCACCAACTGCAGGGACAAGCTCAGGTCAGAGGAAACTGCCAGGAGAGGGGTACCAGGGCATGCCCAGAAGATAGGGAAAGGACTGGGTGCGTCGTGCCCCATGGACTCTGGACCTGAAGGAATGGAGGGACTCTGCGCACCGGACCTCAGACTCTTGGCAATTGGCATGTAGACTGTGAGTCCCCAGGAAGGGAGTGGGAAAATTTCTCTCTCACTCCCTTACTTCTCCAGCCAGACCCAACAGGACCTCTTATCTGCACCCTGCCCTCCTCCTGGGCCCATTCTCCTCATCCAACCCCTGCCACTCTCAGATAAAGACGGGTGCCCAGTTTTTGTCGGGGTAAAGTCCATATCCTTTGGTTAGGGCACAGAAGGGACAGTGCAGCTGGCCTGAATGGAAACTTCCTTCCAGGCAGGAATGCTCAGCTGGAGCTGTGTTGCAGGGAAGATGGGAAAGCAACAGCTTCAGGCCGGCAGGTCACAGTGGGGGCGTTTCCTTGGGAGCTGCCCCCTCCCCTGGGGCTGGTGGCCTCGAGGGTGGGGTGGGCAGTACAAAGTTTCCCTACACCCTGAGGCACCTACCATCATTGCAAGGAATGTGGTAGGGGTGGAGGCGCTGAGAGGGATGGAAAGTAAGGGTTATTTGGTTAAAAAAACATCACTTCTTTTCTGATTAGACAAACAATGAATAATCTTAGAGTATTTTTTAAATATAGGAAAAGGGGCACTTAGGTGGCTCAGTCAGTTAAGCGTCCAACTCTTGATTTCAGCTCAGGTCATGATCTCGCGGTTGGTGAGTTCCAGCCCCACATCGGGCTCTGTACTAACAGTGTAGAGCCTGCTTGGAATTCTCTCTCTCTCCCTTTCTCTCTGCTCCTGTCCTCTCTCAAAAATAAACAAACATTAAAAAAAAAAAATACAGGAGAGGTGCCTGGATGGCTCAGTTGGTTAAACATCTGACTTGGACTTAGGTCCTGATCTCACGGTTCATGGTTTCAAGCCCCGTGTCGGGCTCTGTGTTGACATCTTGGAGCCTGGGGCCTGCTTCAGATTCTGTGTCTGCCTCTCCCCCATTCATGCTCTGTTTCTCTCTCAAAAATAAAGATAAACATTAATAAACTTTTTTTTAATATAGGAAAGTAAAAAGAAAATCCAAAGCACCTGTCCTATCTCCAATCCTGATAAACCACTCTGACGTGTTGAATCCTTTTGCTACTCAAATATACACATGCTCTGTTTTAAAAACCACAAAATCAAGGGCACATGGTTGATATCATTTTTCTACCAAGTATATCATAACGATTTTTCCTATCACAATCCCTCAGTAACACGTCTCTCATGGCTGCATTATTCTGTCACACAGCTATGCTGTACAAAATATAATTATAATCAACCCCCAACTAATGGATCTTTAAACACCTTCTAAAATTTCCTTCATAAATAATGCTTCCAGAATTATCTTATTTTTGTCCACATATCTGTTTGACAAACTTCTAGAAATACAATTCCTGGGTCAAAGGGTATGAACATTTTGGTCTGTGGGCTGCCCTGCCTCTAGAGGGGTGGCACTGATAACATTCCTACTTGCTGTGTTTGAAAATGCCCACATCCCTGCACTGGTGACAGCTGGAGGCAAGCCATGGGCCATCGGCAGAATGTCAGGAGCCCAGATTCACCATGACTCCAGATTTGGGAACCCCCGGCTGAGGGAAGGACCTTGTGCTCAACCTGGGGCGAAGGGGTGCTGGTGGCTGGCCCTGGGGAACTGACATCTGAATCTTCAGGTGACAGAGGCCGGAGCGGGATGGTGCCGATGGTGGCTGGCACCGCTCCCAGATCTGTAACTGCCAGTATGTGCGTGAGCAAGACCCTGTGGATTCCACCCCCTGTTGCTTGAGACTTCCTTACTCTTTCTCCCATTTTGCCTTTGGCAAGCACATCAAAGTTGCTCAAGAACCCAACCAACTCATAGCTGCCCACTACACAAAGGGAAAACAACAGCAGTATAAGTCATGGCTATTGGGTAGGGGGCGGTGAGGTGTTTTAAAGGGGGCCTGGCTTTACATGAGCTTTGCGAGGAACCTATTCTGAGATTTTGCCTACCGAGGAGCAGGTGTGCCCGCCATACCAGCTCGCAGTAACGTGGACCCTGGGGCTGGTTTCTATGCGATGGGAATGTGTCAAGGTAAGAACTGAGCAGCCAGCACTGCACTGGTAACCTGCATTTGGTAACCAGCACTGCAATGGTAACCCAGACTGAAGGCTGGGTCTGGGAGTCCAAAGCATAGAATGGGCGGGAAGAGCCTTGATCTAGGCCATTTCTTTGATCGCAAGGTAGAGACTGAGGCCTAGAGAAAGGAGATCACAGAGAATCCTCCTCCACCTCTAGACCAGGCCACCCAGTGTGCTCTTCTCTGAGCCACTGGCATGAAGGTATGTCACCCGGAGGAAGCCCAGCTGGCTCTTTAAACCACCTTCCCCCCATGTCTCTGTCTGGTGGGACACCTGGTTAAGTGAGCTACCCTGGAGCACACTGCAGGTTAATGGCCTTTGGGGCAGTCCCGGGAAGAATGCAGGCATCTGATATAGCTTTGATCTGTCCTCATGCCACACTCCCCTGCCCCGAAGGCTGGACAGAGTGTCCATTCAGGAGGGAGAGGGAAGGCATTGACATGCTTGCTCCTGTGTCCCGTTTCCCATGGCAAAGTCTCAGCCCCACGGGTTGCCCAGGCCAGGCCTGCTGGCTAACATGAGTCGGGAACACATTACTGGCAAGTCGCTCCTCCCACACTGCCTCCTACGGCAAGACAGGTGCACAGATAGGCTTGTCCTACCCTGGCAGCAAACAGAGGATGAAATTCAGAACCAGAGAGGAGCAGAGACTTGCCTGAGCTTACATAGCATTGCACGAAGGCAGAGGAACATAGGAGTGAGAACATGGGCCCTGAAGCCTACAGCTTTGGTTACTATACTAGCCCTACTACTGCCTTGCTTTGGGACTTTGGGACAGTCCCTCCTCCCTGGGCCTCAGTAGGACCATCTGGGAAATGAGCAGATGGACAGACAGATAATTCTAAGTCAGAGAGTCTTTCCTAATCTCGTCTCCAAAGATCCTGCCTATTCCTCAGGGATGAGTGACCCAGGCACTGCCTCTCCTCCTCCAGGTGGCAGGTGGTCCTGGTGGCTGCTGCTGACACATGAGCCCTCCTTTGCGGGGAGAAAGGAGGTTCTCAGGGCTCACCGAGCTGCTCCAGTGGCAAAGAGCTACACAAAGAAGGGAATGGGGAGGTGTGGCGGGTGGGTACAGCTAGAGAGCATTACATAACTACTGGCATGAGGCCAGGAAAAGGGGGAAGGGCCAGAAGGGCCATACAGAACACCACAGAGCGTCAGCGTCAGCCCTAACATGAGGACACCAAGGCCAAACCCTCCTGCACAGAAGAGGAGCCTGAAGCCCTGAGGATCAAGGGCTTGGCTGAGACCACCAGCAGGCAAGAGCAGAGCCCAGGCTGAGGCTCAATGCCCTGGCCTGCCTCGTGCCCAGGCTGGCTTTGGTCCTGGTGCCTAGGGGCACTCCCAGGGCCAGCTCACTTGTGCCCTGCAGCTCCAACTCCCAGCTGACTTCTTAGAATGGAGATGTGAAAAGGGATATAGGGTTCTGTTTTGGTTCTTTTGGAAATGTGGACATCAGTGGGGAAGGGCATCTGCTTGTCCCAGCTTTGACCAGTGGTCACTGGGTCATCCTGTTCTGGGTGGAGGGGGCTACTGGCCTTGAGGAAGTTTCCAGAGGGACAGGCTGCTCTGATCACTGGGGCGTGGCCCCTGAGGTAAGGGTCCCAGCAGAGAGAACAGAGTCCATAATCCCTCGCACCCAATCATAATTTACCACTTTTTATTATAATAACAGCTCCATTTTTCAAGTGAGGCTAACGAGGCTCAGTAAGCTTGGGAAAGTGTGAAAGCCCTGTACCCCACCCAGCACCCCCTCCCCCCTTCCCGTAATCCCATGGGCAGAAAGTGACAGTCTAGCAGAATCTGCTGGACAGTGAGCCCACCTAAGGGGGACCTGGGCTGACTCTTCCATGTCCCCATGCCTAGCACAGAGCCCAGTGCTGTACAGGGGACAATAGCTGTTGGTCAATGAACAGAGTGACAGAGCAGGAACTGAACTGAACCTAACCCAGGTCTCTAACCACAAGGCAGAAAGAGGGAGGAGATCCAGGAAGTGGGGCTCAATTCAATCAGGAAATCCGGGATTGCATCTCTTCCAGAGAAACAGGAATTCAGTGGGAAAAAGCCTGGGGCTGCATTCTAGTACTAATGCTGGCATGGGCTCCCTGTGCAACCTGGACTGGACCCTGCCCCTCTTTGGGACTCAGTTTTCTCACTTCCAGACTAAGCCGGTTGGGTCTTACGATGCAGCAACAACAGCCTTGAATTCCTTGCAGACAGAGATGGAGTCCGGGAAAGGCAGTGGGAACCCTGACCCCCAGGATCCTGGGAAAACTGGCCCAGGCTGGGGTGTACAAAGGGAGCGCCCTCTCAATACTAAGTACAGTGGAGGAATGGAGGGTTACCTGGCCACCTCCTCCGGGCAGCATGCCAGGATGTCTCAGTTGCTGACTCACAACAGCAAACACACCACCCCGCACACATTCATTTTCACACACACTGCCTCTGTTTTTCAGACCCCACTGCCTTCTGCTGGGTTACCCTAAGCAGCTAGGGTGTGCCAGTGCTGGGATGCTCGGAGAGCTGGCCAGACAGTCTTTCCCCTGCAGGAAAACCCTTCAGGATTCTGCCAGAGTTAACCACAATCCCCCAGCATTGCCCACATGCACCATGGCCCAGATGCCTCTGCCTTGTCCGCCTGGCTTGTAGACTACCGGCAGGGGGCCAGACAAAGATGAGAAAAAGTCCAGACCACGCCATTTATCCTGTCAGGACCTTGAGGTTGGCCGCAGAGAGGACAGGTGCTTAGAAGACCAGTGTGTACGAGAGCAGCCTGGTAGAGCAGAAAGGAAACCCAGAGACCACCTTAGTCTAAACCTTCGTGTGGGGAGACTGCATGCTAGAAGGGATGGTGCCTCGCTGAGGGTCACACTGGGCTCTTCCTGCCCTCATCCTCCAAGCCTGAGGGAAGCCTGAGTACCTACCTGAGTACCTTATTTCCTACAGCTCTGCTGTATAGGGAGGCAGTGTGCTGTGATGGGAAGAGTCCAGACTCTGAGGCAAGACAGTACTTGGGATTTCAGCTCAAATTGCAGCTAGCCTCATTCAGCTTTCCTACTCTCTGACCTTCAGGCCTTTCTTCTGTGAAAGGGTGATAAAATGAATACCCATCTCACAAGGTACTGTGAGGGTTAAAGGGGACTCCTTGAGGAAGGGTACTTGTTTCTAGAAGGCTCCCAAACAACGGAGATCCTCCTTCTCCACTCCACCTCTTCAACGTCCCCCACACCCCAGACTTCTCAAACGCAGGTGCCTATGTGCCCATTGGTTTCCATGCCTCTTCAGTGCTACTCATCGTTAAGATGGAGTTCTAGGAGCACGTCCTCCAGAAGCCTCCCCTGAGCACTTCGGCAACCAGGGCCTCACTCTTCTTTCACTGCATATCTCATTTCCTGGTCCCTAATTCCCAGGGGCATGAGCCCCAGCGACCTACCTGCAACTGGCCGAGAGAAGTGATATTCTGTAAGAGGTTCAGAAGGAAAAAAAGCCCCTCACACCTACTGCATTAAGTTGAGCCCGTGGTTCGGGTCAGATGGACTTGAAACTACCTTAGTGTTGTTCTTGATAAAAAAAGGCCATTTTAAGTTGTGCCTTTAATATTCACTGAGAGGCAGACAAGCAATGGCCATAATATCTATTAAACATGCTCTTTATATCACTAAGGATCTCAGTGTCTTGAAACCTCTTTTATCGACATGTTAGAACAAGTCTGGTTTCCCTAGGAAGCTAGTAAGCTTCTTCCTTTCCCACAATAAAAACCAACAACTATCATGTTTCCATGTTTGCCTTGGCTGCCAGGAAGCTCACAGTTGACCATGAAGCTCAACCTCTGCAACTTTGTTGGACTCTTATGGCTGATATACTAGTATCTTTTCCTTCAAGTCTTGACTTTTCTTTTTACTTGGTATGACATTGTATGTATCCTAAGTTGCCTCAAATCCTGCATAAATTGGGGTAGAATATGCACATATGTTCATAGTGGAAGGGGTCACATGGTTCAGCTGAGCACACATGGTAACCGTGGATGGGTGAGTTAAAGCTTAAGTTTCGATTTCTCAACCATTCCTTCCCTGATACCCAAGGTAACACCCACAAGCCTTTACCTGGATGGGAAAGTAGTCTCGAAAGTAGCGCCACACAGCCCAGTTTCGGACCCACTGTGACCTCCTGCCACCTTCCAGGAAACAAAACACAGCATTGAGAAGGAATGGGAGTAGGGGTGGGTGACATCTAGGCGAGGCAGGTAAGGCAGAGCCAGTGCGAAACCCTGAGTTGGGGGGCCTACCGCCCTGTGGAGCATCTCCTCCCCCACTTCCTGCCAGGCCCTTTTCCGCCTTTGTTCCCCCACATTAGGCAAACCCTTGACTCCTCTGAGGACCAGGGCAGTGCCCTCTGAGGGGCTTTTAACACCCCAAACCACCCCCTGGGCTGGCTCCATGCTTTTCCGAAAGTAGGTAGGTGCTAAGGAAAAAGGGGCGGCATGCATATTGAGGAAGATCAGGGTGTGCAGGAGGGAGTGTCCCAAGGGCGAGGGAGTGGGGCTAGGAGGCTGTGCTCTCACCTTTCTTGGGCGTGTTCCAGTCAAACACCAGCCAGGTGAAGTAGAGCACCGCGATGAGCCAACAGTCGGTGCAGAATGTGTACATGAGGATGGCGCTGCAGGCCACTCCTGGTGGGGAAGCAGATGGCCACAGATCAGGCCCTGGGGTCCTGGGGGTGGGGCCTCAGTCTCTCCCTGGGCAAAGGCTCACCAACGACTCAGCCTAGACACACCTGGGGCCATGGGCAGAGGAGGCCTGCAGCCACAGCCTGGGGAGGAGCAGGCTCATGGGGACAAGAGCCTCACCCCCTAGGTTCTGATGGGCGTGCCTGGGGTCGAGGGGCTCGTGGGCTCCATGTGGTGTGGGCAGTAGGGCTGGGAAGCCATCCTTATAGCTGATCTTTCTGGCCTTTCCTAGCATGTTCTCCCTGCCCCAGTGCCCCCCACTGTTACTGTGGACACAGGGAGGGACCTGCCAAGTGCCTCTACGTCTCAGGACTTGGTTTGAGCCACCGTCTCGTGTGTGAGGCCGGGGGACTTTATCTCATTTTGGAAATGAGAACACTAGGGCTCGAGGAGGAGGTAACATGCCCAAGGTCACTCAGCAGGACGGTGGCAGAGCCAGGATTCAAACTCAAGTTGGACCAGTAAATCCATAATCTGCACCAGGCTTTAGAAGCTGACCCCAAATCAGGGCTCCTGGGTGACTCAGTGTGTTGAACTTCAGACTTCAGCTCAGGTCACAATTTCGCAGTTCGTGAGTTTGAGCCCCGCGTCAGGCTCACTGCTGTCAACCTCTCGGCGTAGAGCCTGCTTTGGATCCTCTGTCCCCCCTTCTCTCTGCCCCTCCCTTCTTACTCTCCCTCTCAAAAAATAAATAAAAAAACATTAAAAATAAAATTTAAAAAAAAGGAAGTTCACCCCAAGTCAGAAACCCCAGACTGCCACCAGAGGAACCTGACAGAGGTGGGTTCCTGCCCCAGGAGGAGGGCCAGCTTCTTCCAATATAACGGAGTAGCAGGCAGTCCCGGCCAAAGCCCAGAGCCCCTAGGCCCCCTTGCAAAAACCCCAGCAGGGCCCCAGAAGACTCTCTGGGGCCAGCTCCCATGCAATCGCTCCTTTCTGGGTCTTCGGCCCTAACGTTGAATAACCTGGCACAGAAAGTAAGGGAAGTCTGTGCCAGAGCTGGTTTACCTCATGGCTGGCCCCTAGAAGGCCTCCTCAGGGCCTCTCTCCTTCCCATTTTTACCCAGCCATCAAGGTCTAGACCAGATCTCTTCAAGAACTGTTCTCCAGTGTCATGCTACCCTTCCATATGGACCTCTCACCTCTGAATTGTCCACACTAGGGAAGAGGGGCACATCTTTGCTCCCTGGGACTCAGCCCAGGGCTAGGGCAGCAGGTACTCATGCTTGTAGAAGCATGGCTTTTGTCCAGCACCCTCTCCACTGGTCAGGGGGTGAAGTCACCCCTTGCTGTATGCCCACTCTCTGCTAGGCCCTGTGCTGGTCATGGGCGCTCCAGGGCTACCTGGCTCTGCACCCCATGCCCTCTCTTCTTCCCGCTATGCTGAGCCTCCTCTGGTTTCCCAAGGGAGAGGGGAGGGCCGGACAGACACTCCATGAGCCTAAGAGCAGGAAAATGGTCATCCACATTACAGTCCTGTTCTACTCCTCAGCCAACCTCTCTCAAGGTAGCTAAATATAGTACAACTATCTTGGGAGGGGCAATGAACATAGAGTGACCAGGCATCCAGCTTTTCAGGACCAGCTTAGGAGTATGACATCACAGGTGGGGAAGAGGAATCTCTAGGGAAGCATCTGCAGTCTACAAAACTTCATTAAAGGTACACTGTGAGGTATCTGAAGCAGCGTGGTGAGTGGCTATGTCTGTTAAGGCCACTAACAAAGTCGCTCACACTGTTGAGCAGTTTGCCTTTGGTCCCCTTTCTTAGGCCTGGGAAACAGGCCATTCAAGTCCCTTAGACTCCAGTAGAATTAGCAGCACCTGTTGGCCCTGACACCAATAGAGAACAAAGGTGCTTGCATATCTCGTTTATAGCAGTGACAGATACCTTAAAAATCATTTATTCTCATCACTACTTAAGAATTATAGTAATGAGGGGCGCCTGGGTGGCTCAGTCGGTTAAGCGTCTGACTTCGGCTCAGGTCATGATCACATGATCTGTGAGTTCGAGCCCCGTGCCAGGCTCTGTGCTGACAGCTCAGAGCCTGGAGCCTGCTTTAGATTCTCTGTCTCTCCTTCTCTCTGCCTCTCCCCCGCTCATGCTCTGTCTCTCAAAAATAAACATTTAAAAAAATTAAAAAAAAAGAATTATAGTAATGATTACACCTGCTGCTAGGTCTTTTTATTTAATGTAATAATAAAGAAGCCCATGTGTTACTGTACGTCTAACTTGACTTCTTGAATGCATACATATTTACACTTCAGTATCACTGGTTTTCTCTGAAATCCACTATACTTTGTATTACACATTTAAACACACTGAGGAAGTTGTATAGCCTCCACCATAAGGCCAGAGGAGCCCCCCACACAAACATGGTAAAGAGACACTCTGTTCAGAGGCAGGCAGTGGGGCCACAGCAGCCTCTGTGACACCAGATGAGCCTCTGCCAGCAGGGCTGGGTGGGAGCAGGAAGGAGTGGCTGGGGCTGCTCAGGGCAATAATTAGCAGCTCGGCATGCCTGCCCAGCCAGCCAGGTTTGGATCCCACCTACATGAGGGTGTTGGGAAGATGCTGGGCCAGTTTCTGGGCTATGTTGGACTCGATCAATTGTTAACCTTCAACTTGAGGCCAGTCCCTGTTGCATACTGCATGGGCTGGGGTTCTACCTGCTGCTCTGCTCCCCATCAGCCAAGCTCTGGCCCATTAAGACACGGATAGTAGTGGCTTCTCAGTATGAGTGGGGACTGAGGGAGCTGCTACAGCAGGCTGCATGGGTGTCTGGGAGGCTGTAGCCCATGGGGTCCTGTCCTGCTGCCACTACTTCCTCCTCATTCTGGGTAAGGCTCTGCCTCTTCTGGGCTCTCGACTCTAGGATCCTAATAAGTGGCCAAATATAGTCCAAGATGGAACGTTGAGCCTTAAGGGGGACAGTTTAATTTGCTCTATTCCCCAGACCAGTGCTCATCTTATAAAGTCCGTATAAGAATCTGAGGACTGTAATTGCCCTTCACCACAGAAAAAGGTGCACATATTCTCATATATAATCCTTCACTTAATTTGGAGGGTTCATGGTCCTCTCCCTAAAGCCTACTCTTGGGCCTAAAGGTGAAAACTGGCTGTTTCAGATCAGGTCCACTAACTGTGAGTGCTCAGGGAAGTGCTCCCTGGAGAGTTCACTGGGCTTCCACCCAAATCCAAACTATGCCACTTATCAAGCTTCACAGTCTCAGAGAGTCACCTGAGCCTCTGTAAGTTTCCATTTTCTCACCTGTGAAGTAGAAAGTCAAGGAAAGACGCAACAAGTGTCTGGTATACCGTGGGGGCTTGATAAACAGCACCCTGTCCCATCCCTCTGCTCTCCAAAGGAAGGGAGGAGCAGCATGGAGCTGCCCTGGAAATGTGGTCTCAGAGGCCCCCATGCCTCCTGGAAGGACAGCTGCTCTGTACGGATAGGGTAACTCCTGATAATCCCTATCAGCCCGGACAATCTGAAGGAGTCGTGTGCCCGGGACAATCTGAAAGAGTGGTGTGCCCCGAAGGGCTCTCCACAGGCACTGGAATGTGCTCTGTGATGCTCTGCCCTGACTTGCTGGGAGGCCACTCATTATGCTAAGGTCACAGGGGCCTGGGGAAGCAGTGAGGCTGCCAGGAGAGCCAGGGCTGGCCCACACAGGGACCCGTTCCTCCTCCCAGACAACCCACCACGGTCCAACCCTGGTCTGACAACCGAGGGAATGAGCACTTGACCAAGCTGGACCTGCAGTAGCCAAAGCACTGCGGGGAGGGGGGGGGGCGGGAAGAGGCTGAGACAGAGAAGGGGAGGCTTTAAATGTGCCAAGGGGAGCAGCTGGGGACTGTGTCCAGCAGAGGGTGCTGACAGCTGGGAGTGGGGTCTGAGGACACATCCCAACAGCAACTCCAATATAACGGGGCCCACCGTGACCAGGCCCTGTGTGGCATGCTCTCATCCCTTATCTTCAAGTCCTACAAAGGTCCCATGAAGTAAGTAGTACTTTTGTCACATTTGCAAAGAGGAAACACTGTCACAGGGCTCTGGGTCACAGAGGTTGTCTGTGGTAGAGTCAGGACTCAAACCCGCACCACACCACACAAAGGCAAAGGAGCACACCTGCTGGAAAATGGATGTGGGTAGGCAGGGGGAAAAGCACAGGCTTTGCGGGTCCTATAGAACTGGATTCAAATCTATGTGACTTGGGATAAGTTACTTACCGTATCTGAGAGGTGGGTTTCCTATCTGTGGAATGGGAACTGTACCATCGCCTCCCACTGCCTCTCACTGAGTCCCCATACATGCCTAGGGGTAGCCCACTTGATCGGGCACCCGAAAGGTAGTAAGTGGGAGGATGCTCTTACCCTTCACCCTTGCAGAGCAGAGCTCCTGCTCTAAGCTTTGCTGGGAAGGCCCCTGCCTGCCCTCACCCTCTCAGCCCCGGCTTACCAAGCACAAGGAAGGACAGGACCCATTGTAGCACTGAGATGACCTGCAGCTGCTTTTCCACCTTGGACCTATTGAGCCAAGTGACGGAGAAGATGTCCTGGAGTGTGGAGAGGATGCTGGAGCCAGTGCCTGCAGCAGAGGGGAGAGGTCAGCCTGTTGCCACCCTTCCCTCCAGCCTGAGTCCCCAACACCAACCCACCTCCACAGACACTTTCCTACATGTGAGAGGAGCATGGGGCCACAAAATCAGACAGCCCTGGGTTCCAATCCTAGCCCTGCCACCCAGTAGCTTTGTAATTCCAGGCTGTTCACAATCTTCCCTGTGCCCCAGCTTCTACATATACCCATTGGGAAGGTGTTCCCCTCAGGGTGTCATTTTGGAGATCAAATGAAGTACCAAAGAGGCTGGGAGGAAGCTCTCCGTAATTGTCAGTTCTCTTCCCTCCCTCCTTCACCCAGTCAAACTCCTGTCCCTATCCTTTATCTGGATCTAGTACAAATATTTAATCTTTGCTATTTGTGCCTGTGAGGCCAAGGACAGAAGTTCAATATCCAATTTGCAATGTTTTTTTTCTCTTCAAGTGTACTTTGAGTGCCCCAATCTGGGCCCCCTCTCATCCCCAGGACCCCTTTTCCAGCAGGCTGAGCCCTCTTGTCCCCACCCCAACACCACCATCACCACCATTACTACCTTCAGAGGGAGTTACACTTTCGGCTTCATCTCAGTGCCCAGAGCTTGGGGCCCAGAGAGGAATTGAGTGGGAGCTTTTGTTTCCTCAAAGGACCCAGTGGCCAGTGAGCTTCAGGAAGCCTGGGATAGTGAGGGCGGTAATTATGTTTGCTACCAAGCAGGTGCCAAGCCTAGAAGTTAGGCCAAGATGTGCCCACTTAATTGGCTGTTTGGCTGTGCCCCCAGGATGATGCCCTGGACTCCTGTGGCTGATGGGCAGGAGGACCAGAAAGCCTGGTGATGGCAGGTGAGGCAGCACTGGGGAAGAGTGTGGGCGGGCTTCCCCATCCATAGCCCACTGCTTGCAGCAGCTGGAACAAAGGAAGTGGGCCACTTCAAACCCCCACACCTGCTGAGCCCCAACTGCATGAGCTGCACTCTATACATCTTCACTGAGGGCCTACTGTGTTCTGGGCAAACATTCCTTCACACCAGCCACTCTGCAAGGCCCAAGCACTGAGTCACAATCTTGTCCTTGAGGGTCTCATGACCTTTCACCCCTGGCCTACTGCTGGGAGAGGGGCTTAGGGGTTTACACTCAAGCCTTTGCATTTATTCAAAATCTGGACAGCAACAAGGTCACTGCGGAGTTTAGAAAGGGACATAACCCTCATCTGCTGAGAGTTAACAATTGCTTTGACTTTTAGGAGACACATGGATAACACCAGGCCTCAAGGCAGACATACCAGTCCTGTCTCCTTTACCTGGTCCAATGGATCAGAGGAAGGGGTCATGGAACAGCAGAAGAGCCAGACGCCAATTCAAACCTCTGTTCCACTCACTATGTGAGCCCAGGCAAGACTGCACGGGCTGCCTCTTCTATCCCCAGGGGATGGCACATATGGGAGCTGAGTAGCACTGAATACTCCTCAGGCATAACTGGGGTGGAGGTGGTAGTATGTGAACTTACAAAAGCAAATGAGGCTGGACCACGGAGGTATTCCAGAGGCTTTGGCATAACGCTCCTCGGCCCTCTAAATAAAAACCCTACCACCACAGGCCCTTTCTACCTCTACACTTTCCCAAAACCCATGCCGGAGCCTGAGGCCTCCCTGGGGTCATCTAGTGGGGCCTCACTGGACCCTTAGGTGACTGAGGAGGAGCACTGACTTGCCCAGGGTTACTCAGGCAGTAGGAGGTGGAGCCAGGGCTGGAACCCAGGATGTCTGTTCCCAGTACCTCCTTTTCCCCCACAGCAGCTGCCAAGCACAAAGCCCTCTTGTACTTGCACGTGGGACACGGCAGATCTGAGACAGATCATGCTCAGAGCCTGGTAAACCTGTCCAGAAGTGGGGAAAGGCCTGCATAAGTACATGGGGGAGAAGTGTGGCCCAAGCACAGGCCTGAACCCCTGATCCCGGGGCTGGCGTCCCAAGTCATGGCTTTGCTGCCGGCTCTGCCTCCTGAGCTGGATGAAGTGAACCAGGAGCCGTGGCAGCTAAGGGCAGGCTAAGGCGTAGGTGAGTCCCTGCTCTGGGTCTCGGTGCCCAGGCTGCAGAGAAGACAGAATACTCCAGCACCTCCCTGGTTCAAGTGTGGCCTGGGCACTGTTTAGAAATGTATAATCTAGGCTCCAGCCTGGATCTACTATATTGAAATCTGCATTTTAAAAAGATCCTCAGTCCAAAGTCTCAGGCAGTCTGGAGCAGGAGTGGAGGTGGGGGAAGGAGCTGGGACCTCCACCTTCTGCTGGGCAGGGAATAAAAGGCAATGGTCATGTGACCAATTCCTACTGCAAACAGGACCCTGAGGTCAGGAGCTTGAGGAGCGCTTACGGAAAAGGCTCACTGGGGCACCTGGCTGGCTCTGTCAGTGGAGCATGCGACTCTTGATCTCAGGATTCTGGGTTTGAGCCCCACGTTGGGTATATAGGTTACTTAAAAATAAAATCTTAAAAAAAAAAAGGAAAGGGCTCTAGGTCAGGGCCTGCCGCCTGGTTCCACTCATCATATGGAACTCTCCTGCTTGGGAAGGGGCCACACAGTAATCCCGCACTGGTGACATATCCCCCATTGAAACAACTGAAAAGACCAATTCTTCCTCGTGCCTAATCCAAATCCATTTGCTAGGCTTATCTCACAATTAGATGCGGTCAGAGTGCAGGAAGGTGTATGACCCTCCCCCTATTAACCAGACAGGAAGAAGGGGCCTGAGGGACTCACACCAGCCCCAAGGCAAGCGGCCAGAGCCAGGCTTTTATCCACGCTGCCCAGCCCGTTCTCACCCTGCCTTATCCCAACTACTGCCCACAGCTCGTTCTGTAACAAAGAAGGAAACACCATTGAGGAGTGACAGGTGTTTCTGTGGAGGTTAGAGTGAGGTGCTGCCCGGAGACGGAGGCCAGGGGGATGCTCCCTGCCCTCCTCAGGCCTGGCCTGCCCGGCTGCCTCTGGACCAGACCATCCCAACCTGGCTAACTGCATAGCCTGGCCCTGTTGCTGGCCTGTCCGTAACACTCAACCCCAGCCCCAGTGGAAGCCCCCTGTGAACCCAAGAGATGCCAAGCCCTTGTTCCTCTGCCCAGAAAGCCCCTCTTTGCATTGCCCACCTGATGAGACCCTGACAATGAGATAAGGCAGCTCATCCTTTGAAACCCAGAATGGCCAAGGCTTTGCAGAGAGGTTGTCATTCTTTCCCTGGGATTATAAAGTCTGACACCCATGCAAGCCTGGAACTGTCAGAAGCCATCGTACCTGGCCCCTGCCCCCACCTCCCCTGCCCATGGAGAATGCCTGTCTGGAATGAAGTCAGGAGAGACCCACAGAACAGAGAAATAAGAGAGAGAAAAGGAGTCCTCCCTCTGGGTCCCATGGCCCCTCACCTTATACTAACTGCAGATTACAAATCCATTCTCCCATGATAGGGCCAGGCCTGGGTCTGACCCACGTTCGGGTTCCCAGGGGCCTGCTAGCGCCTAGCCCAGAGCAAACACTGAGACGGGTTTGCTGAGTGAGAGAAGAAGCAGGTCTCCGTTCTGGCTGTTCCTCAGGCCCCCCAACTGCCTCTCTTCATGGCTGGGTGACAGGTGTGCTGCCCACATGGCCCACAAAGTACTTCCTCACCAGGCCTGTGAGCTTGGCATCATTACTCCCATTGGGAAGGTGATAAAAAGTGACAGGGCCAAGGCTGCTTGGCCAGAGGGTGGCACAGTTGGATTCAATTTGGCTTGGCTTCTGCTCCCATGCCGCAGGTCCCCTAAGTTCTTTCTCTCTTCTCTCCACAACCAAGTGGGGAGAAAGCTGGGAGGGGGTGGGGAGAATGAATGACCTGTTTTCCCTCACAGGGGCAGGCCAGGAGCAGGCATATTATGGAGTGAGTGAAGTGGTAGCAGGCCTCAAGGTTTCAGTCCCAGGTCTGCCACCGACTCCTGTGTTACCTTGGCCAAGTCTCTCACCTCTCTGGGCGTTGGTTTCCCCATCTATAAAATGAGGGTAGGAAGGATGAACTCTATAATCTCTCTGATTGCTCGACCGCATGGGGATACCACCTGGAGACAGCCTTGATATGTTGCCCAGCAGAGGGGAAGTGAGGTTCCACTGGGTACCCCCGGGTCAGCATCCAGACGTCAGCACCTCCTCTGCCCAGGCTGTGGCAGAAGCTGGTGTGGAGGCCAGTGCTGCAATCAGATGCAACCGCTGCCGCTGCCTTCACACTTAGCTTGACTGTCCTGCAGTCCTGGGTGGGGCCAGCAGGGAGTGACAGCACCTAGCTCCCACGCCCCCTCTCCCGGCCTCCCCCAGCACAGAGTCCCCGCCCTCTCCACACCAGTCCTGCTGGCTAGCCTCCTCTGCCAGTGTTTGCTGGGTGCCAGGCTCACACCTGATTCATCCATGTGCCCTGCGCAGAGCCTGGTGAGAGAAGGTGCTCACAGAGGTTTACACGTGAATGAATAGACCATGAGCCGCAGACGCAGTTGAAGACCTGGATATCCAAGTTAGACTGAGTGGCTTGACAGGAAGGCCCCAGCGCCCTCACTGAGCACCTTAGCCAGGGTGGAGGTTGGGGGGGGGGTTGGGCCTCCTGCACCCTCCCTCAGCATGAGTTCCCTCCTGTGATGGGAACAGAACTCACTACCCATATGCCTTTTTTTCATGGAGGGAGACAAGCCAAGCCATAGACTAACGTCACTGGTCCTGTGAGGAAATGTTCCAATAGCTAATTCAAATAGCTGCTCCCAGGTGCCATCCGTCTCACCATTTATTTTACAGGGGAGATCAGGGGAGGCCAGAGGGAGTGGAGCTGCCAAAGAAGCCCAGTGCGGTTCTCTGACATACAGAAAGGAAGCCACCCCATCTATACGGGGCTGCAGTGTCCACGGCACTCCCCAGGAAGGCAGACAAGACAGGGATGGGCAGCCCCATTTCACAGAGATGGAAACTGAGGCAATGTGAAGCCAAAAAGAGGTTAAACCGGTCGCCTGAGGTCAGGGCACAGGGGAGCTAGTACTCAAGACGGGTATTTGGGCTCTGCGTCCCCCATCATTCCTGTGGTGCCAAGCTACCGAGGGCTGGTCCCCATGCCACAAGCCAGTGCACACCCAGACTTCAGAACACGCCCCCGTCTGCGGGAGGGCCACCTGCTTGGCCCCAAGCCGGGCCCCAAGTCTACTGGGGACATCCTCCCATGGACTTGGCTGTACAAGGGATGCGATGCCCACCCCCACATGCTCCCGCAAGTCTAGCTGCCACTGCCAGGGCTATGCCACAGCTGCCCCTAGAGGTGGGGCCAGACGCCCCCACCCCCCCCGTCCAAGAGCTCAGGATGGGGTAGCAGTGGGAATGGGTGTGTGAATACCTCCTTGCCCAACATCTGATAGCACAGTGACCGGGAGGCCACACCTAGGCTGATGAAACCAGGCCTTCCTGGGCTTCCCTTGTACATGTAGGGGCAGGATCTGAGCTCTAATCCCCTTAATCTGAGAAAGGACCCTTGGCCAGCTCTGCCCCACATGGCTCTGTGACCACAGGAAAGACACCTAGCCTCCCTCAGCGTCAGTGTTCTCACCTGTAAAATGAGAATAATCCCCACCTCACAGGATTGTTGGTAAGAGTAAATAGGGAAAAATTGCATGTAAGGTACATTTGGAATTTGCTGGATGATTCAGTTGTAGCTACTGTCATTGCTTCCACCATTGAGCAGAGTGGGAGGGGATATGGAAAATGAACAAACACAAAATTTTCCAAGATGTGCATGGTCCTGAGGTTGTGCGTTACGAGTAGAGGGGGCAGAGTGAAGGTGCTGGCCGAGGGTGCTCCAAGGAGGCAGCATGGCCTCAGCAGGGCTTTGAAGACAAGATCTGGGAAATGAAAGGAAGGAAAAGTGGGCGCTG
Organism: Cryptoprocta ferox; assembly: GCA_028646485.1. NCBI lineage: Eukaryota > Metazoa > Chordata > Mammalia > Carnivora > Eupleridae > Cryptoprocta > Cryptoprocta ferox. Next base: position 54,733,822 of record CM053575.1, on the reverse strand, counting down.
TGACTGGGGGCAACTGTGGGAATAAAGGCTCAGAGGCAATTATAAACGGCAGGCTAACGAACCAGGAACGGGAGTTCACGTTTACCGAAAACAGAAGCTGTAAATAGGGAAGCTGGAAAAGGCTTGAGTGGCCAAACATGACCTCCTGGGAGAAGGTGGGCAGGGACCGAGATAAGGCGTAAAGCACGGGGCACTTAAGAGGTGCCAGGCACTGTACTAGGCACTGGGGAAATAGCAGTAAACACAGCAGACAGTGTCTCACTTGTTCAGGGGCTTGAATCCTGCTGAGGGAGAGATAAAGCACCTACATGTAAATGTGTGATGTAATGCCAGGCATGGATGAGAGCTATGGAGAAAAATAATTTGGGGGTGATGAGCTAGAGAGGGGACAACGGGATCCTCTGACCCATGGAGAGGAGGCCCTGAGCAAGGCTGGCCTCCACGAGGCAGGAGCACATATGGACAGCCAGGGGTCATGCCTCGGGACGGCCCGCACCACTTGCTCCACCCACCTTCACACTGGCATTTGGGGAGGGGGCATGCCAGCCTGGAAAAGGTGCAGAGGACAGGAGGCTGGGCGTCAGGAGAAGCTGGCCTCTAACCTACAGGAAGTGTGGCTTTGGTGAGTCACTTCATATGCAAGCCTGTTTCCTCATCTGTACAGTGGGGCTAATACCCACCTTGACAAATTCTTGTGAGGATTAAATGAGGTAATGTATAAGCAAGAGCTTCATAAAAAGTAAAGACCTGTGTGAATGCTAGGTAATTATCAAGTGAGCCTCGGTTTCCTCTCCTGTCTAATGGATATAACAAGCCCTACCCTGCCTGGAAACAGAGCTGTTAGCATCCACACACTTTGGGATTCCAACCCCAGCTCTGACTCTTGCCTGCTGTGAGACCCTGAAAGGCACCTCCCTCTCTGAGACTCAGTGTCCTCTTTACTTATGATACAGGATTGTTGTGAGGAATCTAAACAACTTATGAAAAAGGGACAGAGTGTCTGGCACATCTGATAGACACTAGGAAGATGCCAGGGAGGTGAAGAGATGTGAACAGACTTTAGGGGTTTCTTGATGGGGGGGGGGGATAACCTGCTCATGTCCTGAGCCCCAAGGATGTCACATCAGACCCACCTGGACCTAAGCTCTGCTCTCAGACATCAGGTGCCAAGTGGACAGTGAAGAAGTTGTCCCAAACGACTCCACAGAGCTGGGTACAAGTATGCATAGAGGCAGAAAGATGGACATACTGACCCCTGGCAGACCCTTCTAGTCCCAGGGAGGTCCAGGAAGCTAGGCCAAGTGCCTAACAGATGTCACTTCTTCAAGGCAAGAGGCAAGTTCCCTTCCATGGCCCCCCACCAGCACCTTCCAGCAGGAATCACACGTGCGGTGATGGGAAGGCCAGTCATGGCTCTGGGGGGACAAGCCTGTGGATTTGAGAGCCTCAGTCCATGCGGCGCTCCTGCAAGCCTTGCATACAACACACCTCACAGCATGCTCAGCCAGATACCCCTTCCTTTCAGGAAGCCTCCCCCCTCTTGGCCGCCCTGCCTGCAGTCCCCCAGCTAGAGTCCTGTCACCCTCAGGTCAGTCATTCAGCTCAGATTGATAGACACCTGCCAGGCACTGAGCGTGGACACCTCAGACTTTTCTCAGCCTTCCTGGCCGACTCTTCCTTGGAGAAGCCTACTGCACCCCTATTCTTAGCCTTTCTCATTATAGGAAAGAGTGTGCATTTGTTTGCAGGGACCTCATCTTGTTCATCTGGGTCCCTGTGCCCAGCCTGGGGTCAGGCCCAGAGCCGGTGCTCGGCCAGGTGTTTACCGCATGACTGGATGCTGGAGGGGACTGAGAAGAATAAACAGGGCCCGGACAAGCACAGAGATAGGCCCTATTCACAGCTGACTGACCTGGGCCACAAAAGAGAATCAACCAGAGCTTTCTGGGAAATCAGGAGGGACGGGTCTCCTCCAGCTGGACAGGCTGGAGTTAAATGCAGGGGCAACAGTGGCAGGCTACAGAGTGAAGGAGAGAAGGATGGAGCCCAAACACTACCATTCATTCAACACGTGCTTTCTAAGTACCCTTTACCAGGCGCTGCACTGGCTGGGAGCTGCCTGATCCTGCTTCTCCTCTGCTTCTTGGGCACCTGCTGGAGGCAGAGCTCTGCCCCTGGGCAGCACACCCCTGCTGTGGCTGGGGAGACAGGTCTGTGAACAATTAGGCACAGAGGGTAAGTCAGGGCAGGGGACTCTAGTGGGGAGCCCCCAACCTGTGCTGGAGGATGTTCTCAGAGATGCCTTCCTGGAAGAAGTAATGGGTCAGGTGACATGTAAATGAGTAAGCATTAGCCAGGCTGACAGGAGGGAAGTACAGGGTCAGGACCCCAGGTGCTGGAGTCCTGCAAATTGCATTTGCAAAGGCCTAGAAGGAAGAGAACACAAATTTGAGGGATTAACTGCAAGTTCAGCCGAGCTAGAGTAAAGCAACTGTGTGAGCGGGTGAGTCTAGTTGAGAAAGTAGAGGGAGCCATGAAGGACCAGGAATGCCAGGCCAAGGAGTCCTGGGCTCCATCCCCAAGGCCAAGAACACTGCTATGCACCCCTCCCATCCCCTTCACCAACTGCAGATGGTGCCTCCGGGCCCCTTGGCAACGAGCTGGCCAATTACCTGGTCCTGATGCACTGGTGGGTTCTTTCCTGGAAAGACTATTAGTGTCCCCTTTAAGGGTTAGGTGTCCTTAAAGCCCCATTGGGACATTAGGCCCAAAGGGGAGGCCAACACATAGCTGTGGTGGGCACGTGGGCTGGGAAGCCCCTGGCTTGGCCTCAGGAGTCCGCATGAGCTCAGTGGATCCCTGCTTGTCAGTCCTCAGGACTCCCTGTGTAGGATCTTGGCAGGGGACTAGGCATCCTCTATATCTGGATGGGCTGGATTCCTGGGCCTCCTTGTTCCCTCTTTCCCTCTGGCCCTAAATTAGGGGTTTGGGTTAGATTAGCTGAAATCTGAGGTCCTGAAAAGTTGAGCCTTCTGTGCTTTGCTAGAATCTGCTAATGAGCCACAAGAGATCCCCTAAAGGGATTTACAAGCCCCTCTTGGGCTACTCTAGAGGCCTGGACTTGCAAGTATTTGGTTTTCATGAAGTAGGGTAGGGTCCTGGGAGGTGAGGTCAGGAAAGTGGGGCTCTTAGGATGTCATGTACCCAAGACTCTGGAGCCCTGGAGGTGATTGCTGAGGACCCCGATGGCCCACTTTCCCCACTCCCACATTCTGGCACAGTAAAAAAAAAATAGCTACTGAGGTGGGAGGGGTTGCCATGGCAACACCACCGCCTTGTGGGTATGTCACCCAGGAGCCTCAAAATAGGCCCCTATCATAATCCATGAGCAAGTGTGGGGATCTAGGCTCTTCTGGGGCACTCACTCGGGCCCAGGCAGGACATGGGCCCACTTTCACAAAGACAGAGAATGGGAATGAGGAGGAGGTTGAGCCCCAGGGTCCCCCAGCAGTCAGGGGCAGGATTGCAACCATATTTTTGCAGCAGAGCTGGAATTAATCCAAGGCGAATGGCTCATCTAGCTTTTCTCACTGCACAGATAAGGAGGCTGACGTCCCAAGGTCACATGGGAAGGAGATGCAGAGTTGGGCTCCTGGCCCTGTACTCAGGACTCTTAAATCTGCTTCAATAATAAAAGGAATTCATGTTTCCTCCTTCTGTTGATTTGCCCGAAGGGTCTATGGGTTCAGCTTCCTTGGATCTGCACCACAACATGGGTAGCTACTCTTATTATGATTCTGCCCATTTTACAGATGAGGAGACTGAGAGTCAGAAAGGGCCAGTAGCTTCTTGAGGCTGCAGAGCAGTTCAGTGGCAGCACAGGGATAGACAGACCCCAGGCCCTCAACTCTGCCAGCAGCAGGAGACCCTAGAAGTGCTGGAGGCCAAGAAGCTCTGAGTACACCTTTCTCAGGAGTTCTCAAATCTTCCCCCCACCCGTGGTTACAGACAAGCCACCTGGGGCCTGGACACGGCATCCTCTGTCTCCCTTGTCTCTGCCTCTCAGAACACCAGGCCCTCAGCCCACATTCACCACTCAGAGGCCCTGCAGTCAAACTGCCCATCCCACCCATATCACATGCCTCCGTGTATGCTGTTCCTTGTACCTGGATGTTCTGGCCTGCCTTGCTAATGCCTTTTCATCTTTCAATATCCAGACTGAATGTTACCTCTTCTAGAAAGCCTTCCCTGACCCAAAGATGGTCTAGCTGCCCCACACTCACCGTCAGGCCTCCACAGTTCCCTGTGCCTCCTTCCCTGTCACTGCGTGTATCACTGTGCACTGTCATCCTGTGTACATCACTGTCAAAGTCAGGGACCAAGGAAGATTGACCCGTGTGTAGTACAGAGCCTGACACACAGGAGGTGTTCCATGAGCAAACCAAAAGGTCCACACCCCAAGTCCCCACCACGGCACAGCCCTCCTGGATGGATCAGAGAAGCTGCCGCTGTCCAGTGTTGGGAGCCTGCTGGTATGTTACACAGGATGAATGACAAGGATGAACTTGAGTTCGTTATGAGTTACTTTACAAAGGACTTTTCACTTATGTTCACTCAAACCCTCACATTCTTGAGCATTTGAGATTTCTGATGCTATTTTCCCTCTGGGGGAGTGAGATCCCCAGAGGCTGAGTGAGCCTTCCAGCCATATCCCAGAGGGGAGCTAGGGCTGGCATCCTGGACCTCTGGCTTCTAAGGCTCTGGAAGTGATGAGGGGGACCACGGCGAGCTCAGCTCCTCCCACTTGGCACTCCTCCCTGGAGCCAGCTCTTCAGGAGACTGAGGGTATCTGCACGGCAGGGAACAGCTGCAGCCCCAGCACCCAGCAGGTACAGAGGCGGCTGGAGGAAGGATGGAGGAATCACACTGAAGCTAAAAGCAGGACTTCTTCCCAAGAGGAACAGGGCAGCTCTCAGGAGGGCTGAGGTTCCATTAATGATTCACTCATACAACAAATATTTACTGAGCACCTACCACCTACACTATGCTAAATGCTAGGGACATGGCACTGACAAAGACAAGGTCCCTGTTCCCAAGGGGCTGACAATCTTATGCGGGAGACAATTACTTCAACAGATAAGGACACATGATAATTCAGGTAATGATAAGGGCTATAAACAATAAAATAAGCTGTGGCAACTAGGGGGCAATTCTACACATGTTGTGGTCAGAAAAGGTCTCTGAGAGGAGACTAAAGGATCTGAAGCAGCCATGCAAAGATCTGGACAGAAGGGTGGCACATGCAAAGGTCCTGAGCTAGGACAGAACTGGTGGGAACGCTGGAGGAACAGGAAGACCACTGGCAGTTCTGGAGCACAGCATGGTAGGAGATGATGTTGTAAGGTGGTGGGGGCTGCTCACATGGGGCTTCATGACCTCATGGAAGAGTTTGGAAGGTTTGATGTATGATAAGGGGCAACTGGCAGTTCACCTGGCATCAGAGCTCTGGGGGCCTGTGATGTCTCTACCCACCAGGGCAGCTGGGGGTGCTTCCTCCAAAAGCTTCAGATGGGGTGATCTACCACCCCATCATGGACACTGGGAGCAACCTTTACTCCTTCAGGAAACTGCTGAGCATCTGCAATAGCCAGAACCCTGCACTCAGCCCTTCACCACCTCTCTTTTGGTTAAGGAGGTAAGTCACAGACTGGGAGATGGATCTGGGTTCCAGCCCTCGCTTTGATAACTCTGAGCCAGTCCCTTCTCTCTGGTGCCCTGAGTATCCCATAAGTAACTTGAGGCCTGGGCCAGATCCAGCACGAACAGATAGCTATGATTTTATGACTCAAGTATTTGCTGCTGAATTTGAGGTAGGAGGATGGAGGTGGAGCAGGATTTCCACATTGGCTACTGAGTCACTCAAGCTGCCAATAAAATATTACTCTTGGCTCTCCTTTCCCAGCACAGAAGAGCCCTTGGTAGCACAGATAGCCCCAAAGTGGCCTCTGGGCAGTTAAAAAGACACCTACAAAGAACTGGGGAACAGGAGAGTGTCATTCTCATCCTATGATTTAGGACTAGATTAGGTGACTGTCAACCCTCAGTTCCAGAGTTAGCCAACAATCTAGCCTCTTAGTTTCACTCCCAACCAAGCTCTTGCTTGCATCCCCCCAGTAATGGGGAGCTCGATCCTTACCCACACCAAACCTTTTACAGTCCTCGACAGCTATTAGGAAGGATTCCTCCATCATTTAAGAACCTGCCCCCTGTAATCCCACCCCTGCTCCTGGCCTTGCTTTTTGCAGACACACAGAACAAACAAATCAGCTCAGAATTTTACGGGAGTTGCCACCATATTGTGCTGGGTCCTGTGCTAAACCCTGAGGATACAGGCAGGCGGCAGCAGGCTCTGACCTGAAGAACCTCTGGTCCAGGGGCAAGGCAGGGGTCCAAATGTGATTAACTCTGCAGCCTCCACCCCAGACACAGGATAGTCCTTCAGAGATTAGAAATGACCAGCACAGACTGCCGCCTCCCCCAATAGACACCCACCTCCCCATGCTCCCACAGCTGACTTTTTCTTTTGGCCAAGAAACTGGTCACCAAGGTATCTATTTCAATCTCTCACCCAACACAGGACTTCCTTTCACAGAATCCATGGTCTCTCCTTGAATATCGCCACTGGCAAGGTGTTCACCACCTCACAACGATGGAAACTTATCCACAGAGGCAAACCAGGCCACTGAGGAGTGTCTTCAAAGACCAAGGATGTAAAAAGCCAGTCTAATGGAGATGCCCAGATAACACAGCATCTTCTTTGGCACCCTCCCCTACTCCACCTGCTCTTGCACCAAAGTAGGTCCAGAGAGCTACCATGTGACTGGTTTGCATTTCATATCAGCTCTTGCTACATCCCATGATGGAATTCCTTGCAGTCATTAAAAAAAAAAAAAAGGGAAAACAAATTTTAAAGATCTGAAAACAACATGGGGAAATTCTCCTGATATGATATTAAATGACTTGGTCAAAATCATTCACGAAAAGTCCTCCTGAAGTACAAATGCTAGGTCAAAAACATGAGGGTCAACAGCTCCTAGAAGATACAGCTCATGCTGCCAGTGGACAGCAGAAGTGACAGAAGGGGATCTCCGGGAAGGACTACCACAGAGAGCATCCTTATCCCATTCCCTGAAGACAAAAGTATTTTTAAAAGCATGGACCTGGGTAAGTCCCTTCCTTCCCCTTACATGGGCATCAAAGGACACATTGAACAGAAAAGCATTCTTCAGTAAGAGAAGAGGCTGGCATAGGCTATCGGGCCGGAAGCATGGAGCAGCTCAGGCTGCTTGCCCCCAAAACGGCAACAGCAGCTCAGTACCTCTCCAAGGGCAATGAACAGCACTCCAAGGGCAACATCAATGCCCAGCACACAGTTAAGCTGTGATACAGCTCCAGGGTGGGTTACTTTGCAGTCACTAGAAGATTCTAAGTGATTCTGATGAATAGAGGGATTACTCAGAGAAAACAGCATTTAGAAATATATCTGCAGGATGCCCTCAACTTTATATACTGTGTATAAATAAAACCATACAGAAATATACTCAAATAGCAATAGAGAACTATTTTTGGGTTGTTGATTGGCCAGCAATTGTTATATTGTTCCTGTTTTTCTCTATTTTTCAAAATCCCAATAACTAGTTTTATTTTTGTAATAAAGGTTGGTAGAGTAGGTGATCGTCAGTTACTGAAGAAAAAAAAATGCTAAGTAGGAGAGGTTCAGCAAGCAGATTAAAGCCTTAAGAGGAGGGAGGGAAGCTTCAAGACACACACAGACCTAGGACAGCTGGGATGACTTCCCAGGGTCGCTCTTGGCCAAGGCATCTGTTAAGGAAACCTCAGGAAGGTCATACCTTTCCCCATCAATTTCTCCAGCTCTAAGTGAATATATATATATACATATATTCACCAAGGGCCTCAGTTGCACACTGGTAGAACAGGAAGATGGGCCACATGGAGGGTACCCAGGGTCCTCCACCCCACCTTCTCAGGGTGCCAGGCTCAGTTGCTGCTGAGTGGGCTCCCGAGACTGGCTGGAGGATGGGAGTAGGGCAGAGCACAGTGTGGGCACACCTGTCCCGGCCTGGCATGTTTCCAGTCTGGTGGCTGTTTCAGAGGATTGCAAAACCCTGCCACTCTGCCCCATCCAGTCCCTCATAGCATGCTCCACCTGGTGAGGAGGGAGGGGAGGGAACTCGCAGGGGCCACAGCCAGTGCTGGGGGTTGGGGAGGAGTTGTTAAATATCAACCTCATCTCACAGATGGGGAAAACAAGCTGGGGGAAGGCAAGTGATGTAACAACAGGGGGCAAAAAATGATAAGTGCCAGAGTGAAGAATGAACTCAGACTGGACTACCGTGCTGCCTGCATCGAACTAGGTCACCGGGATCCTTCCTTCTTCCCCCACCTAGGTGTGCTGCTGGCAGGGGCGGGTGAGCAAGAAAAGGGGTCGGGACCTCATCCTGCACACTGGCCAGTCCTCCAACAACGTACCCTCGTTCTGAGAACACACTCCTGCCTGCCTTCCAGCCCTCCTCACAGCCTTTCCCGAAAAACCTCGTGCAGCTTCCCCGCCCGGAATGGAAGCCGCCGAGGCCCTGCAGATCCCTCCCCGGGCGGCGACGGCTCGTCTCCCAGGGCAGCCCCGCTCACCTCGCAGGACCCCGGAGTAGGCGGCTATGAGGGTCTTCATGCTGAAGCCGCTGCAGCTCACGGTCCCGCGGGAAGGCGGCTCGCCCCACGCCCCTGGCCCATGCCCCGGCCTCCGGGGCCAGGGCTTCGCGCCGAGCTCGCGGGCCGGGGACGGCGCCGACGCAGAGATCTGGGGGCGCACCGCCCGTCGCTGCCGGAGCAGCAGCCGAAAGCGGGCCGTCGGTGGCGGCCACTGCGCTCGGCGTTCGGAGCGCGGCGCTTTATCACCTCACAACGGGGGCGGCCCGACGCGGGCTGGGGCGGGGCCTGCCGTTCCACGCGGCCCGCCCTTCGTCCTCGCGGAGCCGCAGCGCGGGGCGGCGCGGGAGGGGCGCGGGCTCCGGGGCTCTCGCGGGACGCACGCGCCCGCCTTGCTGCCGCTCCCCCACGCGCTCGGCCGCCGTCCCGCGGGGACCCGCGGCTTCTGGGCCCGGACGCCGAGCACGTGAAGCCCGCAGAGCGCCTTAGCGGGTGGTGTCTGCCCGCGGCCGGGCCTGCACTTGGCTAAGATGCTAAGGTCCCGCCTCGGGTCGCTGGTGCGGGGGTTAGTTAGGTTAGGCCCGGGCTCCGAAGCCACCCAAGCTGCCTCCTCTACCGTTCCATCTGGTTATCAAGAAACCCTGCGGAGCGTCTGTACACTGCGGAGTGCTGGGGACCCAGCCCAGCCGGCCCAGTCCCTGCCCTGCCCTGCCCGTGGGATGCTCACGTTGGTGAGGGTGCCAGAGACAGCCCCACACAGGTGTTGGCGGCAGTGCAGGGACAGGAACCCGAGGAGAGAGCCCCGCCACGCCTCGGCGGGGGTTGGATGCACTTCCTGGAGAGGTTAACTAACACCAGTTGGAGTCCGATTCTGGCCCTGCCTTCTGTGAACCTCAGTTTCCATATCTGTCAAGTGAGAATAATAATTATTTTTGTGAAATGCTTTGAGAACTAAGTGAGGCAAGGTACAAAGAAGCCTAGCATAGTGCCAGACACATGTTCCAAAATCATTGTCATTGGCCATTAATGGAGTAGTTGTGTAGATGGAGTCCGTGGCGGCAAGGCAGAAAGACAGACCAAACGTCTTAAACTGGGAAGGTTCAGAGGAGATGACCTTGCCACTGGGCCACTGGACCTGAGGTGATCAGTACATTTCTGCTAGGCTGAGAGGAAGGAGAAGGGCATTCAGGCAGAGGCCACAGCGCGGGTAAAGGCCTGGAGATGGGAACCCTGAGCACCCTGGTGTGGCTGGAAGAGAGAGGCAGGTCGGGGAGGAGTAGGAGATGAGGCTGGAGAGCTGGACAGGGACCAGAAGGGCCTTGTAATCCTACCAAGAAACTTGGACTTCATCCTGTGGGGGATGGACCAAAGGAGGAGTGTGAAGAGCAGGGCACCTTGATTAGATTGGAGGTGGGTTGGTGGTATGCAGGTGGGGGCTTGGGGAATAGCGAAATAAAACGTGGCTCCAATTTCACACACAGGTGGAAACATCCAGCAAAGGATACAGAGCAAATCCAGGGGCTGAGAGGGCCAGTCTCTTGCTTCTGAGCCAACTCACAGAGTGACGACTCCCTCCCGTTGGCCCCCAGCTGCTCACCCATCGCTGCTACATAAGCAGCTTGGTCCAGACTGGTTTGGGATGGAAAACCAGACCCAGAATTTGAGTAGTCCAGACAGGAAGTTTCTTGGCAGTGTCCTTTGTCCTGGAACCGTTGTCTCCTGATGAGGTGAGAATGGGGGATCCGCACCAGGCACTGACTTCTCCTGGCCCCCTCCCCGCACGTCCCAGCAACCCTGCATTCCTGTCTGTAATGGTCTGCCCTGCTCCTCCTGCAGGTATGTGAGCAGTATGGCTCTGGGACCTGAGTCACCTTTCCTTTATCTTCTCCCTGTCCAAGCTTGTGGGGGCTTTGGCCAACCAGGGATAGAGAGGCCACGTCAAACTGCCAAGCAGGACTTGACCAGGGTGGGCTTCACCAAGGGTGGCACGTTCCACCCTGCCTTCAGTCACCGGTGTTGTGTTGCCATTGGGAATTATGGGTGCCGCTTTGTAGTTTGTGGGGGTTAGACGCTTGCATGTCAGAGACTCCTTCCAGTGACAGCAACCTTCGCCTTTCCACTCTACATGGCCAGCCTGCAAGGCAGAGGGGACACTCCGCCTAAGGGAGGCACAGGGTAAAAGGTAAAAACATTTACCAAGTACCCTGCTCCATGCCAGGCCCTATTCTGTGTGCACTTACCCGGTCCTCACAGCTGCCCTGCAAGGGGTGCTTATCACTCCCCTTTGCAAACGAGGCACAGAGAGGTAAAGTGATTTGTCTAGGATCACAAAGTGAGGAAGTAGTAAAGCTGGGGTATATTCAAGCCTTCCTGAACCTCAGAGCCCATGCGCTTTCCCCAACTCACGAGGCTGGGGAGAGGGACCAGCGCCGACACTGGAACTACCTGCCAAAAGCAAATTCACATTTGTTCCCTCCTTTAGACTTCCCCCACAGCCCTTCGAGATTATTCCCATTATGCAGTCGGGGAAAACTGACGCTCAGAGAATCGAAGAGCTTGCCAGATGTCAGTGTTGGGGCTTGGATTTGAACCAGTTCTCATGCCCAAGGCTAGGGCTTGTCTGGGTCAAACTCATTCCCAATGCTCAGCTCACATAGAGAGTGGGTGAGGCGACCTGGCATGGCCCTGTGGTCCAGAAACTCACCCACCTCCTCCTTCCTCATCGAGGAAATTGCCTGGCAGGACAGATTTGTGGCTGCACCCCTACTGGGACTGCTTCCCTCCCCTTTCAAGCCCCCAAATGTCCTCCTTCTGAGTGACTTCACCACATGCTGCTGGGCCATCAAGAGCCAGATGGTGTACAGTATTGGGTGCCAGGCTCAGGAGTCTGGACTTTATCCTCAGAGCAGTTGGGGAACCATAAAGGTTTTCGCAGGGATGGCATGTGGTCAGTTTTGTGCTTTAGAAAGATAATTGTCCAAATAAGAATGCCTTCAGCTGTCACCTCCATGGCATCCTTCCTGATTACCTATGGCCTGTGGCAACCAGGGTCCCTGCAGGAGACAGCCTATCTGTAATTGGGTAACTTGAGGAAATTTTGATACAAAAGCTTTGCAAAAATGTAGGCAGGGTATACAGCTAAGCTTGAGGGGTGGCACAGTACCCCAAGGCTAGTAACACTGTGGGGACATGTGGCCGGAAGGTCCAAAGAGAGGAAGCCAGGCAGAGTGAGAGCTGGGTAGAAAGGGGTCCCTTATAGAAGCCCTGGCCTTCATTGAAGGGGCACAGACAAACCCTGGTGACCTGGCAGAGTCACTCTCTGTCCCTCCCTCTAGTCTTCTGCCAGGCTTCCCTTTAGCCACAGGGTAAGGGAGCCCGATGATGCAGTCCATACAGAGAATTCAGGAAATGTGCAGGATAAAGGTGGAGAGTGGGTCTGCGAGGGTAAATGGAAGGTGTGTGGCACATGGCCCTGGGAGGAACCTTTCTCAGCTCTGTGTCCCCATCAGACCTCTGGCTTCTCTCTTTCGGAGTACCTGTACCCTTGACGTTTACACAGCTGTCTTACACAGGAGAGGCTACACGAGGGCAAAGGTGGAATCAGAGGGTTCTCTGTGTTCCAGTGCCCAATGCTGGGCCTGGTCCATGGGAGGGATTTGGGTAATATTGGATAGCAAGAAAGGACAGAAGAAGGGAAGGGAGGGAAAGATGGGGGGCAATGAGGATGACACAGCCTGCACTAGGGTGATAGCAGGGCCAAAGGTAAGAAGGGAAAGTTGGAGAAATGCTGTTGCCTTAGAATCTCTAGGCTTTGGTGACATGGACATAGGGCAGAAGGCACAAAGGGATGATTGAATATGACTTCAGGTTTCAAACCTTCCAGTTCTAAGGCAGGGCATGAGGTGGGTGGGTAGTAGCCTTTGGCCCTATCTTATGTGACAGGTCTGGCCAGCTGGAGAGAAGTAGGGCTGAGACCCTTGGGAGGGAATAGGCCATCAGAATAACCTCAGCCCCGTTCTGTTGCAATATGTACCGAAAGTTCCCCTTGCGTCATTCTGTATGCAAGTTTCTTACTCAATTTCTCCTAAGACTAGGGAAAGGGGGCAAACCTTATGTTGCACAGAGAGCTCCTCATACATTCCATCTACCTCCCCTTCCCAAAACCCTCCTAGCCTGATGCTGAGCGGGGGGTGCAGCCCCTGATCTCCAGGAGCTGGCATTCTGACCGAAGAAGCAGACATGTTAAAAAAAAACCAATTATTATGTGTGATGATGGATCTTAACTAGACTTACTGTGGTGATCATTTTGCAATATACACATATATTGAATCATCTTGTACACCTGAAATTAATGTTATATCTCCATTATGTTTTTAAAAAGACCATTACTATTCAGCAGTTGTTTTCCCAGCTTTATTTAGGCGGTGAAACTCTTTCTTCAAATCCAGCCTTGCTCAGGAGCCCACAAGGTGACACAGATGAAGGGGGCCACTCTGGTTTGGCAGGGGTAGCCCCAGGACCCCACATGGTCAGCCTCTCAGGCAGCCCCCACACTGCGCAGTCTCCAGGGCTCTGGGGACACAGTTGGACTTTCTCTCTCAGTGCAGCGTAGTAAGGGCTGGGACCTGGGATGGTGAGGCCCATGCTCCTTGCGCCAGGAGTGAAGTGTAGCCCCTACACTGCACGGTCACCTCCATCTCGCCAAGCAGGGGCTCAGGACAGGTCTGTTAATGGATCATTTTTATAGTAATTATAACAAGTATACCTGGACAAAGTCACTTCTCCTGATCCATATGCACCTAGACTCTGCCCCGAGCCCCAGCCTGAATAAGCCCTGAGCTTGCCACCTGTTAATGGTTTGAGCCCCAGTTTCCCTATGCTCCATCCAAATGGGAATAGAAGTACCTCCTTCCTAGGATTGTAAGGACTAAAATAATGAATGGAAAGTGCCCAGCACAGCTCCTGGCATACAGTATTTGACAGACATTGTTATCCATAGAAGTATTATGATTGATAATAAGAATCAAGAGAACAGGTTCACCTAGAAGATGTGGCAACCTGTCCAAAAGCCTATGAACAAGCATAATGGAGGAGGGGAGAGTAAGATGCTAGCGAAACCGGTGAGACTAGAGGACACTAGAAAAGACTAACAGGCATCTCAGCATGACCAAAGCTCTCAAAGGAAAACCACAATGAGAGTGAGGATTCTGGAAGGAGCAGAGGCCCAGTCAAAGGAGACTAGAAATAATTGTGTGAGGATAGTGCTTGGCTGGAGAAGCACTGGGAGACTGGAGGGGAGCTCGAGCAATTTTGATTTTTCCAAAAGGAGAAATGGCAGGTGTCATGAACCACAGCAGGCAGTAACCAGTGCTAAACTTTAATGAGCATTTACTATCTGCCAGCTACTATTCTAGCTACTTTACCTGCGTGGATTTGTTTAAGCCTCGTGACAGCCCTATGGAGGAAATACTACTATAATTAGCCCCATTTTGCAGATGAGATTTAGGCACAAAGGGGTTAAAAAAGTTTGTCCAGGATCACATAGCTAATGAGTGACAGAACCAGGATTTAAACTCAGGTAGTCTGGTTCCTAGGCTCTAAAATAGCTGAAAAATCCAGGTCAACAGAATAAACTGCATATTTTAAGGGCTGTTTGGGAGTGCCTGGGGGACTCAGTCAGTTAAGTGTCTGACTCTTGATTTTGGCTCAGGTCATGATCTCACAGTTTGTGGGTTCGAGCCCCACATCAGGCTCTATGCTGACAGCATGGAGCCTACTTGGGATTCTCTCCCCCTCTCTCTGCCCCTATCCTGTGCTCACTCTCTCTCTTTCTTTCTCTCAAAATAAATAAATAAATAAGATTAAAAAAAATAAAGGCTGTTTGGTGGCCCTTGAGACAGGGAAGCATTGGTTATCAGGAGAGGTCGCTGAGTCACCAAGAGGGAGTGCTGTTAGTGTGCCAGTCCCTCTCCAATGGCCTTACTAGATATTTCCAAGCTGGCCAAGGCCCAGGCCCATGGAGTCAGCATAGTTGAGTATGTAGGATGGCCAGCAGGCAAGCATGGGCCCTGATAGGGAGGAATAGCTGTCGCACATAGAAGCTCATCCTAAAACAAGGTGTCCTGGTGACCATAGGCGCCACTCCCAGCCTGGCCTTGTGAGGATTTTTAAATCAGCAGCCTCTACAAGGATTTTGACACAAAGCATTCAGGAGACACAAAGAAGGGCAGGAAAACAAATATTTTAGATGAGCTAACCAAGATTGGAAGACCCTGAAAGTCGGCAGAAGAGTGCTGAATCCCTCTTTCTAAGAAATATAAAGGCAGGCATTGGCTAGATGTATTTCAGCCTCTTTCTTTAGTATCCTTGGCCTGCCCCAGGTTTGGGGTATGATGGGTCATGAAAGTGAGTAGGGTTAAAATTTTTTATTAGGCTGACCCTCTCTGGAACAATGCATATGTAGCAACATACTTACAGATACCTCTACCCTCAGTAAGCAGGACAAAGTTCTCTCTCTCTGCTGGGCCATACCACCTTCCTTTGCAGAGACACTTATGCTAGCCTCTTCACTGGTCCCCACTCTCCATCCTTGTGCTCCATACTGACCCCCAGAGTGATCTTTGGAACACGCAATCCAGCCATTCTCACCTGTGGCTCCCATAGCTTTAGGATGAGACCCAAGCTCCTTCACATGGCATTCAAGGCCTCATGTCATCTTGCCCCCTCTAGTCTCTCCAGCCACCCTCCTTCCCTCTGTCTGATACGGGTCCAGCTCTCTGGTCACATCTTGTCACTTACTATGTCCTTGAATGTACTTTCTCCCTCTGGGTCTTTGCTCACACTATGCTCTCGAACTGAAGTGCCCTTGAACTGAAGTGCCCTTCCCCCTTCTTGGACTGAAAGGCCTCTCCTTTTCCACACCCTGCCCATCCTTCCTATCTTTATATATCTTCCTCCAAGAGGCCTTCTTTACAACCAAATCCACTTTTTGTTTTTTTGTTTCTTTGTTTGTTTAATTTTCACTTACACTTTAACAATGGGACCTGGGCTGGGAATTTGGAGGTTTATAGGGCAGGGTCTCTGCCTTCTAAAGTTCACAGCTTGGCAAAGTACATAGTTTGGAGAAGCCCACATTTTGGAGAAACAATTTGTATAATTAATCTGTCTAGGTTCCTCCCTCTCCCATCTGACTGTAGGCAGAGACAAAGCTGATTCAAAGATCCCAGCACCTAACATGAGACCTAGTATAGGGAAGACATCAGAAAGAAATGTATTGACTTCCTCAAAGGTAAGGACCGAATCTTATTCATTTCATTGTCCACTCCCTGTTTCTGCAATCACATGCATTCTTGGGACTTGGAAAATACAAGGCGGGATTCTGTATTACATCTCGTGTCACCCAGAATAACTGTTGTCATCATTCATTCATTCATTTATTCACTCATTCAATACATTTATTACATACATTCTCTTTGCCAAGACCTGTATAGGTACTGGAGATATGATGGTGAGGAGATCACCATTATGTCCTTATCACCCAGGAGCTTTTGAAGTTCAAGGTCAAATTGAGAAGAGGCAGTACAGTCCTCATTGGAATTTTCAAAAAGGGATCCTATAGGGAAGAGACCATAGACTGATATGAATTTAGCCCTGACCTTGTACATAACACTGTATATGCATCCTTCACAACCTTCAAAACCCTGGAGATAGGAGTCACAACAATCTTAAAATAAAAATGAGGAAACTGAGGTTCAGGGAGGTGATAATAATTGAGAAAAGGGCTGAGACTGGTATCGTAGTTGGTCTGATGACAAAGCCCACACTTATTCTAATTCACCTGGGCCTGGGACAAGAGAAAGGGAGAAAAGGAGAGAGGGAGAATGAGAGAAGCTGAGCCCAGGGTTTTAGCCACCCCTCACTCCTGTATTAAGACGGTGCTTTGGAGGTGGCTTGGGCAGGAAGGATTGTTTAAATCTGGGGATTTTCCAACACTGTTATTGAGCAATCCCCAGAATTAAGTCATGGTTTTTCCTTCTTGTGTACCTGGTATTGAGAAAAAGGCTCAGGCCTGAAAATAAATTCAGGGGTATTTGAACTGGGGCAGCTCGCTCAGTGTGGCATCTGCCAGGCTAACCCCTTTGGGCCTGGAGGACTGTTCTCTACAGCAATTTGGACACTCTGTGGTCTGCACAAACTTTAGTATTATGCCAGGCACAGATGGGAAAAGAAATGGCTTGACTACTCTGAGATCTCTTCATTAGGACATTTCAACTAAGATATCTGATATATTGGCCCACAACTTGTTCAAAATTGTCCTTTTAAAATCTATAGGATCTATAGTGATGTCTCTTTTTCATTCCTGATATTGAAAATTTTTTTCTTTTTCTTTTTCTCTTGACCAATCTGACTAGAGTTTTCTCAATCTTATTTTTCCAATAACAATCTTTGGTTTCAATGATTTTCTCATTTCAGTTCATTTATTTGTACTCTTATCTTTATTATATCCTTCCTTTGGCTTGCTTCAGATATAATTTTTTCTTCTTTAGATTATTGATTCTAAGCCTTTCTTATTTTCTAATTTTCTTTAATGATTATTTATTTTTGAGAGAGACAGAGTGTATGGGGGCGAGAGGCAGAGGAAGAGGGACACACAGAATCCAAAGCAGGCTCCAGGCTCCAAGCTGTCAGCACAGAGGCTGATGTGGGGCTCGAACTCACAAGCTGTGAGATCATGACCTGAGCCAAAGTCAGATGCTTTACCGACTGAGCCACCCAAACACCCCTCTTATTTTCTAACATAAGCATTTAATGCTGTAAATTTCCCTCTACAAACTACTCTAGCTGCATCCGAGAAATTTTGATATGTTGTGTTGTCATTTTCATTCAGTTCAAAATATTTTAAAATTTCCTTCATATTTTATTCTTGACCCATTGTTTATTTAGAAGTGTGTTGTTTCTAAATATTTGGGGATCTTTCAGATATCTTTCTGTTATTGATTTCTAGTTTGACTCCGTTTTGATTAGAAAACATAGTTCATGTGATTTCAATTCTTTCCAATTTTTTGAGGTTTGTTTCATGAGCAGAGTGTGGTAATACATTCTGTCTTGGCAATCTCTTTGTTCCCCCCCCCAATCTTTAATGTACATTTGAAACAGGTGTTTATTCTCCTGATACTGTATATAGTATTCTATAAATGTCAGGTCAAGTTGTTTGATATTGTTATTTGGGTTTTCTATATCCTTATGATTTTCTGTTTAATTGTTCTTTAATTACTGAACAGAGAGAGGAAATTTGAAGTCTCCAACTATAACTGTGGTTTTATCTATTTTCTCTTTCAACTCTATCAGGTTTGGCTTCATGTATTTTCAAGATTTGTTATTAGGCTTTGTTTATTTAGGATTATTATGTCTTCTTGACAAATTGGCCTCTTTATCATTGTATAATATCCCTCTTTCTGGTAATATTCCTTGTTCTGAGATCTACTTTGCCTGTTACAGCCACCAACTTTCTTTTGATTAATGTTTGATTAGTGTTTGAATGGTGTAACTTGTTCCATCCCTTTTTGACCTATATGTTTTTACATTTAAAGTGAGGTCCTTAACATACAGATGGTCAGCAGACACTTGAAAAGATGCTCAACATCACTCATCATCAGGGAAAAGCAAATCAAAACCACAATAAAATATTACCTTATACCCGTAAGAATGGCTAAAATAAAAAAGACAAGAAATAATAAGTGTTGGTGAGGATGTGGAGAAAAAGGAGCCCTTGTATACTGTTGGTGGCAATGTAAATTGATAGAGCCACTGTGGAAAACAGTACGGAGCTTCTTCAAAATGTTAAAAATAGAAATACCAGATGATCCAGTAATTATACTACTGGGTATTTACCCAAAGAATATGAAAACACTAGTTTGAAAAGGTATATGTATCCCTGTGATTATTGTGACATTTTTAACAACAGCCAAGATAGGGAAGTAACCTAACTGTCCATCAATAAACAAATAGATAAGGAAGATGTAGAATACATATCCAATGGACTATCACCCAGGCATAAAAAAAGGGTGAGATCTTGCTATCATACCTACAGGGTATTATACTAAGTAAAATAAGTCAGACTGAGAAAGCCATATACCGTATGATTTCACTCATATGTAGAATCTAAAAAAACAAATGAATAAACAAAAAACAGAATCAGAGCTATAAATTCAAAGAACAAACAGAGGGGAGGGGAGCAGAGGATGGGCAAAATGGATGAAGGGGAGTGGGAGATATGGGCTTCCAGTTATGGAAGAAGTCAAGAGAATAAAAGGCACAGCATAAGGAATGTAGTCAGTGATACTATAATAGTCTTGTAGGGTAAGAGATGGTAGCTACACTTGTGGGGAGCACAGCATAATGTATAAACTTGTCCAATCACCAGGTTGTACACCCGAAACATGTAACATTGTGTGTCAACTACACTCAAAAACAAATAAATTAAGTGCAGTTCGTAAAATAATAAATAAAAGTGAGGTTCTTATAGACAGCATATAATTGAGCCTTTAAAAAAAAAAAATCCAGGGGTGCCTGCGTGGCTCAGTTGGTTGAATGTCTGACTCTTGAATCTGGCTCAGGTCACGATCCCAGGGTCATGGGGTGGAGCCCTGCAACAGCCTCTGTATTGAGCTTGGAGCCTACTCTAGATTTCCTCTCTCTCCCTCTGCCCCTTTCCCGTTAGCACCCTCTCTCTCTCTTAAAAAAAAAAATCTTGTTTGACAATCTCTGCCTTTTAATTGGGTATTTAACAAGATCGTTCACCATTTATATAATTATTGACATGGCTGGATTTAAATGCACTGCCTTGCTGGTTTTCTATTTTTGATAACTGATCCTATATCCTTTTTTCTCATTTCATGCCTTATTTTGAATTGATTTAGTATTTCATTGTAATTCCATTCAATTCTACTACTGTACCTCTTTAAAAAGTTTTTAGTGGTTGATTGGGGTTCACAATATACATCTTGAACTTAATCAGTCTACCTTTGAATAATTAGGCGAATGAGCCTTACAATAATCTGTGGCTATTTTTGTTATATATTTTACTTCTACAGATGCTATAAACTCTGTATATTATTATTTTTGCTTTGGACAATCACCGATCTTTTAAAGTGATTAAAAATAAGAATAAAGTTTGTTATATTTACCTTTTCTTGTTGTTGTTTTACAGTTTCCTTCAGTCTTCATTTCTTTGTGTAAATCCAGGTTTCCATCTGCTATCATGTGCATTACACCTAAAGAACTTCCTTTAATGTTGTTTCGCCGTCTGATATTGTCCCAGAGTTCGTGGATGCTGTGTTCTTTCTCCCCACCCACACTCTTTTTCTCTGTAGGTTTCATTTTGGATGACTTCCACTGCCCTGGATTCAAATTCACTGGTTCTTTCCTGGTCGTTTCCAGTTTGCTGCGTGTTCATCAAAGGATTTCTTCATCTCTGATATATATATTTTTTATTTCTAACATGTCATTTGGTTCTTCTATTTTACAGTGGTCATCTCTGTGCTAAAATCTCCCGTCCATTTCTACAGGCTGCCTATTGTTTCCTCTTGAAACAATAATAATAATTGTTATTAATAACTTCACTTAATAATTGTAGTTAAAGTCTGTCTTGTAGTTCCAACATCTAGCTCTGTCCTCTTTCTGTCTGGTTCTGCTTTGTGTTTTATTTCTTGCTAATGGATTTTTTCTTAAATAAGTCGTCTATTTTTTGATGGAATGCCAACTTTCATGTGTAGAAAAAGAGAAGAAACTGTGGCAAATAGAATTTATGCCTGGTAGTGGGCATGCGTCTTTTTCTTTTAGACAGTTCATGTGATATTGGAGTCAATCTGGTCAGGAGCTGGGCTGGGTTTAGGTGTTGTTTTCATTGTTTTGAAGGCATGTTAAGTTTTTTTTTGTTTTTTTTTACTTTTTATTTTACATTTATTTATTTTCGAGAGACAGAGTGAGGCAGAGCACAATAAGCGGAGGGATAGAGAAAGAAGGAGACACAGAATCTGAAGCAGGCTCCAGGCTCTGAGCTGTCAGCACAGAGCCTGATGCGGGGCTTTAACCCACAACAGTGAGATCATGACCTGAGTCTAAGTCGGACACTCAACCGACTGAACCACACAGGCACCCCTGAAGGCATGCTAAGTTTTTAAAATTTATTTAAATGTATATTATATTTTAAAGATTTTATTTTTGAGTAATCTCTACACCCAACATGGGGCTCAAACTCACAACCTTGAGATCCAGAGTCACATGTTCCACTGACTTAGGCAGCCAGGTGCACCTAAGACATGCTAGGTTTCCCGTGTCTCCAGTGATTGCCTGCTGTTAACTTGTGCTTAGTGGAATGACAGAGGGCACTTATCAGCGTGTCTTTCTTTCTTTCTTTCTTTCTTTCTTTCTTTCTTTCTTTCTTTCTTTCTTTCTTTTTCTTTCAACGGCTTTATTAAATATAATTCACATGCCATACAATTCACCATTTAAAGTGTACATTTCAGTGGATTTTAGTATATTCACAAAATGTACAACTGTCACCACAGTTAATTACAGAGCATCTTTATCACCTCAAAAACAAAAACATAAACAAAAACCCTGCAGTTGCCAGGGCAACTAGAGGGAAGGAAGAATAGGTATAGTTTCTGTTTGGGGGATGAAAAAGTTCTGGGAACTGTATAGTGGTTTTGGTTATGCAACACTGTGAATGTGCTTAATACCACTGAATGGTACACTTTAAAGTGGTTATAATGGCAAATTTCATGTTCTGTGTATTTTCCCACAATTAATTTTAAAAAAATTTAATGTTTATTTATTACTGATTGAGAGAAAGAGAGAGCACACAAGCAGGGGAGGGGCAGAGAGAGAGGGAGACACAGAATCTGAAGCAGACTCCAGGCTCTGAGCTGTCAGCACAGAGCCTGATGCAGGGCTAGTTACTGCCCCATTTTCAAAGGTGGACAGTTTGGCTTAAAAGCTAAACTATTATGTTAATACCCTTGGATTTTAAAGAAAGTAGACTGCTCGCTCTCGCTCTCTCAAAAAACATGAACATGAAAAAACAAAAACTTAAAAAAGGTGGGGGCGTCTGGGTGGCTAAATCAGTTCCAACTTCGGCTCAGGTCGTGATCTCATGGATTATGGCTTCGAGCCCCAAAATTAATTTAATAAAAAAAAACCCTCTACCCTTCAGCTCTCACTCCCCACTCCCCCATCCCTCCCAACCCTAAGCAACCACTCCTCTATTTCCACTTCTCTATATCTACCTCTTCTGGACATTTCCTATAAATAGAACCATGCCATATGTGATCCTTTGTGTTTGGCTTCTTTCCCTTAGTATGTTTTTAAGGTTCCGCCTTGCTAAAGATTAAATGTGGGTGTTCCTCCAAAATTCATATGTTGAAAACCTAATGCCCAAGGTGATGGTAGTAGGTGGATTTGGGGGAAGGTGATTAAGGAATGAGGGTGGAGCCGTCACTGGGATTAATGTCTCATAAGAGACCAGAGAACTAGCTGGTCCATTCTACCATGTGAGGACACAACAAGAAGCCATTGGTCTGCAACCAGAATCCAGTCAACATTGGCACCCTCATCTTGGACTTCTAGTCTCCAGAACTGTGAAAAAGAAATTTGTTGTTTATAAGTTAGCCAGTCTGTGGTATTTTGTTCTAGCAGCCTCGGTGGATTAAGACAGTCTTTGTATCTTTCTATGGTCAAATAATATTCCATTGTATGAGTACTATGTTTTGTTTATCCATTAGTTGATTAGTTGACACAGGTGTATGGATCATTTCCACCCTTTGGCTGTTATGAATAATGTTGCTATCACTATCAACATTCATGTACAAATTTCTGCATAAACAGGGGGGCCCATGGTGGCTCAGTCAGTTGAGCATCTGACTTCAGCTCAGGTCATAATCTCGTGATTTGTGAGTTTGAGCCCTGTGTTGGGCTCTGTACTGACAGCTGAGCCTGGAGCCTGCTTCAGATTCTGTGTCTCCCTCTCTCTCTGCCCCTCCCCTGTTTACACTCTTTCTCTATCTCTCTCTCAAAAATAAACACACATTAAAAATTTTTTTGAAAGTTTTTTTGCATAAACATTCTTTCCTTTCTCATGGTCTATACCTAGGAGTAGAACTGCTGAGCCAAATGGTAACTCTGTTGAACTTTTTGAAGAACCACTAGATGCTTTTCAGGGTGTCTGCACCATCTTATGTTCCTATCAGCAGTATTTGAGAGATCCAATTTCCCTGCCTCCTCCCAACACTTATTATTTTCTGACTTTTTGATTCTAGCCATTCTTGTGGGTGTGAAGTGGTAGCTCACTGTGGTTTTGATTTGCGTTTCCCTGATGACTAGGGATATTGAATATCTTTTCTCAAGCTTATTGGCCACTTCTACATCTTCTTTGAAGAAATGTCTATTCACATCCTTTGTCCTTTAACTGGGTTGTCTTTTCACTGTTGTGTAGAGTTCTTTGTAAATATTATATATTATGGATACCTGTCCCTTATCAGATATATGCTTTGCAAATATTTTCTCCCATTCTGTGGGTTGACTATTCAGTTTCTTTTTTTTTTAAGTTTTATTTATTTTTGATAGAGAAAGAGAGAGAGAGAGAGAGAGAGCCTATGTGAGAGTGGAGGGGAAGCAGAGAGAGAGAGGGAGAGAGAGAGAATCCCAAGCAGACTCCATGCTGTCAGTGCAGAGCCCAATGAACTCATGAACCGTGAGATTATGACCTGACCCAAAACCAAGAGTTGGATGCTCAACCGACTGAGCCATCCAGGTGCCCAGACTATTCAGTTCCCTTATAGTGACCTTTCAAGCACAAATTTTAAAATTTGGATGAAGGCTTTCCAAGTGCTTTTACCCCTCTCTCAGTTGCCCGTAGTCCCTGTGCTCCTGTGCCACGGGGGCAGCTCTCTCCATGCTCTCACCCCGCTGAGTATACACTGCTGTTGGCTTGTTACCCTGTGCCAGGGTCATGGCCGGTTCAGTGGTTCTCTATTATGCAGGTTCAGCTGGGTCTTGAGCAGGCCCTGTATACCTTGGTCTTGGAGGAAGGGTTATCTCAACATTCCTGAGCCTCTTCCCCATGGCAACTATCTGTTGCCTTATATCTGTGGTTGGTCTTGTAGGGGAAACGGTTTCCTGCCCTTCTCCCAGTGGTAGCCCACCTCTGGCTTGGTATCTTTGCAGGATTCTAGACTAGAGACATTTCTAGTCATCTCCCATGGGAGAGGGTTTTTTTTCTACGTTTTGTATGACAACAATGCATCTTGGCCTCTGTGTCCTAGGGGCAGCAAGGTTTTTCCTACCCCTCCCCCAAGAAGCAGCCGAATTCTGCTTCTACTCCTCTCCCAGAGGCAATGTGTTTTTGCCTGGACCCTGGGAACAAAATGATTTCTTTCCCTTCCCTAGAGGCGTAGGTTGTTGATGTGTTTTTTGACTGCCCAAAGCCATGGAAGGCAGTTCTCTCTAGTGCTTCACCCAGTCTTTCTTGCAAGTGCTTGGTGGAGGCCTGTGGAGAAGAGATTGCAAGTCACTCTGAACTCCCCTTGTCTTGGAGGCTCTCAGTTATTTGCAGCCAACATGCCGGGGCCACACTAGACCTTTAAGACGCATTACGAATTTATCTGATTTCTTCCTACCTACTTGTATAGCAGCCACCTTTCCTCTGTGTCCTGCCAGAAGTGACGGCATTCATGTGGCCTGTTTTGGGGACCTGTGCTGTAAACTCCAAGAAGAAGAACTCCAAGCATGAACTTGAGCAGGAACAGAAGAGTGCTTCATTAGGACTCATTCTTGCTGTCTACAGGGACCGTATGTCAGGGCCTGAGGGTCCCTCAGGTGTGGCCTTGAACACATCCCCTCTGTCTCCTGACCTGTACAATGCAGTCCCATAGAAGAGGGGTAAGGGTGGGGGCTGAAGATCAGACTGCCTGGGGCTGAGTGCCTCCAGGCAAGTTATTCAACCTCTCTCTGCCTCAGTTACCTCATCTGTCCAGTGTGGATAATAATAAAACCTACCTCTCTCTATGATGCCTGGCACATAACACTAGCTACTCTCATCGTTAGTAGTACCAGTAGTAGTAATAGTAGCACCATACTAATAGTAGCATCAATATCACTGTTACTCTTCATGGCCTCCAAGGTTCCTTCTACTACTAACGATTTGGGATAATATGAAGTATTTATCCACTTATTTTGGTAAGAGGATATTCCAGGTAGGCCAGGTAATAAAACAACTCCCCTGGGAAGGCGCAAGCAGGCCTCCACTTGCTGTGTAATCTTTGCTCAGTCCCTGGCCCACTCTGGGCCATAGTGTCCGTCTGTAGAGCACAGGTTGAACTGACAGGCTGGGACTGGTTGAATCTGTGTCAGGGAGCAGTGTGGTGATGAGGGAGTCAAGGGGTAGTTTTGGAGCTGGTCAGCTCACAGACATCGTGATGCCTATTTCTCTGAATTACAAATCACAGAAGAGGCGTGGTCAGAGCCCTCATGTTCACAGAGCACTTTAATCACCAACATTCACTCACATTCATGATCGAATTTAGCTGTGATAAGGGCTGCTTTGGGGTGTGTGTCAGGGATTGTTGATCCCAATCTGATAGCAGAGCGAGATCCAAAGAGGGGTTAAGCCAAGGTCACCCAGTGAGGTCAGGGTAGAGCTGAGCAGGAACCCAGGATCCAGACTCCCTGAACTGATGCTTTTCCATGAACTCCAGGCAGTGGTGGGCCGCTCCTCTGCATTTTCCCAGCATGTTGTGCCTCCCTCCATGGGAGGGCAGGTAGGATCTATCAAAGCAGAGGGGTGTGGGGGGGACACGGTGCGGGGGTGGGGGAGTTGGAGCTGCTCCTTTCCCCTGGTGCCACACGTGAGCATCTCCAGGACGGACTGGGTGTCCTCCTTTGCCACTTCCTGGCCTGACAGGGTCAGGAGAGATGTATAAAACTTCTCTTCCATTTTTGTTTGGGCTTATTGAATCCTAACCCTTCAGAACCGATGATGAGCCTTGAGTCCCTCCCATGTTTCAGGCCCAACACAGTGCCAGGCACACAGGAAACCATCAGTAAATATTTGTTAAACGGTTCATACCGCCAAACCCAAGTCGTGCACAATTCAAACAAACAAACAAAGATAAAGGGGGAGGGCAGAATGGGAAATTATTGTTTAATGGTACAGAGTGTCTGTTTTAGAAGATGAACCAGTTCTGAGAATGGAGGTTGGTGATCTTTGCAACAATGTGAACATATTTAATGCCCTGAACCACACACTTTAAAACGGGGAACAGGGCCTCCAGGAGGAACCAACGTGGTGGGCAACTTGACTTTGGACCTCTGGTTTCCAGAAATGTGAGAGAATAAATGTCTGTTGTGTTAAGTAAGAAGAAAAAAAACAAAAGGTTAAGATGGTAAATTTTGTGTTATATTTTACCATCATTTAAAACATTTGAAAAGAAAGTTGACAAGAATACATTTTCTAGCCTGAAGAAACAAAACAAGATTAAGCCCACATTTTTTCTATCTACTTCACCAAATGGAAAGGAAATGCAGTTTGGCTGTGCACTTCAGTGGACGGACTCGGCCAGACACACAGACACACACCCATCCCTACCTGGATTAGCCGACCTGCTGTGAGGACGCACTGGGCACCCAGCCCTGGCCTGGAGTTCCCGGGGACACTGTGTCTTCTTTCTGAAGCCAGGAGAGGCATTAGAGGCAGTGCAGGTGGGACAGAGAGGAGGGAAGCCCTTTCCCCTTAGACTCTCCCTTCACCAGATGGTGTTCCCTTTGTGTCCTGTCCACCGGCTTTTACAAAGCGTAGGAGTTGTGTCAAGTCAGGGAGGCCACAGGGCGCAGCCACCTCTACAACCCTGGGGCTGAGCACGAATAGCCCTCAGCTACCCAAAGTTCTCTGTGTGCCAGGGACCTGCCAAGTGCTTCCTGTGTGCGAGCCCACTTAATCCTCACAACAAACCGTCAGCCCAGTCCTGCCATCATCTCCAGTGACAAATGAGGAAACTGAGGCACAGACAGGGTAAGCTGCTGGCTCATTCAGAGTGCCATGCACACCAGAAGTGGGTTTGGGGCTTGAATCTTATGCTCTGGATGCCATGATTCACCGTGCTCCATAAATGGCCTTCCACAGATGGGGAAATTGAGTCCCTTAAAGTCAGTTGACTCCCTTAAAGTTACTCTGCATTGGCAGAGTCGCCACTGGGATCCGGGTCTTCCAATACTGAGAATGGTACCTTTCTACCAAATGAAGCCTCATCTGAGAAAGAGAAGGTCTAGATTTTTCCACCGGAGCCCCATCTGCCTTCTAGTTGTGCACTCTCGAAGGCAGTGTGGTAAAGGGTCTTGGCAGAGCAATTTCTGCCTGGCTGGCCTCCACCTTGGAAGATTTCTTTCTTCCTCCTTTCTGACTCTCGGTACTTTATTTTCTGAGAAGAGATGATGGTTTAAGGGGACACTCTCAGGAATGGAGGACCCAAGCAGGCCAAAGAAAACTTCCTAGCCCCAGGCTGTTGGCAGTGTTTCGGATAGGGCCTCGGGCCTGCAGGGAAGGTGGGGAGTGTGGTGGCAAAGTGGGGCTGCAGAGACAAAGGGCAGGGATACAGCACGCCTGAGGGGAAAAGTCTGGAGACACACGTCCCCTGTCTGGGGCTCAGCACCCTTTGTTCAGTTGGCGTGGGGGAGATAGTCGGGCCAAGTGGTTGCTGAGCCCATCTCCCTGTGTTGGGTAGAAGCAGGGCCTGAGAAGAGGAGCCCCTGCAAGACTGGTTTATTGAGGAAATGTCCACTGGAGGAACTGGAGAGGGAGCTGGGGCAGTAGGACAAGGAAGAGGAAGAAGCCAATAAGCGGGGTGTGATTCCAGACCAGGAGTAGCCATGGCGGGATCCTGCGAAAGTGCTCCCGTGTGTGCTGCAGCTCCGAGCAGGGTGGCTGGCCTTTCACCAGTTGGTCTTGGCCGAGGGTCATCTGGGGTGGGGTAGGGCGGGGGAGGTGTTAACTGCCAGGTGTTTGCCATACTCCACATGTGGGGAAAAGTAGTCCCTGGCAAGCCCAAGAGAGTGGCAGGGCAGGTGGTTAGAAGGAGAAGTTGACAGAAACAGGGAACAGGGCCCACAGCAACGATCAAAGGAATTCAAGCGGAGCGCTGACAGTGTCCCCTGCACCACCCTCGGGATTCATTCTAACATTTCAGATTCTGGGTCTTTCCCAACTGTACCAGATGGATGAGAACAGGAGTGAGGGTGCTGATAGACCGAGAGCCTGCAGTCTGTTGCTTGAGTGAGAGCTTTGGTGTGAGAATGGAGGGTACAGGGGAGCCTCAAAGACCCAGCTGTCAGTTGGCGGGGCTTAAGGGAGCTTGACACTCCTGTACTCTCTCAACTCCTGCCTTTACCATGCACACAGTCCTGCACACTCAGACACATGGGGCACAGGAACACCCTCGTGTGAGTGTGTGTGGAAGCAAACGCACCAGTGCACACACAGACTCACACACAGGTGTGTACATGCTTTCACACAAGCCCATGTACATACAGAAACACATCTATAGACATCCACACTCACTTGCACACACCTATTCCTGAGCTTGCACCAAAAGCATGGCCAGCCAGGTCCTTTCTATTCCTGGCTTTCAGGGGAAGGCAAAGTAGAGGATGGGCAGAGCCCAGAGCCAGGCCAGTTGCAGCCGGCCACTGAAGACTGACCTTTGGCTACAACCGTGCGGATCACACCTGTCCCACAGCCCAGGCTCGTGTCAGTCTGGGTTGCTTGTAGAGCACTGATAAAAGTGTCTAGAAGCTTAGCTGCTGCCTCCCCTGCCCCCTTCTTGTCCCCTAAGGTTCCACTCCCACTTTTGACACAGGCCTTTGTCCATCAGTGGGCCAGGGGCCTCTGCTGTATGGGTGGTGATCTGTGGTCCAGGGAAGGGAATGAACTGGGGCTCCTGACATGTAGCCCACTTTCTCCCCAAATGACAGGAACCAGTGGGAGCATTGCCATTGAAAAGCAAAGCCATCAGCACAGAATCAGACTGACCCCAACTCTGAGGGGCTCCCAGTCTGGTGGAGGTCACAGGCATTTAAAAAGTGTAATCAGGGGTACCTGGGTGGCTCAGTCAGTTAAGCACCCGACTTCGGCTCAGGTCATGATCTCACGGTTTGTGAGTTTGAGCCACGTGTTGGGCTGTGTGCTGACAGCTCAGAGCCTGGAACCTCCTTCAGATTCTGTGTCTCCCCCTCTCTTTGCCCCTCCCACACTCATGCTCTGTCTCTCCCTGTCTCTCAATAATAAATAAAAGCGTTAAAATTAAAAAAAAAAAGTGTGATTGGTGCTGGGCTTTAAGGAAACAGGAGACTGAGGAAGCCCAGCGGAGACACCTAAAAGCCTGGAGGGGGTGGAATCAGGGAAGGCTTTCGGAGGAGATGATGTTTAAAATGACTCTTAAAAAATAAAAAGAAAAATTGAAAAAAAAATAAATAAAACGACACTTAAAAGACTGGAAGGAACTGGATTTGGGTGGAAGGGAGTAGGGTAAAAGGCATTTTAGGCAGAGGGAAGAGCTTTTGCAAAATGCTAGCACTAGGGGAAGTGAAGTGCCCCCAGGGAACTAGAAGGCGTTTAGCAAGGCCAGAGGAGGATACAGAGTAGCTCAGAGGAACAGCAGAGCCGTGCTCCTGCTATGAGCCAGCCCAAGGAGGCATCCAGAGGGCATGGAGATACCACTGGGAAATTTTAACCAGGGGAATGATTGTGTCAGACCTACACTGGGAAGCTCTTTTGGGCTCCAAAGTGCAAGGTGGAGCTGGGGATGGCTTAAGATAGATTTGAGATGGAGCATAGGGCAATGCATTGAGTGGGGGCTGGCAGAAGCTTTGCAGGCCAAGAGGCAAATCAAAGAAATTATGTAGGAAACAAACAGAAGAAACGAGAAGAAACAAATTTCCACAACATTTCAATTGACAAAATTCAAAGAATAGAGCACCACTTTTTGTAATACAGGTCCACTAATGAGAAGAATGGAGTTTTTTGGAGGATGACATTTCACTTCGCTGGGGCTCAAAGTTAGTGTTTCCTACCGTCTGATTGCAAACACTCATCTGTAAAAATCACTCTTGGCTCATGGGTCATTCAGACACAGACTGTAGTTTGCTGACGCCTGGTCTAGACTAATGGGGCCCTGGGTAGAAGCAAGTGAGACACAAAGGAGGCTATTCTGTCTCCCCCTCCCCCCAACAAATCACAGATCCTGAACGTCCACCATTAGTGCCATTCCCTTGAGAGGGGTCACCATTTCCAGAGGGCTCTAGTTAAAATGCACCCTGGTTACTAGGAGGGACCGGAGGACCTTCAGCCAATAGAAAGTATGAACATCTGTAATCATAACATCTCAGGGCATGAGGGACCTGAGGCCCCTCTCTAGCCCTCTCCCAGGGCAGGACTAACGTCCACATGTTTCAGAGTCGAACTCTGTCATAGATATGGAAAGTGATTTGTTTGAGGTCACAGTGGAAATTGCTGACAGTTGAGATTTGGACCCAAGCCTTTGGATTCCCAGCTGAGTTTCCTTTCCTGATAACCATCATGTCCTCACCATGGACCCCATTAACTTCGGGGGGGAGGCAGAGCACGTGGGGAAGGAATAATATCAGGACTCTTCTGCCCAGGACAGGATGCTCTTCAGGCTCCTGACTTCCACAGGTAGCAGTCGCAGCAGATCAGGCCTCCTCATTTACATATATTTCCATACATGACTTCTGAATGAGGAACCTGAGGCTTAGAGAGAATAAATAACTTGCTTGGCCTCTCTAATAGGCTAAAATATGGCCCCGTGGAAGATATCCAGGCCCTAGTCCCTAGAACTTGTGAATGTTACCTTACATGGGAAAAAAAGGAGTCTTTGCAGGTGTGATTGAATTATGGGTCCTGACGCGAGAAGATTATCCTAGATTACCTGGATGGGCTCTAAATACAATCACATGTATCCTTATAAGAGAGAGGCAGAGGGATTCTAGTAGCTACAGAAAGTGGAAAGTGATGTAACAATAGAAAGAGAGGAAGATTTGAAGATGCCACTCTCCTTGCTTTGGAGACAGAGGATGAACCTGTGAGCCCAGGAATTTATATAGTTTTAGAAGCTAGAAAAGGCAAGGAAACACTCTTCCCTAGAATCTCCAGAGAGAGCACGGCCCTGTGGACTTTCTGTAAAACGGACACCAGTGCAACTGAGTTCAGATGTCTGGCCTCCAGAACTGTGAGAGAATAAAGTTCCGTTGTCTCAAGTGACCAAATTTGTGGTAATTTGTTACAGCAGCCTCAGAAAACTAATAAGGCATCCCACAGCAATTTTTCTTAATTTAAATAAACTTTTAAATTTTAGAATAGTTTTAGATGTATAGAATAGTTGCAGAGACAGCTTAGAGAGTTCTTATATACCCCTCCCCAATCTTCCTCCATTGTTAGCATCTTACATTACTTTGCTCATTTGTCACAACTAAAGAGCCAAGATTGATACATTACTATTAGTCATGATCCCCAACTTTATTTGGATTTCACTAGCTTTTCCTAATGATCTTTATCTGTCCATCCAGACACCACAGTACATGTAGCTGTCATGTGTTCTTAGCTTCCTCTGGTTTGTGACTATTTCTTAGATTGCCCTTGTTTTTTTTGATGACTTTCACTTTTGAGGAGTCCTGGCCAGGTATGTTGCAGAAGGTCACTGAATTTGGATTTATCTGATGTTTTTTTCTCCTAGTGATATTGGGGTAATGGGTTTGGGGGGGATACCACAGAAGTGGGGTGCCATTCTCATCACATCGTATCAAGGGCACATACTGCCAACATGACTTAAAACTGATGTTGACCTTAGTCACCTGGCTGATGTGATGTTTGCCAGGTTTCTCCATGGTCAAGTTACTCACCTTCTCTCCCCTGGTCCCAACTATTTCCATACTCTACTCTTGGAAACAGGCCACTAAGAATACCCCAATTCAAGTGGGGAGGGTTATGCTTCACCTTCTTGAGGGCCAAGTATCCACACACATTATTTGGGATTCTTCTGTAGGAGAGATTTTGCTCTTTGCCCCCATCTATTATTACTCAGTCATTCATTTATATCAGTTATGTACTCAAGGCCATGTATTTCATACTTTGGGTTATAATCCAAGTACTGTTACTGGTCTTGCTGCTTGAATTGTTCCAGCCACAGCCATTGGGAGGTTTTTCAGTGTGGTTCCCCTGTTCCTTTGAGATGCTCCCATCATTTTGTCTTTTGAGCACTTCCTTACTTTCTGACACTACAAGATGCTTCAGGCTCGTCTTGTATTTTTCCTACCTAAGAATGCTAGTGGGGTGACATTGTTCCTAGGCATTTTCAGAACACAGAGCTGGGCAATACAAGTGTATGTGCTAACCCATGCATAGATACATATCTACAAAGATTTCTGTATGTATCCATCTGTATCTATATCGAACTAAACATGAACTCATACTGATGTCTTCCATTGTAATCTCTTACACATGGATCATTCTGGCCTGCCTTCCTTGCTTATCTGTAACTTCCCTCTCCAACAGTGAGAAAACTGGCTCCCACCATCCACTTACCTATCTGTGTACTCTCAGTGTAGAGTACTGCCATGTCCAAGTTGTTAACCCATATCTGCAGGGGAAATCCAACTTTAACGATAGCATGGTATTTATTTACAATTTATTTCAACATTAGTCTTAGAGTTTCCAGTCAAAACACTATTTTCCAACATTACCTAGGACAGTCTTTTCCCCCACTCCCTCCCTTCAGTGAGGTTTTCTCATACCTTTATAATACAGGTTTTAGATCCTTTTGTCACAAGTCCATATTCCATCTTGGAATCCCTGTCTTCTTGGTTGGTTTTTAAAATTTAATTTAAAAAAAATTTTTAATGTTTTTTTAACTCAGAGCCTAACTCGAGGCTTGAACTCACAAACTGTGAGCTCATGACTTGAGCTGAAGCCAGACACTTAACTGACTGAGCCACCCAGGTGCCCCTTAAAATTTAGTTTCTATACATTAACCTTCACTCTTTGTGAGTCTTGACAAATATGTAGTGTCATTTATACACCAGTACATTACCATACGGATCCATCCCACCACCCTAAAGAACCTCCTGTGCTTCTTTTACTTTTTTAATGTTTATTTTATTATTTTTGAGAGAGAGAGAGACAGAGCGTGAGTGGGGAAGGGGCAGAGAGCAGGAGGGAGACACACAATCTGAAATAGGCTCCAGGCTCTGAGCTATCAGCACAGAGCCCCACACGAGGCTCGAACTCCAGAAAGGCGAGATCATGACCTGAGCTGAAGTCGGCTGCTCAACTGACTGAGCCTCCCAGGTGCCTCCTCCCCTATGCTGCTTTTAGTCAAAAGCTCGCTCTTTCTAAATCCCTGGCAACTGCTGATCTGCTTTCCATTCCTATAATTTATCATTTTCCAGAATGTCATATGAATGGAATCAAATAGCCTTTTTACTCTGGCTTCCTCCACTTACCAAAATGCATCTGAGACTCATCCATGTTGGCGCATGAATTAATAAATAGCTCATTCCTCTTTAGAGCAGTTAGTATGCCACTGTACTAGACGTACTGCAGTTTATCCCCTCACCTTCTGAAGGATATCTCGGTTGCTTCCAATTTTGCTGATTATGAATAAAGCTATTATAAACATTGAAGTACAGGTTTTTGTGTGAACTTATTTTCTTTTTAGTAATTTTCTTTTTTTAATTTTTTTTTTTTTTGAGAGAGAGGGAGGGAGCACATACCAGCAGAAGAGGGGCAGAGGAAGAGGGAGAGAGAGAATCCTAAGCAGGCTCCATGCTCAGCGAGGAGCCCAGTGAGGAGCTCAATCCCACAACCCTGGGATCATGACCTGAGTCAAAATCAAAGGTTGGATATTTAATCAGCTGAGCCACCCAAGGGCCCCATGTGAGCACTTGTTTTCAGTTCAGTTGGGTAAATACCTAGAAGCATGATTGTTGTGCTGTATACTCAGCCTATATTTAACTTCTAAAAAAATGCCAAAATGTCTTCCAAAATGGTGTGCCATTTTGAATAGAATTACTTTAAATTTCCCAACTTAAATCCAATTTTTCTGATCCCTTCCTTTGTTTCCCAAGCTGGTAGTCAGGAGATCTCCCTCATCAGGCAAAGGCCACTGGCTTTGCCATCAGATCTGAGTGTAAATCCTGACTCCAAAAACTTAAAAATCATTTAAATACTGTGTGACTTTGGGCAAGTTAGTGAATCTCTCTGAGTCTCACACTGAGATGTAACTCCGTATATGTGCATGATGTCATAGGTTATGTTCTCCAGGAAGTGGATTCTGAGAGGGCGCTTAGCCTGTGGGATGTTGGCCCTTGAGCTCTACACCCACAGAAAGGAGGGAAGGCAGCAGAATTGGGGCAGAGGGAAAAGTTGAACAGAAATGGCCCATCAGAGCCGTTCTGATCTGGGCTGAAGTGGTCAAGCCTTTGTGTCCCATCCAGATCAGTCATCGGATCGGTGCCCTCGTGGAGGCAGCTGTTTGCACCTGGTGCAGTGTGTCCTTCCTCGAAGGTGCATCTGGGTGGCACACACCAGTATCCACCGCTGTGTGCCTTCAGGCCAGTCCTTCCCTTCCCAGAGCCCCCTCAGCTTACCCGTGTACGAGTGGCTAAGACCTCAGCCCCAGCCAATCCTTGTATAGCACTTTGCAGTTCACCAAGTGGCTTTGTGGACCTTAATTCACAACAATCTTACGATACCAGTAATTAATCTCTCCCCATGGGCTCTAAGGCAGCGCTGCTCCAGTGTGGTTTGAGGACTGGGACATGTCCATTAGCCGGTTGTTACTGGATAAAGTAAGTACAGGATTCGAGAGTAACTGCTCAGAGACTCTAGAGCAATGTGGCAGAGCAATTTTATGTCTGTTGAAAGTAAATATAAAAACGTGGACTTGTCCTATGTTTGTCTTTGTTTTCATATTTCATTTTTCTGGTAATTTATATTGTATTTTACAAATGAATGGGTCCAAAATGGACTAGAGAACCTCCACCCCCACCCCAACACACACACACGAATCTGGTCCTATGCCACATTTTGAGAAGCATTGATCTAGGCATGTCTAAATGCCAGCTTCTGAAAACTTTTGCATTTTTTAAAGGGGGAGGCCCCTTTTGATCGTTTTAATTGTTGGCATTTTATTAATAGGTCCAGGGTTTACTGCTGGGTTTTGTTCTTTTCAGTGCCCCTTTAAACGGTGCTACTAGAGGGGCTACTAGAAAGAGCCTGCCTGCCTATCTATTTCCACTCATTCCCTCCCTGAAGATGTAACTGGGTGTACATAACACTTCAACTGGTTAAAGGTTTTCTGGCAAGGAGTGAGGGTGAAGAGTTAGAATCTAGGGAAAGTCCAAACCTCATTCGTGATCCACAAGCTCTACCAGGTCTTTCGAAATCCATTTCCTGGCATTTCCAAAGGGGAGGGGTGAGGAAGAACTAGCATTTATTGAATCCTCATTTATGGGTGAAGCATTTACAGGTGATGAAACCACGCCTTGGGGAGGTGTGTGACGCGGCCAGGCAGGTGGGAGGGGTGCTGTGAGCCTTGTTGGCTCTCGGGCTGGGCCACCTCCATTGTGCCATTCTGCCCAGTTTGAGAAGAACTGGGCAGAGTGGGAGCAGCATGAAATAGTTGTCTGGGCAGGCAGCCTTCCTACTTAGACCAGGATTCCAGAAAGTCCTTTAACCTCTCTAACGCACGAACCCCATTTATTATAAGGGTGGGTGTCGCTGTCTATATCGAGATAATGCGTGTAAAGCATCCCACTGGAGCCCAGCATGTACTAGGTTCTCAGTAAGTGGCTCAGCCTGCTGGCTCTTCCCTTTCATGGGGTCATTAAGACAAATGCCCAGTTCAGCCCAAGACATCCACTGCCCTTCTAGTCCTGCCCATGACCCACTCCAGCTCAAGGACCTTCCAGGTCTCCTCCCTACCTTGGGGATAAATTCCTGACTCCTTGACTGGACATTTGGGTTCCCCCAGGGAGGAGGCAAGGCAAAGTCAAGGAACCTGACTCAGTCAGGGAAACTCCCTCAATCAAAGTTTGCTGAACAAAAGCCTAAAACCCCAGCCTCCTGTTCCCTATGCCTCACTCTTGTCCCCTGAGCCACAACATCGGCCATCACCCGCACGTGCCCTGCACCACCCGTCCTCCCTGCCTTTGCTTACTCATCAGCTTCCGTCCTCCATACCTCAGCCTCCTCCTGAACCCTTGCAAAGCATGGCCAGGCCCTTTGTGAGGCCAGCACTTGTCCCATGACACGTGGCTGCTGGCAGTGCTGTGCTGGCTGACCCCTGTCCAACCTGTCACCATAAAGCAGTGTCAGACAGGCTGAACCCCAGTGGGCCCTTTGTTCCCTCTGGGTAATGGCATCTGAGAACTTTCTCCCAGGCCAAAGGGCAGCCTGATTTCTAGAGGAGACTCCAGCTCACCCCACACTTGAGGGCCTCTGACCCTGACTACCACACCTGCCAAATCCTGCCGCCCTCTGCCTGTCTAAATCTATCTGTGTGTGTGCAGAGGTCGGGGAACTGTCTTCCCGCATGATGTGGAGGCCCCTGAGGCAGGCTCCGAGGGGCTCTGAGAGGATGGCAGTCAGGAGGTACTAAGTTCATAGCTGAACTCTTACAGGTGCGGCTCTGGCACGTGGTATTAGTTGGGGAGGCTAACCGCTACAGCGATCATGGGAAAAGGCCGTGTTTTACTCACAGCCTGGTGAGATGTTTCTATCTGGGCAGATCTCTGGGGCACCCTCCTCTGAGATCAGGCTCTATCCTTTCTTGTGCTACTATTGTCTTCCACACTAGGCATCCAAGGTCACTGTGAAATGGGGGGAATTCTCTGCCCTCTGGCCCCCCAAGTCTCTCACCACTCCCCTTCTCCCATCCTGACACCCTCAAATCTCATGGTTACCTCTTACTCCAGCCCGGCCAGGCCAGGAGGTCAGACCCAGCATTCTGTCCTCTTATCTGTGCTCAAACTGTCCCCACCCATCTGGGGCCCCTCTCGGGGGCCAGCCAGGCAGCTACCTTGTGCAGGAGCACACAGCGTGGTGTAGCCCTCAGAGGCTGAGGGGGAGTAACGGCATTAGCCTGAGACATTGGAGACCATTTCAGGGAGTTGATTTTATTCAGAGAACAGAGGCAGGTGCTATATGTGGGTAGCCTGGGAGGGGGATCACTGGAGGCAAGAGTGTCGTGCACAGGGCTGTGACCAACCAGCAGCAACCTAGGTGTTCAGAGCTGTGGCAGAGGAAGGGGGAAGTCTGGGGCACCCAGTGGAATCCCTACATCAACCAAGGGCATTAGGGAAGGCTTCCTCAAACAGAGAAAACCAGGTCTCTGAGGGCTCATTTACTGTCACTGAGGTAGCCAGCCTCCAAGCTTGATTTCCAGTGACCTCACCTCCTGGGATTCCAACCCTTGTCCAGAGTGTGTCACATCTCACCAACACAATGAGGCAGAATTGATGGTGTGTGATGCAGAGGGTAGGCCATAAAAGGCAGTGTGGCTCTTCTCTCTCCTGGCTTGCTCTGGGAGAAGCCACGCCATGGGCAGACAGCCCTCTGGAGAGGCCCACACAGACAGGGACAGAGTCTCCTGCCAACAGCCACATGGTTGAGCTTGGAGTGGACCCTCCAGCGCTACTCAGGCCTCCTGGGATGCAGCCCCAGCCAACAGTGCGGCTGCACCTCCTCATTCACCTGAGCCAGAACCCCTCAGGGAAGCCACTCCCAGATTCCCGACCCCAGAAACTGTGGGACAATAAAGGTCTGTGGTTTAAAGCAGCTAAGTGTTGGAGTATTTTATTTATTTATTTATTTATTTATTTATTTATTTAATTTTTAAAGTAGGCTCCACACCTAACGTAGGGCTTAAACCCATGACCTTGTGATTGAGAGTCTCCTGCTCTACTGACTGAGCCAGCCAGGTGCCGCTGGAGCATTTTTATATAGCAACCGAGAGCTGATTTAATCACCCCCAAGTGCAAGGCCAAGGCCCAGGTCATCCCTGTGCTGGACCAAGAGGAAGTACCATGTGCATAAAATTCATTTATGCAACCAATTCACAGTCAGTGTCATGCTGAGGTGCCCTAGGTCGTGTGCTGCACGCTGGGGTGGGGCTGAAGGCGACGAGGATATGATCTTGACCTTCAGAAGTTTCCCAGTCTACCAAGAGACAGTGAAGTCCACTCACCCACTAATGACCATGGCCCTTTCACCCCTACGCCTAGCCCCAGAGAGGGGTAACTAACTCTGTTTCAGGGCAGTGAGGTGGGAGGCAGGGTATGAGAATGGGTGGGGTGTGCTGAAAGGCTGACAAAGGGGGGTGCACTTTGGGGATGAGTGATGTCAACCAGGTCAAGGAGGAAGCTTGTTCCAAGGAAAGAGAACAGCCTGCCCCAGAACACAGCGGGTGCGAGCAGAGTGTGCCCTCGGCAAGTCGTGAGGGGTGCTGGGGTGATGGGGGGCAGGGGAGGAGATCAGCAGGTGAGGTTGGTGAGGTCTAGGGACAGATGTGAAAAGCTCTAGAGGCTGAGGGGGAGTATAGGCATTAGCCTGAGACATTGGAGGCCACTTTAGGGAGCTGGGTTTCAGACAGTGGAGGCAGGTGCTATATGTGGGTAGGTGGGGAGGGGGATCACTAGAGGCAGGAGTATCGTGCATAGGACTGACCACCCAGCAGTCACCACCCAGGTGACTGAGTGCTATGGCAGAGGAAGGGGAAGTCTGGGGAACCTAGTGGAACCCCTACCTTGACCAGGGGCATTAGGGAAGATTTCCTCAAATAGAAGAAACCAGGAATTTCCAAGACCAGGAATTTCCCAGACAAAGGGGGAGGTGGGGTGGGGGAGATGGTATTCCAGGCAGAGGGAAGAGCATGGGCAAAGCCTACAGGAAAGAGAGCAAATCTGGTACAAGTAACTGCAAATGGTTCTGTGTGATGGTAGCTCATGGCTAATGGAGGAGGGGAAATGAAGGATGGAGAAAACTGGGCCAGATGGTGGACAAGTGGCAAATGGGAGGCTAAGAAGCTTGAGCCTTATGGTGGACATCTGTCTTCCATCGACCCCTCTAGATCCACTCTCCCCCTGTCTCTACCAGGCTCTTTCCTGGAGACCTACCTGTGTGGACTAAGGCCACAGGCCATTGTGCCTGGAGACCTACCTGTGTGGACTGCAGCCACAGGCCATTGTGCTCTCCAGCTCGCAGTTGGGTTCAGGCAATAGGGAACCTTGGCAGAAGAGGGAGGGAGAGAGGAACGTGGGAATGCTCGCTCCTGGCTCTTGCCCTGCAGGGTCACCCGCCTAGCCCGTGATCCCTGACAAGCAATGGCCCTTGCATGCACACACTGCACTCTGCCGGTTCAGGTCACTGCCTCTTCTGGGTGGTTACCCATGCACCTCAGAAGATTGTTCCTTCATTAAACCCTCCTTAAATTATCCTGCCTTCAACATGCCATCTGGTCTCTGTTGGGATCCAGGCTGATACAAACTCTTGGAACAATGGAGAGCCACAGAAGGGAACTGAGTAGGGGTTGACACAGCCAGATTTGTGTTTTAGACAGCTCTCCGTGGCTGGTCACTGAGGATAGATTGGGGCAAGCGGCAGAGGCTGAACTGGGGCCCTGAGGACAAACTACAGCTCTTATCACTGTCACACAGCAAACTCCAGACTTGTGGGAACTGTTCGGTAGATTGTTTCCAAAGATGGCCGCAGAATCCCTTCAGGAACCTCCAGCCTTTTGTATTGTGACACTGATGCTCCTCCCAGGTGGAGGCGGAGTCTAGGGTGGGGGGGGCACCTCATGAATTGCTCTGATCAACAGAATACGATGAAGTTGCTCAGCCCAGGACTTATAGATCTTGAAGCCTTGCTTTCATTCTTACAAAATCTAGCCACAACTGAATGCTGAAGACCCATCAGTATGGGGAGGGACCCACCTGCGGAGGGCTGGGCCCTCCAACCCACCCCCCCCAGTGGGCCCAGCCCCCACTGAATGCAGCTGCATGGAGCCCTGGACAGACTGAGAAGAACTGCCTGGCCAACCCACGGAATTGTGGGAAATAAGAACTCCTTGCTTCTTCGGCCATTCAGTTTGGGCATGGCTCACTATACAGCAACAGAGAACTACAATGGGCGAGTACTTCTCTCCTTTGCAAAATCTTGCCTTTCCTTCACGGCCCTGCCTGCCTGTCACTCCCTCCCCTTCTTTCTGGCTGAAAACCATCGCTCCCTCCTCTGAACTCCACTGCTCTTTGTTCCCGCCTCCCTTGTGACCCTTCTAGCATGCTGCCTCATAGGATAACAGGCACCTTCCTGGGACGCTGGGTATGTTGATCACCTGGGTCCTAATTTACACGTTCTCCACATCATTCCAGACATGACGTGGAGTGGCTTATACACACAAAATATGAGTGCGCTTACTTACTATGCTTACAGCTTCATTTCTCAGATGGCAAAATTGAGATTTGGAAACGACACGACTTGCCCCAAGGTCACCAAAAAGGGATGTGCTAGGATTTAAACCCAAATTTATACCTCACATGTCCCCCATGTTGTAGTTACTGGTATGATTTGCTCCAGGAAGGAAAGGACTCTGCTTCCCTGCTGGAGGCTGAGAGGGGCATCACACGTAGGGTCCCAGCCCTGGGTATCCTGTTTTTCACTACTGATATGTAGTGAAACCCAAACCCAGGAATCCAGAATTCTTCCCATTGGTGCATCTGTCCCCATCTCACCCACCAGGCAGACACACAGAGACACACACCCCTTGCGCCTGGTCTTTATTCTCTGTGTTGGTCTGCCCTGTGTCTTAACATAGCCTCTCACCTTCTTGCCCAACAGAACAGGCCCACGGGTGGTATGTCTGGGGCCATTGGACCAGGAAGGAAGAGTCAACATGGCGCAATCTGATCCACCTTCTGGGAAGATGAGATAGGGCTGCAGGGCCGCAGGACCACAGGGCCACAGGGCCAGACGAGGGAAGAGAGGCTTTGACCAGCCTCTTTGTTAGGGGATGGGGAGGAACAGAAGAAGGCTACAACAGAATTTGTTGAACTGACATTTATGGAGACCTCCCACCTTTCTGTGCCGAGGTCAGGGGCTGAAATCACCATGGATGAGTAAGAGGTGCCTCATAGAGCTCTGTGCCTATGTAATGTCAGAGCTTAGACTCAGGGTTCATCTCAGTCAGTCAGGGAGATTGAGGCTCAGAGGGAGGGTGAAGAGGTCTGCCCACTGTCATACGGCCAGTGACAGAGCACGATTCTCCTTGTCTACCTTTCAGGCCCCTGTGGCTGCCAGTCTACAGTTCAGAGGACCCAGAAACTCATGAGTGCAGAGTTTCAAGGCCATCACCTCCTCTCTGGCTCAGGGAGGGAGGAGAGGGGACATGAGGGTGCAGGGTGAGGGAGCCTGTAGGAGATGGGGCTGGAGCTTAGAGCTTCTTCTGTGCTGTTACTCAAGGCAAAGGAAGAAAACCTGGTGACAGTTACTTCTCTCTTTCTCTGCCTACTGAGTGACATTATAACAGGGAATGGAGACCTCAGAAATCACTCTCTTCCAGCCCTCTGTCCCCTTCACAGAGGAGGAGGCCAAGGAGAGGGAGGCTCACAGGGACTTTGCAGCGGGAGTACAAATCAGCAATGTCCAAATTGGCAGCTGAGACTTGGGGCCTGGCATGGTTGGATTTGCAGAAGTTTGGGACGGCTGTGAAGGTATGCTCAACAGACACCTCCAGGAAGCCTTTCCAGATCGCAGCACCTCCAGCTGGGCTCCCTAATGCCAGCCCTGCCCTCTGGGGAGGTGCTCAGCAGAACTCCAAGTGCTTGTCCACAGGGACTTTGTACTTGAGCTTGTGGGCTTCAAAGAGGTCACACAGCTCCTTGATGTAGCGCTGGTGAAGCTTGTCCACCTCCTCCTCTGAGGGATGCAGCGTCTTCTGCACCTCAATGGGCTTTCCCACTGCGAGACACAAATGTGGGTGCTGGCCCAGAGCAGGAGCCATGGGGTTGCAGGGGCCCTTGGGGCAGGTGCCCACCCTCATGGGCATCTCTGCAGGAAAGGGCTCTCACTACCACCCCTTTCTGCCCTGTTTTGAGTGATAGATTCTAAGATGTTATGGTAACTCCAAGATTCTGATGAGCTGGCATTGCAATGTGCCATGCAATGTGCCAGGCACTTTCCACGCATTATCTCGAATCCTCATAACAACCCTATGGGGATAGAAACTCTTACTATTCCCAGTTGACAGGTAAGGCAAGGAGGCTCAGAGTGGTTAGGTAACTTGTTTAAGGTCACACAGCCAGGAAGAAACAGTTCCAGTTTTTAAATCGTGGGGATATGCTCTTAATTTCTAGGCTATACTGTTTGGGGAGCCCAAGATATCATGATTTAGAAGTGCCTGTAGTTCGGGGCACCTGGGTGGCTCAGTCGGTTGGGCATCCAACTTTGGCTCAGGTCATGATCTCACAGCTTGCTCTCTCTCTCTCTCTCTCTCTCTCTCTCTCTCAAATATAAATAAACATTAAAAACAAAAAGAAAAAGGAGAGCCTGTAGCTTCTAGGGTGAGGTGGACCCACAGCCCAGGAAGCTCTTCTTTCCCTCTCACTCTCCACCTGGTCCGTAATGCCCCCTTTGTTCTAGGGAGGAGTCAGGAACCCCTAACTAACCTCCTTCCTCTGGCTCTGCCTGGCTGGGAACGTAGCTCCCTTGCCTCTTCCTGGAGGCAGCAGCAGTATTTTTTTTAACCTTTAAAATTTTCTTTAAATTTTGATTGCTACTCTACCCATAATTCTAACAGACTTGGAATGCCCTTTCTTAGTATCCACCTTCTCCAATAAGCCGTATTAGATCCTCTAGGTCAGAACTAAAAACTCTTCTTCTCTAGCGTAATAAAGAGTCAAATAGGTCCTGATTCAGTCCTCAACTTTGTTACTCAAAGGCAGTGTGATCTTTTGGAAGTTACTTAACTTCTCTGAGCCTCAGTTTGCCACGAGTGAAATAGGGATAATAGCCCCTACCCGGAAGGCTCTTAGGCTAAACTGAGCTGCTGCAAGTAAGGAAGCCAGTGCAGCGCCTGGCACGCAGCAGGTACTCTGTAATCAGTAGTGACTACTGTTTTTTGTGTCTCCATTACAGTTCCCTTCCCAAAGTGCCCTGTATTAGGGTTTTCTGCTTGTGTGTAAGTGTCCCAGTCTAGA
This sequence comes from Cryptoprocta ferox, assembly GCA_028646485.1. Lineage (NCBI taxonomy): Eukaryota > Metazoa > Chordata > Mammalia > Carnivora > Eupleridae > Cryptoprocta > Cryptoprocta ferox. Next base: position 54,690,778 of record CM053575.1, on the reverse strand, counting down.
ATGTGAGCTCCCCGAGGGCAAGGATGTGGCTGACCCATCTCCATGTCCCCCTTGCAGCACATAGCCCAGGCCCCTTTCCCTGGAGCCAACCCCTGACCCCTGACCCCCCTCCCCCGGCTCCAGGCTGGGTCTCAGCTCACCCACGGTGGTGATGGGCTGGCGGTAGGGTATAAGACCAAAGCTGTACTGGAAGACGCCACGGCCATGGAAGAGCGGGAGGGAGATGCCCATGATCTTCTGCAGCCGGTTCTGGATCCAGCGCAACCAGGAGCCGGGAGAATTCTCAACCTGGTCAAATAGTTCATTCTCCCCGAAGGAGAAGATTGGCACAAGAGCAGCCCTGGAGGGAGACAGGAGAGAATACGTGTGGAAGGCCCCAAAGAAGACCCCGGCTAGCTTCCTACAGGGACCCAGTAACCAGGAATTGGAGCAGAGGACAGAGCCCTGGGCCAGGAGTAGGAAGCCTGAGTTGTCTACCAGACCTGCCGTAGCTTCACTTTCTGAACTTGGGCAGGACCTGGCCCCTCTCAGGGCCACAACCTCCCAGTTGTAACGGGACAGATAGACCGGAATGCTTCAGAGAGTCCTCCCAGATATAAAACATCTATGAACTTTGTAGAAAACATCTCTCCAGCCCCAGCTAGTTTGCATTCTTCAAAGATGCTTCGAAGTAGAACAACTCTGTGATATGCCCCAAACTCCATTTTCCCAGATCCCATAGATGTCAGATCTAGTGCCAGCTTTGGGCAAATATATCCCTTCCCACCTAGTCCCTTTGATCGCCATGCTTCCCTTCTGAAATCTTTTCTGGGTATTTGGGCATGACATAGTATGTTTCTCGCCAAAATAGAATCTTCATTGTAAAGAGACTAAGACTCTCCCTGCCCCAATACAATCTGCATTAGTCTCTGCTGTCTTCCTGCCAAAATCTAATCCTTGCCAGTTTCCAGCTGAACCGAGACCCCTCTTCCCAGGTACCCGTGCATCAGGGCGAGTCTGACGAAGCCCTTGCGGTTCTGCAGCAACAGCGTGTAGGCTCCAGGCCTGGCATTCAGTGCCTCCTGGGCACCGCCTACAATGATGGCCAGTAGATTGCCACCTTCCTTCCTGCTGAGAATGTGAGCAGCACTCTCCTTGTCTGATGTGACCAGCCCTGGGAAGAGAAGAAGGTGGTCAGGTATGGGGGGAGGGGGCAGGGATAGTCGAGTGGATGTGACCCAAGAAAGGGATCACCAAAAGTGGCCACAGAGGCCTGGGTCCCCCCCCACCCCCACGCTCCAGCTTGGAATTCCCTGAGGACTGGAACTGAGTTCTCTCCCTTTTCCTAAACACCCTCACCAAGCTCATTGCCCTGCATGGTGCTGTGGGAAGTACTTCCTTGGATCTAGCCACCTCTCATTGCACATGTTCTTGTAAGAAGTACAGAACTGTTGAGGCGCCTGGGTGGCTCAGTCAGTTAAGCATCCGACTTGGGCTCAGGTCATGATCCCATGGCTCATGGGTTTGAGCCCCGTGTCAGGCTCTGTGCTGACAGCTCAGAGCCTGGAGCCTGCTTCAGATTCTGTGTCTCTGTCCTCTGCCCCTCCCCTGCTCATGCTCTGTCTCTCTCTCTCTCTCTCAAAAATAACTAAACATTAAAAAAAAAACAAGTACAGAACTGATGGCAGCCCTCACCACAATGCCCCTTCCCATGCCTCCAGTCTCAACCTCTCGGGCTACCCAGGGGTGTGAAGACTCACCCCCCGACATGATGTAATCCCTGAAGAAAGGGACCCGGAACCACAGGGTCAGCATCATCAGATGGGGGCGGATGCCAGGGAAGAGCGAAGGGAAGCCCGTGCTCTCAGTGCACAGGTTGACAAAGGCTCCAGCGGCCAGGACCCCGTGGGGGTGGAAGCCGGCAAGGTAGTTCCGGGAGGGGTCCAGCTCAGCAGTCTTGACCAGCTGCAAGGACAGCAACCTGGTGAGCTGGACCTGCGTGCCAACCCTTACTGTGCCACTCATCAGTGTCGCTCCCCCTCTCTGAGCCTCAGGCTCTTGTGAGGATAGAGATATGATGTGTGAATGTGCCCATGATACGGTCTCAGATTGACTGCTGGCTTCGGACAAATTGCATCTCTCTTGGGCTCTTCATCTGTAAAATGGGGACATTTAGCCCTGCCCTGCCTTCCTCCCAGGACTGCTGAGAAGCTTGAGTCTGTTGGTGCCCTGGAATTACCAAGATTACAACAGGACCAGATATAATTCGAAGGCATCAAAGGGACACACGGGGGCGCCACCCTGCTGGAAAAGCCCCGTTTTCACAAAACTCAATATAAGAAAAATGAGCACTTAAGACCTAGGAGTGAGCATTCTCGAGATATAGCAGGAGTGGTTGAAAGAGCATGCAGTCCAGGAGGCTGGCTCGAGTCCTGTTTACCCTTCTGGACAAAGCAAGTGGCTCCCTGTGGCTCCCGCCACCCCCCCACCCCCCACGCCAGACTTCCATTGCCCCTTCATCACTCTTTCCCCAGCCCTCCGCTCTCCCAGCGAGCAACTTGACAGAGTCTGGTCAGGCCTGCAGCATGGAGTGGGGAGCAGAGACTACGAGTGATTGCACATTGACTGGGAGAGGAGAGCTGTTGTCCTTAGCAGCTCCCAGATGAAGTGGGGTGAGGGTGGAGGGGCAGGAACTGAGCTAACAAATACTGCTCTCAGCCCGCCCATTGCTGGACAGCTGCTCCATGGTCCAGTCTGCGAAGATTACTGCAGTGGGCAGTGATTGTGAGTGAGTGTGTATGTGTGTGTGTGTGTGTGTGTGTGTGTGTGGACGGGGGCAATCCCTTCCCCACCCTGCCAGGACCCGCAGGCCCCCCCTTTACACTGTCCTGCACCCTGGGAGCACAGCCACCAGAATCTGAAGATCCGTGAGGCCCCTGGCCCATGCCCCAAGCCCCTGGCAGGAGGCTCTCTGATCCGATCCACCAGTCCCTGCCATCTACACTCCCAGGCATGGAGCAGCCTTTTCCACTCCCGGTCAGCTTTGCCAGGATGGAAATTCTACCTGTCGTCCAAGCTAAAACTTGTGGCGGGTGACTCCCTGAGGATTCTTGTTGCTGCCTTTGTGGTCGGGGAGGCCTGGCTGCCTGCTTTCCGAGCCCCCGGGGGACCTGGGGGGCGCAGCAATGGGGATCTGAGCCTGTCTGCCCCATCGAGGCTGAACAGCCCCAGATTCTCCTGGACTTGGTTTCTGCAACCCACTCTCCTGCCCAGTATGGCCCCCAGTTACCCCTGACCCTTTGCAGAAAGACTCCGGGGACCACAGTGGCGGGGAGGACCATTGCCTCTCATACGAGGATAAACCACTTCTACTCACCCGGTGGGGATTTACTGGATGTGAAAATAAAGATGGCGCGGAGAAATCTCTGGCTAGTCTCAGTGAGAAAGGCGCTAGCACAGGAACCCATCTGGTGGTGTTTTCCTACACACATACCTGGCCCCCTGCATGGAAGCAGCAGCCCATGAAGTCCTCCTCAGCCAGTGGAAAGGCAATTTTGTACAACCCCCATAAAGGTGATTTGGCAAGAGCTATTACAACCAAAAGGCGTCACTGACCTTTTACCCCAGCAAGCCCCCCGGCTGAGGAATTGCTTGTGCAAAATGACTCGCAGCGTCTTTTTTTGTGTGCCAGCAACAGCCTGGCGTCCCCTCCAACGTCCATCAATGGGGCTCATTCCGACAAACTGAAACTTTCACACAACGGAGCCCTGTGCAACCCTAGGGAAGTGTGGCACAGATCTTCCTGGTCTGGCAGGGGAAGGTGGCCACAGTCCCTCGTCAGGACAGAGCAAGGGCCAAGATGGTACGAGCAGAAGGTCGCTGATTGTGCTGACAAAGGGCGCATGCGCGTCCTTGCGAGTGGACGCACCAAACGCTGGTCATCACAGTTGCCTCTGGGGAACGACGGGAGGAGGTGAGAATTGGGTGGGGGCGGGGGGACCCTTTACCACGTACCCTTTGGTCCCTTTTGAATTCTGAACAAGGATGTATTACTTATTTTAAATGAACAATGAATGCATAAATGAACAAAATAAATGAATAAATGAAAGAAAGAATGATTCTCCTTAATAAAGAAGGCTTTGTGTATAGAGACACATCCTAGTGAATGTGAGCGCCTGTGTCTAGATGTGCGTGCCAATACTTGCACGTGCATTTACATGTGTGTGTCCCTGTGTGTGCACTGATGGGGCCGTCGCTGTCCCGCCGAGGCCTGGTGCACCTCCCTAGACATAGTATCTACTGTTGTTTTTCTGTGCTAACTGTTTCTATCTGTCCCCTGGGCCCAAGGGCTATCACTCCCTCACTGTAAGGGTCTTTTAAAATTTTTAATTAAATTAATTATTTTTTAAAATTTACATCCAAGTTAGTTAGCATATAGTGCAATAATGATTTCAAAAGTAGATTCCTTAATGCCCCTTCCCCATTTAGCCCATCCCCCACCCACAATCCCTCCAGCAACCCTCTGTTTGTTCTCTATATTTAAGAGTCTCTTATGTTTTGTCCCCCTCCCTCTTTTTATATTATTTTTGCTTCCTTTCCCTTATGTTCATCTGTTTTGTATCTTAAAGTCCTCATATGAGTGAAGTCATAAGATATTTGTCTTTCTATGACTAATTTCACTTAGCATAATACCCTCTAGTTCCATCCGCGTAGTTGCAAATGGCAAGATTTCATTCATTTTGATTGCCGAGTAATACTCCATTGTATATATATACCACATCTTCTTTATCCATTCATCCATCGTGGACATTTGGGCTCTTTCTATACTTTGGCTATTGTTGATAGTGCTGCTATAAACATTGGGGTGCATGTGCCCCTTCAAAACAACACACCTGTATCCCTTGGATAAATACCTAGTAGTGCAATTGCTGGGTTGTAGGGTCTGTGAGGGTCATGAGATTAGCGTCCACCTGTCTGATGCATCTCCTGACCCAAGCACAGGCCTGGAACAGAGGAGACGCTACAGAGAGACTGGAATGAAGGAAGAATGAACTCACGAATAGAGGAAGCTGATGAAGCCTCAGAAGGAAGCACCCTGTTCCCTATCCTGTCCCAACCTGTCACCTGGGTTCCAAGAACAGGGGAGAGAAGTTTGAGCTGGAAGTCAGGAGACCCAGGTTCTGCCGTCTGCTCATCACATGACCCTTGCCAGGCCCCGGCACTCCCCATGTCTCAGTTTCCTCTCTGTCTCCCAAGACACTGATAATGCCTCACTGGCAGCATTTCTACTGGGTTTGGGTGAGGTAAACAGAGAGGGGAAGGTTTATAAAGCTCTGTGTTTTCTGCCTTGCTCCCTCAGTTCTCTTAGGGAAGAAGTGGGACTAAGCAAACACAGATGGGTGTTTGGGGAAGGCATTCTCCGGATGCACGTCCCAGCAGGCTGTGTACCAGGCAGTCGCTGGGGAACAGGACAGCCAGGGTGCTAGGCTCTGGGGTTTGCTGTTTTTTATGTATATATATATAATTCACACACCATAAAATTCATCTTTTTTAAAGTGTGCAATTCAGCGGTTTCAGTATACTTCAGAGGTGAATGACCATCACCCCTATCTAATTCCAGAGTGCTTTCAACACCACAAAGAGAAAACCCATACCCATTAGCAGTCACACCCCATCCCCCAGCCCCTGGCAACCACTAATCTGCTTTCTGTGTCTATGTGCTTGCCTGTTCTGGGCATTTCCTGCAAATGGAATCACACAAATAGATGGCCTTTTGTGTCTGTCTTCTTTCAAGTTAGCAGACTGTCTTCAAGGTTCATCCACATTGAAGCATATATCAGTACTTCGTTCCCTTTTATGATTGAATACTATTCTATTCTACTGTATGGATAGACCACATTTTTTGTTCATTTAGCACTCGACAGACTTTGAAATTATTTCCACCCTTTGGCCATTACAAATAATGTAGCCATGAGCACTTGCACATTAGTCTTTGTGTGACCATGTTTTCAATTCTCCCAGGGGTGTCACTGCTTTGAACCCCAAGACCCTTGCCTAGAAGACCACAGCCATGCAGGAGGAGGGAGGCATCTCGGGGGGAGGGCATCTGGACCGTGAGTGGGAGGGAGGACCGTGAGGGCTGTGTCTTTGTCCTGTCAGCCCAGTCCCATCTCTCAACAAATGCCCTTATTTATGCCTTCTCACACTCTTGGGGTGACCCAAATGCCTCACAAACCCACTGTCCTGATGGCCCCTTTATGGTTCACAGAGCACCCACACCACTAGCTTGTGTGACAGTGGCCCTCGGGAGGTCGGCTGCAGTGTGAGAGCCCCCATTTGACAGCTGAGCAAACTGAGATGCAGAGGGCTAAGCGACCTGCCCAAAGCCACACAGATGGCCTGAGCTCAGTTCCACTGTCTCCTGCACAGAGCGCAAGAGCACCCCGGCAGGAAGCCTTTGTTCTAGACCCAGAGAGATACCTTGAGACTCAGGACTATCTCTGGGGTCTTTTCCTTTTTAGTCAGGAAGGCCCAGGGTGCTCAGTTTCTAGAGAAGGTGATTCCCGCACCGGTAACCTGCCTCTCCCTGCTCCAGGGCCTGGCCCTGGAGATCCTGTTCACGACCTATTTATTTACCTTAATTACTTGGCAGTTTAAAAATGCAGGGCAAGCAAGGTCTGGTTATGTAGTCTGGCTCTGGCCTTGGGCATCTCATTTGTGGCGGATTTCCCAGAGGATTCTGCTGTATATCAGAGTTTGAGAATCACTGGTTTAAACCCAAGGAATCCCCTTCTAGCTTTAGGCTGTTGGCCATGCACACACATGCATGTATATGTGTGTGGGCGGGGGGGGGGGGAGACTGGGGTCTTTGCCTGTCTCCTCCCATCATGGCCAGATGAAAAGAAAGACTTTGAGGTTCCCCCCCACCCGCCCCCTCAGCTGGTGAGTTTTCCACCCTGCCCTCACCTCCTTGCACTCACAGAGCAGACAGGACCCTCCTTGACATCTGTAGCTATAGTCCCTCAATTCTAAGAAGCACCTTTTTTTCCCCCACATCTTAACATTATGCTATCAAGATGCATTTGACAGTTCTAATTAGAAGAACTTTTTTCTTAGTGGTACATAAAATACTGGTATGTTTTACCATCAAGGATACCTTAGAGTTGAAGACACATAGGATGTGTCGGACACGGAGAGCTGGAAAGAGTGCCCCAGGTGGTAGGCATTCCCAGCACATGCTGTGTGTCAGGCACCTCGGTACACCTACTTGCTCCATCTTCTGTTCACTCTGCAAGGGAAGTACTGGGGGAAACGGCTCCATTTTACAGATGAGGAAACGGAGACACCAAGTCCATTCACTTGTTCAAGGTCACATAGCTAGTAAAGTGGCAGAGGCAAGATTTTAACACAGCCAGCCTGGCTCTGTGTGTGTAACCTGCGGGCTCTGCCGCCTTGTAGGAGTCCCCAAGTGAAAGGTGGTGGGGATTAACCGGGTGAAGCGGTGCACTTCAGGTAAGAGTACCAGCCCAAGTGACACAGCTCATGCCTGGAGAACTTGTTTAGCAAAGGGGGCAGGTGAGGCATGAGCATGGGTCCAGAGTCCAGGGATCCAGAGTCTAATTTTTGCAGGCCAGGCAAAAATTAGATTTGATTTTAGGTGTCATGGGAGTCACCGCTGTGTATTAACATTTTGAGTATTCTGGTTGCTGTGTGCAGGATGGACTGTAGCGGGCGTCAGCAGGAGCAAAGCCCAGATAAAGAAATGATTGGTTAGGATTTAGGTAGTGAGTTGGAGAGGAGAGAAGGGTGAGACACAGAGGAGTTTGGGAGACAGACCCCAAACTTCAGAGCAGCAGTTCTCAACCGGGGCTAGTTCCCCTACCCCACCAGGGGACATGTGGTAACGTCTGCAGACATTTTTCGCAGACATTTTTCGTGGTCACAACTGGTAGAGGGAAGTGCTACTGCCATCTAGTGGGTAGAGGCCAGGGATGAAGGCAGACCCCTCCCTCTGATACTGATAGAGCTACAGCAATCATTCATTCATTGTCAAATATCCAGGTACCCAGGGGCAGAAAGCCTCTTGAGAGTTTTCTCAAGCCTGAGGGGGTGGGGGTGGGGGGGAGATAGCAAGGACCGGAAGTGAGCAGGAAGGGAACCCCTCATCCCTCCCTGCAGGGCAGCCCTAGAGCTGAGGGGACAGCAGCACTCAAGGCAGAGGTAAGACTCCTGGGAGGGTCGTGAGGACAGGCACAGGTCTCTGTGTAGGAAGACCTTCTCACAGGCAGCGCCCTCCCGTGATGAAAGGAGCCATCGCAGAAGGAAGTGTCACCCGTCCAAGTGTAAGCTGGCGATCTGTCCTGGGCAGGTGGCTGGCTACCTACCTACCTCTGACTCAGGTCAAGAGACCCCAGTATGTTGGGAGGGGGCAGGGCTGGGAGGTGGGGCACGAAGTCCCTAGTGATGCCTGCAGGGCTGTGGAGGAACTGAGGGATGTCCCTAGTGCGGGTGGGGAGGTGTTCTGCCCTGTCCCGAGCCTGCAGCGTTTCCTGACACCAGGTCACAGCCCGGCCACAGCACTCCACCCCTCCTCAGGCCTGGGCCTGTGTAGACAGTGTTTGCCCTGGGATGGTGAAATTTTCACAGGGGAAACCCAGCCTTGGGACTGGTCTTCAGCCTGAGGTGGGATCGGCGCCTCCTCCTCCTATGCGAAACATTGCCTGATTCTTCATCATTGGCTCTTTAGCGTGAGTTTAGAAAGCTGCAAGGCCCAGAAAAGTTTTCTTTCTAATTTTGCTTGAAATTCCATCACTAGATGCTAGTTCATAAAATCACACTGAGAACTGACAGAAGCTCAGAAACCGCATTTGACAGAGCAGTGCAGAGGTTTGTGACTGTGGGAGAGCTACGGCAGAGCTGAGACCCCTCCGCTTCGCCCACCCCAAGATCTCTGCAGGGCCTGTGCTGTAAAGGTGTGTGGAAGAGCGGGAGAGTCTCCCGGGAGGAGGTGGGAAAGGGAATCTGCAGGCCACAGTCCCACCCCTGCAGGCTCCCAGCCTAGGACAGGCAAAGTCAAAGTGCACGCCATCTCGCCCTCTGCTGGCCACTTGGCGGTACTGCTCACGCTCCGCAGGGGTGATGCAACAGGCCGACAATGGGCAGCGATCCTGAAACCCTACAGCGGAATTGTGGCAAATCAGGGCAGTGTCCCACCAGTGTCAATAGTGCCGAGGTTGAGAGACCCTCCTCGAGGGCTGCCTGGCTGGGGGAGGATCAGGAAGGGCAGTGGATGGGATAGGCACAGACCCTGCTTGTCTTTACTGACAAGACCCTGGGAGGGCACCTTGCAGAGGAAGCAAATACAGGGAGAAGACCTCCCCCAATCTGGACCCTCAGGTCAGGCTCAGCACTGCCTATTCACTCTGCCCTTCAACATCTATCACTCCTCATGAGAGTAGAATTCCCTGCCAGTCAACTTCCTGCCTTGCTGCCCTGCCCTGCCTTGTCCCACCCTTGCCCTTTGCCCAGGAGGCCCTGCTCACTGTGGGGGCTAGGGGCTTCTGTACCCCAGCTATTGCCCAGCTTTTGCTAGTCCTTGCCGGGCCCAGGACTGTCAGAAGGGAGCAAGGCAGGAGCCCCGAGTCCCATGCTGAGGGCCCTCGAGTCAGTGAGTTGTTTAACCTCTGTGAGCCTGTACCCTCCATTCCCTCCCCCTTTACCAGCTGGGGACCTAATTCCAGCAGGGGCAGGAGGAGGCGGGGCTCCAGGATGGGGTGGCAGAAGCCAGTCAGGTGTGAAGGTCAGAACAGAACTGTCAGAGTTCTCCACAGCATGCCCAAGCTTCCCCAGAGTCCCCACTGACTTAGTAAAATAACACTAGCTCCTGGTTTGCTGAGAACCTACAAGGCATTTTCCTGCCTTCTCAGCTAGTCCACCCAACTGAGAGATGTGTGTGGCGTTATCTATTTACATATGAGGAGGCTAAGAGAGGCGATGAAACTCACCCAAGGTCACGGCTGGTATGTGGCAGCACTGGTATTAGGACCTAGTCTGTCCAGTTCCAGAGACCACACACACTCTATGCCTTTCTTCTCCTCTGTTTCCAGGGGACGGCCAGCTGACCCTGCCTGGCAACTCTCTGTGTCCCCACTGCCTTCCTACCCTATCCCATCTGGCCAATAAGCCATCCCTGCCCAGCTGCTTATATCCAAGGGTTTAGTCCATCTGGGGTTCAGTAAAGGAGCCAAGGGGTCTGTTAAATCCCAGGGTCGAGTATCCACAATGGCATGAGATGCCCTAAGTCACAGTGAGAGATTCGAAAGTGCTCAGAGCAGGAGGGCTCAGTCTGCTTCCTGGATACATGGGGAAATTGAGGTTCAGAATCGGGCAAGGTCTTGCTCAAGGGCACACAGCAATCCAGAGTTGGAGGCAAGTAGAACCTGAGAACCAGTTCAGGGCCAAGTTCCCCTGCCCCTTTGCCCATAGTTGATGCACACACTTTAAAACCAGGAAAAGAACGTGTTGAGTGACATTGGTCACACCTTTGTCCCTCTCAGGCTGTCATTCTCCCCATCTGATGAAATGTGGGGCTAGATGGTCTCTTAGGACCTTTAGTTTATTACATTCACCCCACACCTGGCTGCCACGGGGTTTACACCTGTAAGATACATATGTATGCCACATTATGTGCCCCACAGAGCTCTTTCCAACCCTGTACGTTCATCATTCCTCACATCGGCCCCACATCCCCGCAGATGGGAAACCATGACCAGAGAGAAACTGCACTTTTCCCCAGGCCACATAGTGGTGTGGCCACATAGGTCCCTACCTCCCAGCCCAGTATTCTACTCCCTGCACACAGGACCATGCTTCTGCCATGGACGTGGCCACGGTCTATCCAGCCCCAATACTCACCGAGACAGGGAAATAGTCCCTCATGTACTTCCACAAGAAGCAGCGCCTTAAGGCTCGGAAGGCCCTGCCCCCCTGCCGTGGCTTGTCCCGGTCCAGGTACCACCAGGTCGCATACAGGACACTGAGCAACCAGAACCTTGTGAACAGGAGACCCACGAAGACAACAATGCAGATCTGGGCTGGGGATGGAAGCAGGAGCCATCAGTGGTCAGAGGTCTGAGAGGAAGGAGGTGAGATTGTCCACCCTGAGGCCGCCCATATGCCCAGCACTAGCAGCACTATCCTGTCCAGCCCGTGGACCCGGGAGGAAGAGATCAGCTTTCCACTCCTTCGAAGAGGGAATGTACCTGCCAATGTCATGCTGGGAGCACAGATTCGAACCCTAGGTAGGCCAAACTTCAAAACTCACTTTTCCCACTGCGAGGCTCCCTGACCCTGGTCTTTCCTCTCCCTCTTCCTCTCCCCAGTAAAATGGTCTGCATTCACCAGGTGCTCAGTAAATGCTTGCTGGCTGATTGTATTATTTCTTTCTAGTTTCCGTCTCCTGGGACTTTGGAGAAAATGGAGACACTCTTCCTCTGCCCAGCCCTCTTTCTGTTGACACTCTGCCCTATTTTTCCACAGATAGAGCTGCCCAGACCCTCCTCTTATTGAAGGCCTTGCAAGGCTTTCCCATAACCAGAGGCACTGCCCAGCCAGCTCAGCCTGGCATTCAGGCTCCCCATGAGCTGGCCCTACCCACCTCCTGCTCCAGCCTCGCCTCAACCACATGCACCCCCAGTGCCCCGGCCGCACTAACTGCTGGGTTTCTATAGCTCACTGAGCTCTTTCAATCTCTTAGCTTTTGCTCGTGCTGATTCCTCTGCCTGCAGGGCCTTTCCTGGTGAAGGAGGGAGGGAAAAAGAGGCCAAGCCCTGGCTGGACCAGGTCCAGTGAGAAATTCCCCCTCTGACCTACATTTTCTGAATCCCTTGCCATAGGCTGGAATTCCAGCTTCATCTCAGGGTCAGCTGGTCTGTGGGCCACCCCTAATCTGATGCTGATGGAAAGAATATTCCCAGAGAATATGGCTCCTTCCCCATCCCATTTCCTCCACTCAACACCATGCACTCATCCTCTTAAAGAAGGCCAGCTTCCAGTTGTATATTCTGTTTGAAAGTAGGGTAGATTGGGCCTGTCATTCCTGGCAGGTTTCCTGGAGGAGGGGACCTTTGACCCCGTCCAAACAGTGGTAAAATTCATAAGCCCAGGAGATGTAGATTTGGGGCTCACAGATGTTCACCTTAACCAGAGCACCTCTGACAGGCCAGTGCTGGTGATGCAGCCATGAACGACGGACACAAAGTCCTGCCCTCAGAAAGCTGCCTTTCCAGTGTGGCACTGGGCACTTCGTTTTTTAAATTGTTATCAAGGTAAAATATGCGTAACATAAAATTTATTGCCTTAACCGTGTTTAAGCTCACAGTTCAGTGGCAAGAAGTTCGTTCACATAGTTGTGTAACCATCACTAGCGCCCACCTCCAGAACTCTTCATCTTCCCAAACGGAACCTCTGTACTCATTAAACTCTGACCCCTCCGCACCCCTCCCCCATTCCCCGCCGGCTGCCGTTTGATTTTCTGTCTCTACAAATCAGACTATTCTAGGCACCTCATATGAGAAGAATCATGAAGTATTTGTCTTTTTGTGACTGGTTTATTTCACTTAGTAGAAAGTCCTGATGGTCATTCATGTCATCCATGTTGTAGCATGTGTCAGAATGGCCCTCCTTTTTTTGGCTGAATCATATTCTCTTGCATGTATATATCACATTTTGTTCATCTGTCAATGGGCCAAGGGATGTTTGGGTTCCGTCCACATTTGCACTTTATTCTAAAATACTATTAAATTAGTTACTAATAATGAAACATGGGAAGGCCTCACATACAAACCCTGACATCTGATATGTCTTGACAAACTAGAAGAAATGGTAACCCTGAGTGGCTGTTCTCAAGGGTAGTCCCTCCCTCCCGTGTCCCCCCGATTCCCAGACCTGAGGGCCAGTTTCTGCCTCGACAGTGCTTTATCCTCACATAGACCTTGCGGTTCCTGGAGGGGGTGGGGAAGGTCCATTAAGTGCTTGTGGGTTGGTCACCTGTTTGTGTTATAAAACTTTTTAAGATTATATATGTATTTTGAGAGAGACAGAGCGTGAGCTGGGGAGGGGCAGAGAGAGAGAGAGAGAGAGAGAGAGAGAGAGAGAATGCTAAGCAGGCTCCACACTGTCAGCACAGAGCCTGACGTGGGGCTCAAACTCACCAAGCCGTGACATATCATGACCTGACCCAAAATCAGGAGTCGGATGCTTAACCGACTGAGCCACCCAAGTGCCCCTTAAATATTTTTTAATAAAAACTTTGAAAGAGAAAGTTGTAGAAGAGTGGGAATAAAATGCCACCGTTTGTATGAAAAAGAACACTGGCATTTATCTATGGCTGTACGCATATAGAGGAAGCTCGGGAAGGAGATAAGATGCAGGGGACAAGGACGACAGGGGGCTTGAGTTACATTTTATTAATTTCCTTTTTCACATTAAAAGTTTTTAATGTGGAAAAAAAGTTTAGGAACCCCAGCTAGGCCTCCCTCCCCTTGGACAAAATCAGAAGTCTCTGTGGATGGCTCCCACTTTAAGAAAACCAGCTCAAGAGGGGCGCCTGGGTGGTTGGTTAAGAGCCCCATTCCAGCTAAGGTCATGATCTCATGATTCATGGGTTTAAGCCCTGCGTGGAGCTCTGTGCTGTCAGCAGGGACCCTGCTTGGGATTCTCTCTCTCCTTCTCCCTCTCTGTCCCTCCCCCTCACACGTGTGTCTGTGTGTTTGTGTCTCTCTCTCTCTCTCTCTCTCTCAAAAAGTGAATAAACATTTAAAAAATTTAAAAAGAAAAAGAAAAAAAAACAACTTGAGAGAATAAAAACAAATGGCTAATAGTGGCTACTGGAGGGGAGGATTTGGCGGAAGTCTATTGCTTTTAGGGCACACATTATGGTTTACAATAACACGTATTAGTTTTGTGGTCAGAAAAAGAGTTAGGATAAAACACACAGGGCATTGGCATTGGACCAGAAAGACCTCCCCCAGACCCACCATCCCCCTCACCCTCAGCTCACCCTTCAGCTCCTCTCAGCAGACAAAACTCCAGGCTATAGGTTACTTAGGAAAGGAGATACCTTCTTTCACTTAATCCTCACAACTCGGAGAGGAAAAATCTTAAACCCTGCTTTATGAAGGTCCAGAGAGGGTACACCAATTGGGTAAGGTCACACAGCAAGCTGGGAGGATGGGACCTAGGATTCAGTTCTACCATTTTGGCCGCATCATGCTCCCATTTATTCACTCAACAAATATTCACAGACTCCAACTCTTGTAGGAGCAGGAGATGCAGCTGAGAACACAGACAAGCTGACTGAATGGCACTTACTCACTGTGTGAGTTATAGAGGGGAGGAAAGGGAGCAGTAAGCAAGTTACCCACTTGGGAAGTACTCAGCTGTTGGCCCTGAGTCCTTAGTGCCAAGTCCTAGTTGACTTTTCCAGCCACTTCTCTGGCCTCTGCTACTCCCCAGAATGTCCCCTCTGACGCCACCATGAACCAGCTGTTCAGGTCTGCAGGGCTTGGGGATGGGAGCGAGGTGGAGTGCAGCAGCATAGTCTTTACTCTTCCAACAGAAGCCCTTACTCTCTGGCCAGACTTTCAGTCTTGCCCTGTGCACCCCATCTCCCCTCCATCCACTGACTGCCTCCCTAGACCAGGGTGGGCAATGTTTGTTTGTTTTTAAAGGGACAGGTTATATATATATTTTAGACTTTGAGGCTCAAGAGGCAACTTGGAGGATATTACATAGGTATCTAACCATTTAAAAGCAACCATTTAAAAATGTAAAACTCCTTCTTAGCTCATGAACTTTACAGATACAAAAACAGTCAGTGGGCTCGATTTGGCCCGTGGGCCATAATGTGGTGATCCCTGATGTAAACGGTGTTGCTCCCTGCCACCAGTCCATTCTCCCACAATCCAAACTGTAGATTCATCCACTGTGCAGCCACAGGGACCTTTGGCACACAGATCAGAGCTTGTCACTCCCCTGCCTAACACCCTTCTGAAGCTCCCCTTTGCCCCCAGGATAAGGGATACGGTAAAACCTCCTCTGAGCACCAGTGAGCCCAGATCCCCTTTCTCAGCTGTCCTCCCTCTAGTCCTCCAGGCCCAGGGCTACTTGACCTCTCTGTGCTGCTCCTGACATTCCCAGGCTCCTAAGCCCCGGGTCTGCAGGGCTTAGGGATGGGAGCAAGGTGGAGTGCAGCAGCAAGACACACTCCCACTCACAAATCTCACACGGGGCGTGTTATGCATGATGATCCCTGGGCCACAGCCTACCTCTGGGCCCCCGGTGACCTTTCACCAGGAGCCAGCAAACTTCCAGCATGCCCTGGGCTGGGCCTGCTTCCCCAGGCTCCACCTGCCCTTTAGCCTCTTAGCCTCACCTGCGGATGCAATGGAGGCCTGCAGAGGTCAGGCATGGGGGCCGGTGAGGCCACACAGCTGCTCGGTTGCCCAGCCAGAGTCTGACCCAGGCATGTCCGGGATCCCCGCTCACTCTCCAGGGTTCTCTCCTTGTTTCCCTCTCTTTCCCCACCTGCCAGTCTCAGTGTCCTCCTCTCTGAAAGGAAGGCAGGAAATCCATTCCCTCTGAGAAGCCTGGGGAGCCTGGAGATTTCCCACAATCACCTAGATCCTTCTCCACGCCACCAGGCAACCTGAGGTAGGGTCTCTGTCCTGGTACTCAAGTAGGTGGAACCCCCACCCCAGGAAAGCACAGTAACCGGCCGGAAGCCACAGGTGATGGCTTATCTACCCCGCCCTGTCCCCACACCCTCCCACGCCCTCCAAAGGCCTCCGGGTGGGGGACTCTGGTCAGGGGCTCTGAGCACAGCAAAGCCCCCTTTAGAACGACTGTCTTTCCACCATAAATGCACTGTGTGCACCTGAAGCGGCAGGTGCCCATGGTCTCCCATCCCCCAGCCCATCTCTCCTTACCCAGGGCCAGGAAGGAGAAGACCCACTGCAGGACCATGAAGGTCTGCAGTCGGCGCTCCCATGGCACGAACAGGGGTGCAAACTCCACCATGCTGGTTCCTCTGCCGGCTCCAGAGGCTCCTCTGAGCACTGCTGTAGTCCGAGACACCAACTGGTTTTTGTTACCACTGGAGATTGCGTAAGCATTTGTGTGGGGGGGGGGGGAGGGGGGCCCCACCCGGCCCCACCCAGCCTCAAGGCCTCTGGCCCTACCGTGGCCAGGACTGTTTCTTAGGAGAAACCTTTGAATCCACCTGCCCTGGGTCTAGCTAAAGGGAGGAAAAGCAAAAGGCAGTGTGTCAGCCTGATCTGGAAGGAAGTCTGATCCAGGACAGTCGCCTCCTCAGGCAGGGCCTTATCTGCTGATGCTTTTTCTCTGCTTGCCTGAATCTTGCCCTTCTCTTAGAAGATGATGCCCTGAGCAGAATACTGCAATCCTGTCCTCATGTATCCAGTGACCTGACTCTAGTAATTATCTCCTCCCTCTCTCCCGTCATGTCCACTGCTCACCCGCTACAAATGTGCAGTAATAGCACTCACCTATAAATCCCTTGGCCCCACCATCTCCTCCACCTTCTGCCCCATTTCTCAGCTTGCCTGCACAGCAGAACTCTTGGAAGAGCAGTTTGCATGCCACACCTTTGCCTCCCTCTCTGTCCTCCCCATACTTCAGACGCCACCCTTCCCTGGAACTACCCTTGACAGAAGTTCGCTAATGGCCTCCATGTTGCTAAGTCCAGGGTCAGTTCTCAGATCTCATCTTCCCCCCTCAGCAGGCTGAGACATGGTTGATCACTCCCTCCTCCTTGAAATCACCTGACCTATGGACGGCACACTCTCCTGGTTTCCTTCCTACCTCTCTGGCTGCTCCTTGGTCTCCTTTGTGGTTCTCCTCCCGATGACATGTTTGAGTACCTTCCTGCCCCCTCAGCGCTTGGACCTTCTCTCTTCTCTTTACACTCTCACCCTCAGAGATCTCATCCACACTCATGGCCTTGTATTCTACCTATACAGTGAAGGCTTTCAGATCTCCAGCTCCAGCTCTTCTTTCCCCCTGGGGCTCCAGACTGGAATATCTAGGTAGCTCCTTGACACCTTCACTTGAGAGCCTGCCGGACACGTGAATTCTCCTTACCTGCCCCCTGCCAACCTTTCCTCTACTGTTTGCCATCTCAGTGAAGGGTAACTGCGTGAACGTGGCACCTCAGGCCAAAACCGTAGTCACACCAGCCTCGTTCTGTCCCCCTCCATCCACATCTATTGGTCAATTCTCCTAAATCTCTCCTGTTACACACACACTTTGAAATGAGTGTATCGAACATACAGTAAAATGCACGGATCCTAAGTGTGCAGAGTAACGCGCCTTTACAAAGTAAACACACACATGGAACTACCACTCTGAGCAACAAATGGAACATGATCAGCACCCTGGCCAGCCACCCTCCTCCTCCCTGTAAGCCACCAGCATCCTTATCTCTGTTTTTGAACTTCATGAAAAGTGAATCTTACAGGATATACTCTTTGGGGACTGGCTTCTTTGCCCCCAGATTATATTTTTGAGAATCCTCTAAATTGCATTTGTAGCATGTTTGTTCTCACGGCCATATAGGATTTACTGTGTGCGTATGCCACGATTTATCCATTTTACTGCCGAGAGGCATTCAGGTTTTCACTTATTTTCTGGATATTATGAGTTGTACTGCTCTGGACAGTCTCCGCCTCCCAACACAATTTTATTGAGAAATACTTGCCATGCATCACTGTATAAGTTTAAGGTACACAGCCTGATGATTTGATTGACATGTTGTGACATGATTAGCACAATAGGATTGCCAACCACCATCTCATACAGATACAACAAAAAGAAAAAGAAATTTTCTTGTGATGAAGACTCTTAGGATCTATTCTCTTAACAACTGTTCTATGTATCGTACAGCAGTGTGTGTATTTTTGTACCTGTCTTTTGGTGCACATTGGTGTGTATTTCTGTTGAATGTGTGCATGGGAACAGAATGCTGAGTCTCCTGGTATAAAGCCAACTAGTTTTTCAAAGCAGTTGGACACACTTCCATTCCCACAGCCCCACACGCTTGCTTGCTTCACACCCTGCTCAACATTTTAACCACTTTAGTGAGTGCGTGGAGGGACTTCATAGAGGTTATAGGATTTTCCTAATGCCAACTGAGATCAAGCACACTTTAATATGTTTACTGGCCATTCGGATTTTGTTTTCTGAGCAGTTCTTGTACTCTTTTGTTGATTTAAACATGTCTTGCATTCGAAACCTGCTTTCCACCCCCACAGCCAGCCTCTTTGATTGACTTGAAACCAACTTTTTTCAGTTTATTTATTTTGAGAGAGAGACAGAGAGAAAGACAGGGACAGAGAGACAGAGAGAGTGGGTGAGCAGGAGAGAGAGAGAGAGAGAGAGAGAGAATCCCAAGCAGGCTCCATGTTGTCAGCACAGAGCCCAATACAGGGCTCATCCCAGGAACCATGAGATCGTGACCTGAGTCGAAATCAAGCGTCTGATGCTTAACTGGCTGAGCCACCAGGCTCCCTGACACCAGCTTTCTTATTGGTCCATCTGTCATCTGTCACTATGTGGGTTGGCACATGTGACTGGCTCCCACAGTCTCAGCACAGCTGGAGGGACAGCTGGGCCAAAGAGTGTGTGAATGCTCAAGCTTGGGAGTAGTACCAAACCATGTTCCAAAATGGTAGCATCAGTTTATACTCTGATTGGGAATATGTGAGAGATCCCATAGAGGCAGATCCTCTCTGAGCCTTGGTAGGTCAGACTTCTATTTTTATTTATTTATTTATTTGCTAGGATGTGAAGTATATTGTTGTGGTCTTGATTTGCATTTCCTGATCACTAATGGTAAACATGTCTTTATTCGTAGGCTTTTCCTCTTCTGTGAAAAGCTCATTCTTTTTTTTTTAAGTTCATTTATTTATTTTTGAGAGAACGAGGTGGGGGGGGGCGTGCATGTGACCAGGTGAGGGGCAGAGAGAGAGAGAGAGAGAGAGAGAGAGAATCCCAAGCAGGCTCTGTGTTCTCAGTACAGAGCCCAATGCAGGGCTCAATCTCACAACCGTGAGATCATGACCTAAACTGAAATCAAGAGTTGGTTGCCCCACTGAGCCACTCAGGTGCCCCAAAAAGCTCATTCTTAATTTTTGCCCATTTCTCTACAGTGTTGTTTAGGCATTTTGTCTGAATTTGAATTAGGCACTTATGTTACTAGTCCTTTATTGGTTGCATATATTGTGAATCTCTTCTCCCAATATTTAACCTGTCTTTTAAGGTGTCATTTGATGAACAAACATTTTTAATTTTAAAATAGCCATACTTATCAGTCTTTTATTCAGTAGACATTGCTTGGTGAGCTTTGGGAAACCTCTTGCTCTTTGTATTTTCCATTAAGAATTTCAAGTTTTGTTTTTCATGTGTAGGTTCCTGGATTCTTATAGAATATGAGTCAGGTTCCACTTTTGATTTTTAACAAATAGATGATCATCTTCTGCAGTTCCATTTGGTGAACACTCCCCCGTTTCTTCAATGGTAATGTTCCATCCCTCTTGTACCACAGCATTTCGGGTCTGACTCAGGGCTTTTATTTTCTTCCATTGATCAATTTATCTATCTCAGCCAGTGCCATACTATCTTAACTGTTAGTTTTCATCTCTGGGAGCACAAGTCTCCTCCTTGCTTTTCTATCTTAGAAGTGTCCAGGCTAGGGGTGCCTGGGTGGCTCAGTCGGTTAAGCATCTGACTCTTGATTTTGGCTCATGTCATGATCTTGGGTTTGTGAGTTTGAGCCCCACATTGGGCCCTCCGGTCAACACGGAGCCCACTTCAGATCTTCTGTCCCCCCTTCTCTCTACCCCTCGCCCATTTGTGCTCTCTCTCAAAATTAAATAAACATAAAAAAAGAAGTGTCCAGGCTGTAATTACCCCTTTACTCATCCATGTACATTTTCAAATTATCCTAACAAGTTCCAAAAAATTTCTCTTAAAACGTTGTAGTTCATAAAACATTGAATCCGCAGTTCATTTTGAACAAACACACATATGAGTAAAAATGAAAGAAAGAAAAACTGGATTAAGTTCTTGGATCATAATATCTACCAAAATAGCAATAGAGACACCCAAAAGAAAACACAAGGGAGAAAATAAAGGTAAAAGTAGAAATTAATGAAATAGAGATTAGAAAAAGAATAGATCTAATTAATAAATTTAAATTTTTTGTTTTCTAAAGAAATCAATAAAATAAACTACCAGTTGATATAATCAAGAGGAAAAGGGACAAGGCACACAAACACAAAATGAGAAAGGATGGTGGAGAAATAATTGAACACAAGAAATTTTAAAATTCAAAGGAAAGTACCGTGTAAACTTCAATGCTAATAAATTTGCATTCTTGGATGAAACTGATAGTTTCCTAGGGAAATATAATTTACCAAACTGACCTAAATAAAGATAGAAGGATTGAACAGATTAATTTCCATAAAAGAAACAGAAAGCTATCAAGGAATTTCCTCATGAAACACTCTATATTCTGATGGTTTTACCAAATCTTTAGGGACCAGATAGTCCCAGTACTCAATAGATTGTTTTAAACCTTTTAAAATAAAAAAGACCTTCCAAATTCCTTCTTATGTAGCAAGTATAACATGATTATTTAAGCAATTTTTTAGAAAGCCGTATGCAAAAAAAGGGAACTATAGACTTACTGAATTGCTTATGACATTAGTGCAAATATTTAAAGAAAATATTAGAATATGACATAGAAAATATTGGAAAACATTCTATCACATTACCACTAACAGGTGGGATTAGGGAAATCATTAATATATCAGATTAATAGATTTAAGAAGAAAATTATGTGATTATCTCCATAGATGCTAAAAACGCCCTTAATAAAATTCACCATAGAATGAATTGGTAAGTGTCTTATTAGTATCATAAAATATATACTTTGTTCCTAAAGCTAGAATTTTACTTAATGGAGAAATACTAGAGACATTTCCAGTAAGGTCGGCAATAAACCAAACTTGTCAACGTTGTACTGGAGGCACTAGACAAAGCAGTTAGAGAAGAGAAATCAGTAAGAGGCACGAGAATTAGGGAGAAATGGAGTAAGTCTATCCCTTGCAAATGATATGATTGTGGACCTGGAAATCCCTGAAAGTATTTTGTATTTGTCTTCATTTTCACCATTTCTGGAGTTCCTCATTTCTTTGTGTAAACCCAAGCTTTTGTTGGTATCATATTCCTTTTGCCTGGAGAGCTTCCTTTAATGTTTCTTATAGCACAAGTCTTCTGGGAATTAATTACTTGGCTTTTGTCTATAAAAATCAGTATTTTTTTTTTTTATTTTAAAAGCTGTTTTCACTGGTTATATAATTTTGGGTTGACATTTTTTTTTCTTTTTTAGCTCTTTAAAGATGTAATTCTTTTTTTTTCTTTTATAGTTTATTGTCAAGTTGGTTTCCATATAACACCCAGTGCTCATCCCCACAAGTGCCCTCCTCCATGCCCATCACCCCCCTACCCCTCTCCCCCCTCCCATCAGTCCTCAGTTTGATCTCAGTATTCAAGAGTCTCTCATGGTTTGCCTCCCTTCCTCTCCCCAACTGTTTTTCTCCTTCCCCTCCCCCATGGTCCTCTGTTAAGTTTCTCCTGTCTACTTATGAGTGAAAACATGGTATCTGTCCTCTGCCTGACTTATTTCACTTAGCATGACACCCTCAAGTTCCATCCATGTTACTAGAAATGGCCAGATTTCATTCTTTCTCATTACCATGTAGTATTCCATTGTATATATAAACCACATCTTCTTGACACATTCATCAGTTGATGGACATTTAGGCTCTTAAAGATGTAATTCTTATCTTTGTTCCTCTGTATGTAATGTATCTTTTCCCCTGGCTGCCTTCAAGATTTTCACTCTACCTTTGGTTTTTAGAAGTTTTAATATAAGGTGTCTAGATTTTTTAAAAAAATTATCCTGTTGAGATTCTCTGTGTTCTTGGATTTATGGTTTCATATCTTTCATTATTTTTGGAAAATGTTTAGCCTATCTGTTTAAATATTTTTTCTGATCTGTTATTTCTTCTCCTTGGATTTCAATTACCACTAACTGTTAGACTGATATTGTACAGCTCTTAAAGGCTCTGTTCTGTTTTGTTTGTTTGTTTTTTGTTTGTTTTTAATCCTTTATTTCTTTGTGCTTCAGTTTGGGTAATTTTCTATTGACCTATCTTCAAGTTCATTGATGCTTTCTTTTGATGTACTGAGGCTTCTGAGGCACTCAGAAAAGCTCTTCATGTCTGTTTTTTCATTCTAGTATTTCCACTTGACTCTTATTGTTTCCACCTCTGTAAATTTTAACACTATGTTCTCAATACAGCAACCCGCCTATCTTTGAGACACACACTCCCTTGGCCTCCTATGTTCCTCATCAGCAAAGGAGCTTCCTTCCATTTCCTCACTTCTGGGTCTCCATGGGATGGCTGCATCCCTCCACTAAAGGTCTTAGCTCCCGATAGATGACCCACTCCTTATAACCACTCCCCCAGGCTCCAGTAGTAACTCCCTCCCCTTGCTCTTTTGAGCCTGTGAGTAGCAAGATCTCCTTGGTTTGACCCACAGTAGACACTCATATAATTATTGAATAAATGAATGAATGAAAGTATCTGAAATATAAAGCTTTGGGGGAATGAAGGAGACAAGCATGGAATTAGGAGTTAAATTAGGGCCACTTGGTAAAAGGACTTAAATGCCTCAGAGCTCCCAGCCAGCAGGCTGAATTGTCTAACTTTAAATAACCAAATGGACCTGAGACCAAAGCTAAATGCTACAGGTGGGTGCTGTGCAGAGGACTCCATCAGCTGCTGGTGCTGAGTTCCCACCTGTGTGGACAGGGCCCTGTCTGCTCTGCCACCTGGTGGTCTCTTGCTGCGGGCTTCATGCTGGGCACAGAAGAAAGACGTGGAGTAGTCCCTGCCCTGCACCTCATTCCCTAGGTGACTTTGAGGAAACACAGACCCTCTCTGGGCCTCACTTTCTACATCTGTAAAGTGGATCTGTGGTTAGCGGTATAAGGGAAAGAACTGACATTAAGGGCCTGCTATGAGTTGTCCTAATATTAATACTTATTAAAGAGCTAGCATTTTTGAGTGCCAACTGTGAAGTAGTAGTATTATTTCATTTAATTCTCAAGGTAACACTACGAGGTAGGTGCTATTGATATTGTTAATTTGCACATATGAAAACTGACATTTCACATAATCCTCACAACCCTCCAATATAGTTGTTAGTGCCGTCACAGCTCTGAGAGGTGCAGGGACCTACGTGCAATCTCACAGTCCTTAGAAGGCAGAATGAAGGTTCAGTTTGGGTCTTTGTTACTCCAGAGCCCCTACATCACCCTCTGCATTCTATGATTATAACTGGTTTCCTTCCTTGAACAGTTCATGAAGTTCTCAAGCTCAGGAATTCTGTGTCCTCAGTATGGAAGACAGAGTCTAGCACAGAGAAGAGGAGAGGGAAATTTTGATGAAAGATACAGAAGAGGGAAAGGGAGGGAGAGGAGGAGAGGGAGTGGTGGGGAGAGGAAGAGAGAGCCACCAACTACCAGCCTTGAGGAGGCACTCCCTCTGGTGGTCACTCAAAGGAGCTGCATGCAGGATGGACTTGGCTTCTAGGGCAGGGCGGGGCGGGCCAGTGCTCTGGAGAACAGGCAAAGCTATTCTCCGTGAAGGGGACTAACTCATCGAGATGGCTAAGGGATCTATTTCTGCTGGCTTTGGCTGGAGAAGAGCTAAGTCTTTTCCGGCCTTGTCAGGATGGAGACATCAGAGCCATCTTGCGCTTTGGCATCTGTTGAGCCCCTACTTTTGTGTCCGGTGCTTTGGGG